>OX465116.1:12625731-13168231 GCA_949987565.1 Luidia sarsii
ACTGTCTGTGTGCTGTGGATGTAGCAGTATGGCAAGCTCATGAACCAATTTCAAACAGTTGCTTGAGAGCGTATATGGTAGTTTTGAGCATGCGCGTACCACATAAACCGTTACATGGATTCATGTTGCGCTGCCGTCGGAAGCTCATGAGCTCCCACTGCCACATATTGGCGGTTCATGGATGCTTGGGCGAAGACAAAGTCGTATAAAGACTGATGGTAAGATGACGTACAAACGCTATGGGAAGGTCGACATTCAGCCACTTCAGTGTGTCGATGATGGAGGGAACGGACACCTGAGACACGTAGGCCTTGTTAATCGATATGAGCACGTCCTCTTCTCTGCAAAGAAATAGGGAACAAAGTAAGGACGAAATGATGAAGAAGGAGACGAAGAAGACGGAGAAGAAGAAAGAAGAGGAAGACGAAGAAGACGAAGAAGAAGACGATGAAAGAGGATTAAAGAGGAATAAAGAGGAAGAAAGATGAAGGAAGAGGAAAAAAGTGCAAGAAATAGGAAGAAAGAGGAAGAAAGAAGAATAGGGAGGAAGAAATAGGAAGAAAGGGGAAGGAAGAGGAAGAAATAGGAAGAAATGGGAAGAAAGAGGGAGAAATAGGAAGAAATAGGGAGAAAGAGGAAGAAATAGGAAGAAATAGGGAGAAAGAGGAAGAAAGAGGAAAAAAGAGGAAAAAAGAGGAAGAGCCTGGAGGAAGAAAGAGGAAAAAAGAGGAAGAGCCTGGAGGAAGAAAGAGGAAAAAAGAGGAAGAGGGAGGAAGACAGGGGGAAAAAGAGGAAGAAAGAGGAAGAAAGAGGAAGAAAGAGGAAGAAATAGGCAGAAGAATGCGAAGACGAAGGCGAAGAGAAGGAGAGTGTGATGGAGAGGATTTACCTCAACCCGATACTATGGGCCAGGCCATCCACAGCTATCCCGACAATCACAGAGTTCACTGGTCCCGCCGCGTCTCCAAGTTCCGCTTTCAGACTGCAGTAAGCGTACGGGACACCAGGGAACCTCATGTACATCTGATACACGCCCTGTACACACAGGTAAAGGGAAAGGTGAAAGCCGATGATGCGATCATTCCTTCTGTTTATCTGGTTCAATTTGCTTCACCAGCCAACTATCATAGGCTGCGCGCCAAGACTGTGGATACGGCTTGCGGCTCACACATTAGTCTATGGAAGTCACGAGCTAGCGGCTGTAGACAATCCCCATAGACGCGTTTGCTTGACTACGGATTCAGTTTATACACGAGTCTATGGAAGCCACGACCTTACCGGCTGCAGACAAACCCCATAGACGCGTTTGCTTGGCTACGGATTCAGTTTATACTGTACACGAGTCTATGGAAGCCACGAGCTAGCCGCTGCAAACAATCCCCATAGACGTGTGTATGGGTCTATTTCTGTCGTAGCCATGCATTCAGAATTATTTATATGCTTAGCACGTACCATTTTTATCAGTTCAAACAGAGAAAGATTGCCTATCAAAGATTGTCAATTGCCAACCATAATGTTGGTTGCATTGCACGTATGTTCAACAACATGGCAGTCTGTCCATACCCCTCTCTCTCTCTCCTCTCACTCTTTCTGTCTTTCTCTCTCTCCCCTCTCATTATCTCTCTCCTCTCTCTCCCACTCTCTCTCCCATCACCTCTCCCTTTCTCTCTTCTCTCCCCGACTCACTCTCTCGCCCTCTCTCTTTCTTTCTCTCTCACTATCTCCCTCCATCCCTCTCATTTTCTCTCGTCTCCCTCGTCTCTCCTACTCTCTCTCTCTTCGCTCTCTCTCTCGATCCCCTCTCCCTTTCTCCCTCTCTCTCTCTCTATCTCTCTCTCTCTCTCCCCTCTCACTCTCTCCCCACCTCTCTCTCGTTCTCTCCCACACTCTCTCTCCCCTCTCTCTCTGTCTTTCCCTCTCTCCTCTCTCCCACTATCTCCCTCCACCCCTCTCTTTTTCTCTCGTCTCTCTAGTCTCTCCTACTCTCTCTCTCCGCCTCTTTCTATCCACCCTCCATCTCTTTCCCTCTCTCTCTATCTCTTTCATTATATATCTCCCATCCCCTCTCAATTTCTCTCTTCGCTCTCTCTCTCTCTCGATCCCCTCTCCCTTTCTCACTCTTTCTCTCTCCCTCTCACCCTCTCACTCCACCTCTATCTCTCTTTCTCTCGCACTCTCACTCCCCCCTCTCTCTCTCTTTCGTTCCCTCTCTCCTCTCTCCAACTCTCTCCCTTCACCCCTCTCTTTTTCTCTCGTCTCTCTCACTCTCTCCCTCCCCCTATATAGGTGCCTTATCTCCTGACGGTGGAGATCGTGTGACGCCATAATTGTTTTCCTCATAACAGATCTGTGACCTGTGCATTATTTTATGCCTTGCGCTTCAGGCCGCTGAGGCCGGCAACCATTTTTCTTTCCTGGTCGTGATCCTCCACCCCACTATAATATTTCCTGTCAGAGCTACACTTCCCGTTCAACATTAGCTCCCCTTAACGCTTCCTCGTTGATACTGTAACTTAACCCTTTGTGCATGATCAACCAAAATTGTTCAGATCGTACATACGTGTAGGACTGTAGGGTACTTTTATGAGTAGCGAGCGGGTAAAATTGCCGTCCGTCTAAGCCCTTAGAAACATTACTTTCTACGGATCACCACGAATCTCAGTCATAGTCCCAAGGAAAAACCCGTGAACATTATCAAGGATCCTTAATTTGGTACTGAAAGAGTACGGTGGGACCACACGCTCGACGTAGGTATGAAATGTGCACGACACGCGTATAGGCATGAGCAGCACCATGGTGGGACTGACGTTTAAGGCCCTCGAATATGAAGTGTATTTTAACCGTCTTTTAACTTGCCAACTATCTTCCTCGAGGTCGTTCCTTCTGATGTGATTATATTCATGAATCATGAATATCATTCTTTACTCTGAATGGGTAACGTCACGGTATAGAGCATACCGTGCATAAATATGCATAGACATGATCTAATGACGATTGGACAATCAGACAGAGACCGGCAGAATAGCGTTTCGAGGGAACGAAACGGGTTTTGAGGGAACGAAACCAGGTTTGGATGGTAGCGCATTGGCCGTTCATCCACTTACCGACATGGCAGCAGCTTGTGGCGCAGCCTGAGACATGGCGAGGGCAGGGCAAGAACCGTAATTCTGCCGAGCGAAACTTGCAAGGAGACGTCGACAAGTCGTCTAGACGCACAGCAGGCTGTAGCTGTCTGGTGTGGCCGACCCCGTACCGACCCAGCGGTATTTATACCCTGTGCTCCAGGCTCGCAGAGTCACGCGACCTAGCCAGGAACCCCCCCCCCCCCAGCACAATAGAGGAGCTGGGACGCATTGCACGCGCTGCTTTCGGTAGGGTCGGGTATCATTAATAGAAGTTACCGGGAACGAAAGGCCATTGTTTAGTTTAGTTTAGTTTATTTCTTTTTCCACAGCATCAACCAACAAAGCACATATCACAGAATGTACATCACAAAGAATGAATAGGCAAAATTAATAGGGAGATGACTGGCACATTAAGTGATAACTTAATATAAATAAACAATGAATGCGATACTGCAGAGGGACCCATCAAGAAGCACAGCTTTTAAGTGTTGGGCCCCATTGCAACACTTGCACTGAGCCGGAAAAGGAATGCTCATGCTAATTTAGACCGTAGACGGTAGGGAGAGGGCTCAATGCAAGTGAAGCAATCAATCAATAGAACACAAATCCTTAGTATTAACACAAAACACATAGAAAACTATACACAAGGACTAATTAGATACATTATACACTTAGCAGAGAAAACCAAAACGAATTTGAGGAATAGGCAATGATTGGGAAATATAGCGAAATATGTCGCCGTTAGATAGTAATGTGATTCAGCTAAAAAAAAAAAAAAACGCTCGTCGCAGCCTTTGACCCACAGCGGGCTCAAGCTATAAGATAGACCTACGGGCGGCCAAAAGGGCAAAAAATACCAATTTGACGACAACATCAGCAACTCAGCAGCATCCAAAGCAACGACGACGATATGAACAACGATGACAATGACAGCAATAACGATGACAATAACATCTACGACAATCACCAAAACGACGACCAGCACTCGCGACAATCACGACAACCACCACAGACATCACAACCTCCCCCCCCCCCCCCCACCACCCTTGGAAATTCAATTGCCTTTCTCCGTCTGGGGTTTTCCCCTTTTCTGCACCACGAAAGTACACATCCATCGTACAGCGGAAATCCTAAGGATCCTGGATTTCTGGAATTCTATTCTTGTGTGCTGACGATAGGCATATCAGCTATGATAGTCCAGTTCAGTTCAGAGATACTTCTAAATAGTGAGGTCTCCTTGATTATTGTCAAACATTTGCTTGTTTTTTTCCCTTTTATTCTTTCTTTTATCAAGAAAGTTTGGGCGCCAGTCAGGAGCATTCAACCTTTAACTGCCGTCTACTTCCAGGAATCACATTCCATTTGATATGAAAAAAAACCGCAGTCGTCCAGAAAGTTATTTATCGCCCCCTCGGAATGACATTATCTCGTCACGATTTCAATGAGCCGGCACATTTACCAACGCATCAGGAAGTAGTAATATCTATGCGATTCTGAAAATCGCCCTTTGAAAGTTAGCAACACTCTTGGATAACAATAATCCGACAGGACATGACTTGGCATCCTGTCTTGAACCGCTCTCTGTCAGACGATCTGTCTCTTCCCTGAGCCTCTTCTACCGGTACTTCCATGGTAGACGTGCAGAGGGTCTTTTATCCGCTGTCCCTCCTGTACTGTACGCGCCTTCGCTCACAGCTCAAGCCTTGCTGCAGCTTCGCACCCCTTTACTGTTTCTGTTCCGAAGTACAATACTGTGAAATGTTCCAATAGCTTCTTCACCTAGACTTATGGCGTCACTATATGTCACTCTGTAGACGTAGCTATGTACACAATGTAGGCTAACACATTCTGTTCTGAATTAAAAAGATCTCTTCTCAGAGCCCCACCCTCCTTCTCAGAAGAGATGTGTTACATCGTGTCACCGCTTAGGATTTCTACCAAGCAGACCTTCAAATCTAAGTTGAGTTACGATGCACCCTCAGCTTTTGTGAATCCCCCCACCAGTCCCCCACGCCCCGCCCTGCTCGGCTCGGCTCGTCACAGTGCTGTGCTTGTAGATTGTAGCTGGCTGGCTGGCTGATGGCTGGCTGATGGCTGGCTGGCTGACTGACTGACTGACTGATGGCTGGCTGCAGCGGCGTAGCCAGGATTTTTTTCATGGGGGGGCGATGGGGGGGCTGCCAAATTTCGTGGGGGGGGCGGACTGTAGTTTGGGCGGTTTTTCGGTTTTTCAAGGTTTTTCGATTTTTCAAGGTTTTTCAGTTTTGCCTTGGAGACGGTTTTCGGTTTTGATTTTTGCAAAACCATGAATGGTTAATCACCTTTGTGTTTTTTTTCACATGAGTTAAAAATGCAAATAATTGAGGCAATATTGTCGACCAAATCGTCATTAAAAAACGTCTTGTGGGATTGTACTCGTCCTCGTGATTTGTGCACGCTGCGAGACCACCGTCCAGTGTGTGTGCACTCAGTACTACCGGAATGATTAGTAGACTTCCACCAGTCTTTACACACTTGTTTTCTAACAAATAATGTAATGTTTATTGCATGTGCAGGCATAGTTTATAGAGCTCCCTATGATAACAAGTTACCAACGATCTTTCGCGTTTCGCGGTCAACCGAAGTACGCGCTCCGACCAGTCAAACAAATCAATGCCGAACGTGTATACAAAAATATATTTGTCTACCGGATATAAACTTAAGATCACTCGACTATACTTGTAAAGGTTTTCAAAAATCCGGGCTTGTGAAAACATATTAAAGTAATGTAGAATTCTTGTCTCTTAGAGCGGTTTGAGATGCGTTATAGCGCGACGAAAATCGTTCAACTTGACCCCAAAGCCGCGCGTTATGAAACCTTGGACAAAATTGACGCGCAGTGCACCCGACGACTGAGACAATTTTCAATAATTTATTTTATGTAAGAACAAAATGTTTCTAGAATTCAAGAAAAATTTAGGATTTGCCTGATATTTTTGGAGATTTCGGAAGTTGAAAATTGCATACTGATCCGTCCTACGCGGCCATTTTTTGCTTCAGTGAGAATCACAGATTTCAATAATGGTCACTTGTATTACTCACGTTTGGGGAAAAAGGAGAAATTTCCCCTCATTTGATTGAGAACATTCTCTCCCGTGCGACGAGCCAAAATTAGGCGGCCATCTTGGATTTCAAATTGAAACGGTTATACTGTACAAGTATACACGCAAATCAGTAATGTTTTGACATGTCCGCGAGCACCTTGACATCATCGGTTTACATAAAACGTGCACAGTAATACTGTGCTCGTCGCACGGGAGAGAATGTTCTCGATCAAAAGAGGGGAAATTGCTCCTTTTTCCCCAAACGTGAGCAATACAAATGACCATTATTGAAATCTGTGATTCTCACTGAATCCAAAAATGACCACGTAGGATGGTGATACGGGTGTTTTCGGCGGTAAATCTGGGGGTTTCGGTCGGGTAGTTTTTCGGTTGAAATGTGTTAGCGGTTTGTACTCACCAGCTAGTCCAAGTAACTTGGACCCTTACAATCGCCCTTTTTTAAATTTTGAGGGGTCGGGCGATAGTAGGCTCCAAGGAATCTTGCTGGAAAACTCGGTAAGTAACTATGTGTTCGACTCCATGACTACCGGTACCCCCGACCAAAACCCCCAGATTTTACCCCGAAAACACCCGTGAAACCATCCCACGCACCCATCTTTGGATTACGTGAGAATCACCGATTTCAATACTGGTTATTTGTTTTACTCACGTTTGGGGAAAAAGGAGAAATGTTCGTGTGATTCTTACTTAATCCAAAGATGGGTACGTGGGACGGTTTCACGTGTGTTTTCGGGGTAAAATCTCGGGGTTTGGGTCGGGGGTAGTCATGGAGTCCAACACATAGTTACTTACCGTGTTTCTCAGCAGGATTCCTTGGACCCTCCTATCGCCCGACCCCTCAATTTTTTTTAAAAGGGCGATTGTAAGGGTCTAGTAACGGTACTCAGACTACGCACCAGCAGGGTTTGGACTCGGTTCGACTTGGACCCTACAGTCACCCGAACCTCAAAATTTTAAAATTTGATTAAAAAAAAGGGTGAATTGTCAGGTCCAAGTTATTCGGACTAGAAATTACCCTCAAATTGAAGCCTGTATATTACTCTTTCTTTCCATACCACCGTTTCAAAATTAATGACTAAGGAATAATATCAAATTACGCGGAAACAACATTCCGAAATATGGAACTATAACTTAGAAACGCTGAAAGTGCATTCAAACCGGTACCGATCGAAAGCTAATTGCATCGTGCACCCAGATAATGGCCGAGGTTGAAAAGTGTAGCACATTATTTTTATTATGACCGACGTTAGAGACCTTGTCAAGTCTAGGTCTAGTTTCCATCTAGTGAAGCCATAGTGACACTAAAGGATCAGTGGGGCCGAAACCAGACTACGCGCAGCATTGCAACAAGACATAACACGTCCTTGCACACTGTGTACATGTGGAATTTCTTTTCGGCATCGTACGATATGCGCGCTCTTACAGCGCTTACGTAATAAAGCTATTGACGGCATTGCCATATAAGCGCCATTGTCCGCGCTTACCGTTCATTCTCGGTTGAGCACATGCACCACGCCTATCGTACCTGTACCCTGTGAACCACCATGAGCCTGAACAGCCAAGCCCAGATTTCTAACCAAGAAATCTTCAGCGCAATACAGCTTCTTCAAAAGAAGGTGGAATCTACCACTAAAAAGCAGAAGCTTTCTGAAGCCGCAGTTCCCTTCAAGAGTGAAGGCAACCGCCAACAGTATAACCACGTTGACTCTATCATCACGCTCATCGAAGCCGCCTTGACTTCGCTGGACTTGGCAGATATCACCGCTACTAAAGACAGTCTTCACGAGGCACTCATCGCTCTGAAGCAGCGCCAGAAGCTGATAAAGCTGGCAGACCGCTCCTCCCTCGGCTGGGCCACCGTAAAGGAGTACATCGCAGATGACCTTGCCGACAACTCAGACGATGAGAAGCGTCTCCGCAAGGCCGAGAAGTCCGCCGCTAGCAAGAAAGCTGATCTCGCAAAGAAGGCGAAGGGTCGCGCGACGTTCCGTCAATCCCAGCCCGCCGCTCCTCTTGCTCGGTCTATGCAGCCTGCTTTTCGCCGCTTCAGTTACAGCTCCACCGTCCCTTCCTTCGGAGCCGATCACAGAATCTGCTTCCAGTGTGGCATCACTGGCCACGTCCGGTCCAATTGCCCGTCACTGCGAGCCCTCCGTTCCATCCAGCAACAACCAGCCGCCACAGTCGGTACAGCCAGACTCCCACCAGCCTAGCGGGTCGCAATGCCCTCAGTACAACCCACAACCTGCACCTTCCGAACTCGAGCCAACCTCGTTCATCACAGCCGGCACCAGCTTGCCCGAGTTTGACCCACCATCAGGACCTGACTACCACTCACCTGGAGAACTCGATCACCCGGAGTTTCCCCCGCCTAGGCATTGGGAGGTTTCCGAACCCGTTCCCCATCAGGACGGCGTACCGACAAGCGTTAAAGGTAATTTGAGAACGTGTTTACCCTTTTGGTGTAACGAGCTTAAGGCCAGCACGGTTGTCATAGAAACATTACGTTGTGGTTACCATATTCCATTTGTTCAGTTGCCCCCTCCATTTGTTGCTAAAAATAACAAATCCAGTTTGGCCCATCCAGAGTTCGTGCGTTCGGCCATTTCGGAGCTTTTGCACAAAGGTTGCATAACGCAAATCGATCACGTTCCCCACTGTTGCAACCCTCTGACTGTAGCCAGAGGTAAAAAACTTAGGCTAGTTCTAGACCTTAGACACCCGAACAAGTTTGTTGCCAATATCCCTTTCAAATATGAACATCTTGACCATATTTCCCAAGTTCTCGAATCAAATCAATGGTATTTTTCGTTCGATTTCCTATCGGGGTATCATCATATTGAAATTGTCCCCCCTCATCAGAAATACCTCGGTTTTTCGTGGTCTCACGACAATGTCACCAGCTATTATGTTTTCACCGTACTGCCTTTTGGCCTGAGTTCCGCCAGTCACATATTTACTAAGGTCGTGCGTCCTTTAGTCTACAACTGGCGTGCCCAAGGTATTTTATCCTTTGTGTATATCGACGACGGACTCATTATTTCCCCCACTCGGCTCTCCGCCCTGAACAATGTCCAGATCATACAGAATTCCATAGCTCGCAGCGGTTTCGTGCTTAACCAAAAGAAATGTGTCTGGCAGCCCACTCAGACCATCGAATACTTGGGCTTTCTAATTGATTCCTCTACGTGTTTGTTTTACCTTCCGGTTTACAAAATTTCCAACTTGCGACCCGCCGTCGACGCTTTGCTGAAATCGGCCGACCCCACTCGACCCACCCCAGTTAAAAACTTGGCATCCTTAACAGGACAAATAATTTCCATGACCCCCGCCCTCGGCCCTGTTACAAGATTAATGACCCGTGCATGCTATCAAGCTATCGAGTCACGCATTTCTTGGCAGAGCCCCATCACTTTATCCTCAAAAGCCCTCACCGAACTCAAATTTTGGTCTAGTAACATTGAGGCCTTAAACGGGTTTCCTTTCAGATTTAGACAGGTCCCCTCCATGCAGATTTTTTCAGACGCTAGTGCAACAGGCTACGGTGGATACGTACAAGACAGACACGATTTGTATTTTCACGGTTTGTGGACGGATTTTGAAAGAACACGAAGTTCTACTTTTCGCGAATTGACCGCGGTACTCAGGATACTGTCAGATGCTAAAGAACATCTGATAGGACACAAAATCAAGTGGTTTATAGACAACTCCAGTGTTCCTTTAATAATCAAACGCGGCAGCGCAAGAACTCACCTACAGGACATCGCTTTCAGAATTTTTTCCATTTGTCATTCTAATAACATCATTATTATTCCCGAGTGGTTGCCCAGACATGAAAACACAATAGCGGACAGAGTTAGCAAATTCATTGATTACGACGATTGGGCCATAGACGACCAATCCTTTGCTCTAATAGATTCCGCATGGGGGCCCCACTCAATCGATCGCTTCGCTTCCCCCACAAATAAGAAAATCCAAGCATTTAACGCCAGATTCTGGTGCAAAGACGTATCCGGGGTTGACGCCTTTTGTCAAGACTGGTCCCTGGACAACAACTACTTGTGTCCACCCGTCTCACTAATAGTTCCAGTCGTCAAACGCATTGAGGCGTCCAAAGCACTTGCCACTTTGATCGTACCAAAATGGCCTTCGTCGCATTTCTGGCCATTGATCTGCCCAGACGGCTTGCATTTATCCAAGCACGTGCAGGATTGGAGACTAATGAAAGTCTTCTTTACCCCACCTTCGTTAGGAGAAGGTTCACCGTTTGTTCCTAATCCAACTTTCCTTACTCTGGCCCTGCGCTACGATTACTCCAAAAAACCCAGAACCAGAAATCGCGGATTTTGTTGTTCCGACTTGGGCTATTGCCAAACATGCATGGTTTGAATGCGTGATTTACATAGGCCTACTCACTGGTAGATTTCCTTGATCATTATATTCGTTGCCCTCTTTGGGTGGCTTGCCTATTTGTCGGCGAGTTGGATAGTATCAAAACAATCTGGCCAATTGCATGCCTTTCATCCGATTTGCGGACTTTGACCATTTGGAGTCAACCATGAATTGAGAAGGCTATCGTCTGCTTCGGTGGTTCAACGCGCCTCCTTCTTCTTTGGCGTTTTCTCTCTTGGGCGGGTGCTACTGCTCAGCCAGGCCCCATATTGTTCAACCGAATTCGTTTCTCATTGTTTGCTTTTCATGTTTGTATGAGGGAGATATAGAAAAGAAATAAACTTTCTGACGTAGGTACGTAGGAAGAAAGTGGAATTTCTTTTCGGCATCGTACGATATGCGCGCTCTTACAGCGCTTACGTAATAAAGCTATTGACGGCATTGCCATATAAGCGCCATTGTCCGCGCTTACCGTTCATTCTCGGTTGAGCACATGCACCACGCCTATCGTACCTGTACCCTGTGAACCCACCCACCCATCCCGTTTATCCTCCCTTTCCCCCTTTCGCAAGGAGCAGGGAAGTGCACCCTCACTTGATGTCCTTGGTTGCATCCACGTTTTCCCCTTAAACAGGGGTTTTTTCGTGGCCTCCGAGCGCCAGTGCCCACGCGCTGGCCGGCATCAAGTGCCTTGCGCGGCTGCCATCGCGCAGTTTAGCGGTGTTCGCTGTATGTTTGAGACCATACTTCGACAGAGTGGCGAATATTACGAAGCAGGTTTTGGTTGCTCGGTTTTGTTTATTTTTATTGTTAACAGAATTGTGGAATTCAGCTTTCCAAGCCCTGGAGGACCACTCCTTGCAGTCCATCGCGAAGGATCTCCCCAGTCTTCTACTATCGGCCAAGGCTTCCTCTACGACCAAGAAGTACTTAGCAACATGGCGGAGATGGGAGCTTTGGGCCAGCTCGAAAGCCGGAGTACAGCCAATTCCTGCGGACCCATACCTCCTTACCCTATACATCCAGCATCTCTCAGCTTTCTCAGAGGCCAAGACTGCCGCAGACGTCCTCTCCGCATCTGTCAAATGGGTGCATAGTTTGGCCGGGCTCCCTTCCCCAACGGACAATCCTATGTTCAAGTTAGCAGTCCAAGCATACAACCGCGTCAACGCCAGCCCAGTCAATAGGAAGGAGCCCATTACACCGGACGTGCTGCAAAACCTGATGATCTCCCTCGGTCAACCCAACGCAACACTAGCCGACCTACGAACACTGTTCATTTGTTTCATCAGCTACGCAGGCTTTTTGAGATTCGATGATATCAGCCACATCAGGCGGTGCGATTGCACTTTCATGTCAGACCGCTTACAGATTTTCCTTACGAAATCTAAAACCGACCAATTCAGGCAAGGCAATATCGTAACTATAGCTAGATCGCTTAAGTCGACCTGTCCGGTAGCGCTCGCCGAGCGGTATTTGGCTGCCTTAGGAGACCCAGTTGATTCTGAATTGCCAGTCGTACGTAGACTAACCACTTCCAAGAAAGGCTTAATTCCTAGTTCGCACGCTTTGAGTTATTCTAGAGCCAGGGAAACCGTTCTTCAAGCCCTCAAGCCATTTGTTCCCGATATAGCCCGTTATGGGCTACATAGTCTGAGATCTGGTGGTGCGTCGACAGCCAATAGCGCACACATTCCCCTTCCATTAATTTCCAGACACGGTAGATGGAAGACTGATAAGGCCCGTGATGTTTATGTAAAGCTTAGTACCCAAGATGCCCTATTAACATCTAAGTCTCTTGGAATTTAGACGAAGCAGTGGGATGATTGTATGTACGTAATAAAGTGCGGGTGCTACTGCTCAGCCAGGCCCCATATTGTTCAACCGAATTCGTTTCTCATTGTTTGCTTTTCATGTTTGTATGAGGGAGATATAGAAAAGAAATAAACTTTCTGACGTAGGTACGTAGGAAGAAAGTACAATGTACATTGTGTACACTGAACATGTACGTGTACAGCGACCGCATGGCTGCATACACGTACAGTACATGTACATATGTACGTATACGCTGCGCTACTCAAGCCTCTGCAAGATCATCAGCACTCAGCAGCTACAAGTTATTTTACTACCGAAAAAACATGAATTGGGGTAATAATGGGGTTCTTAATTTATCTTTAGAATTGTGTGGTTTTGATTTTCTTTTGTTTTTTATTGAAAAAACTCAAATCCCAGTGGGGGGGGCGAGTGGGGGGGCGACGATCTTTCATGGGGGGGCGTACGCCCCCCCACGCCCCCCCGTAGCTACGCCGCTGGCTGGCTGGCTGGCTGGCTGATGGCTGGCTGGCTGACTGACTGACTGACTGACTGATGGCTGGCTGGCTGGCTGGCTGACTGACTGACTGACTGACTGACTGACTGACTGACTGACTGACTGGCTGACTGGCTGACTGGCTGACTGGCTGACTGGCTGACTGGCTGACTGGCTGACTGGCTGACTGGCTGACTGGCTGACTGGCTGACTGGCTGACTGGCTGACTGGCTGACTGGCTGACTGGCTGGCTGGCTGGCTGGCTGATGGCCGGCTGATTGACTGACTGACTGACTGACTGACTGACTGACTGGCTGACTGGCTGACTGGCTGACTGGCTGACTGGCTGACTGGCTGACTGGCTGACTGGCTGACTGGCTGGCTGGCTGGCTGGCTGGTGGCGGGCTGATTGACTGACTGACTGACTGACTGACTGGCTGACTGGCTGACTGGCTGACTGGCTGACTGGCTGACTGGCTGACTGGCTGACTGGCTGACTGGCTGACTGGCTGACTGGCTGACTGGCTGACTGGCTGACTGGCTGACTGGCTGACTGGCTGACTGGCTGACTGGCTGACTGGCTGACTGGCTGACTGGCTGACTGGCTGACTGGCTGACTGGCTGGCTGGCTGGCTGGCTGATGGCCGGCTGATTGACTGACTGACTGACTGACTGGCTGACTGGCTGACTGGCTGACTGGCTGACTGGCTGACTGGCTGACTGGCTGACTGGCTGACTGGCTGACTGGCTGACTGGCTGACTGGCTGACTGGCTGACTGGCTGACTGGCTGACTGGCTGACTGGCTGACTGGCTGACTGGCTGACTGGCTGACTGGCTGACTGGCTGACTGGCTGACTGGCTGACTGGCTGACTCGCTGACTCGCTGACTGGCTGACTGGCTGACTGGCTGACTGGCTGACTGGCTGACTGGCTGGCTTGCTGGCTGGCTGGCTGGCTGGCTGATGGCCGCCTGACTGACTGACTGACTGACTGACTGGCTGGTTGGCTGGCTGGCTGGCTGGCTGGCTTGCTGGCTGGCTGGCTGACTGGCTGACTGGCTGGCTGGCTGACTGGCTGACTGGCTGACTGGCTGACTCGCTGACTGGCTGACTGGCTGACTGGCTGACTGGCTGACTGGCTGACTGGCTGATGACTGGCTTGCTGGCTGGCTGGCTGGCTGGCTGATGGCCGCCTGACTGACTGACTGACTGACTGACTGACTGGCTGGTTGGCTGGCTGGCTGGCTGGCTTGCTGGCTGGCTGGCTGACTGGCTGACTGGCTGACTGGCTGACTGGCTGACTGGCTGGCTGGCTGGCTGGCTGGGTGATGGCTGGCTGACTGACTGACTGACTGACTGACTGACTGGCTGACTGGCTGACTGGCTGACTGGCTGACTGGCTGACTGGCTGACTGGCTGACTGGCTGACTGGCTGGCTGGCTGGCTGGGTGATGGCTGGCTGACTGACTGACTGGCTGACTGGCTGACTGGCTGACTGGCTGACTGACTGACTGGCTGACTGGCTGACTGGCTGACTGGCTGATGGCAGACTGGCTGACTGGCTGACTGGCTGACTGGCTGACTGGCTGACTGGCTGATGGCTGGCTGACTGACTGACTGATTGACTGGCTGACTGGCTGACTGGCTGACTGGCTGACTGGCTGACTGGCTGATGGCTGGCTGACTGACTGGCTGACTGGCTGACTGGCTGACTGGCTGACTGGCTGACTGGCTGATGACTGGCTGACTGGCTGACTGGCTGACTGGCTGACTGGCTGACTGGCTGACTGGCTGGCTGGCTGACTGGCTGACTGGCTGACTGGCTGACTGGCTGACTGGCTGACTGGCTGACTGGCTGGCTGGCTTGCTGGCTAGTTGGCTGGTTGGCTGGCTGGCTGGCTGACTGGCTGACTTGCAGGATGGCTGACTGGCATGCTGGCTGACTGGCCGCTGGATGGCTAGTTGGCTGGTTGGCTGGTTGGCTGGATGGATGGCTGGATGGCTGGCTGGCTGCCTGGCTGGCTAGTTAGCTGGCCAATGGCTGGCTGGCTGGCTGACTGGCTGGATGGATGGCTGGCCAATGGCTGGCTGGCTGCATGGATTGCTGGCCAATGGCTGGCTGACTAGATGGATGGCTGGCTGACTGGCTGGCTGGCTGGTTAGCTGACGGGCTGCCAAATCGGTCTGTCTGTTGGTTAGATTTCCATAGCTATTGCCCCATTTACCTCGAGCTTTTCAGCCAGATATTCCCAGCATATTCTCGCTGCTTTGTCATAGGCGTCTCAAGTGGTTAGGGCATGTACGCCGTATGAATCCAGGGCGCATCCCACAAGACATATTGTACGGAGTGCTATCTGATGGGTCTCGCCCCATTGGCAGACCACATCTCAGATTCAAAGATACCTGTAAACGCGACACGATGCTCGCCGGCATTGACCCTTATACTTGGGAAGATGTAGCCGATGAGTCGTCAACTGTGGAGAGCTACTGTAAACGAAGGTGTCAAGAGGGCAGAATCTTCATGGGGTGTTCAACTTGCTGACAAGAGAGCTAGGAGGAAGGCAAGGGCAGCATCTGCCTCAGCATCTGACTTAGCACCAACCTCCTACATCTGTAAGAAGTGGTCTAGAGACTGCCACTCCAGCGTGGGACTCTACAGCCATTCTAGAAGCTGTAACTCAACCAAGTAGCGCTACACCATCGTCTCTCGAGACGAACGGATGCCATACCTGTACCTACCTTTCAGCCAGATAATTACAACTCCATCAAATCTAACCGTGGGGTCCTCCAAGTTTTAAAGTAAAGTTTTCCATTCGCCTATTCGAGCAAAGGATGGAGAGTATAGCAAGCAGTTTCCACATCACAGGAAAAAGGGGCCAGACTTTAACCCCCCCCCCAACCCCCGCAACATCATATACTTTTCTTTAATAAGAAGAAGCGAACACAAACGAGAAAAAAAAACAGTGTGAAATCCCCGAATGGTATTTCGAAATCATGCGGGCTGCATTCAATAGAATCGGGACTTCCCGACACTCCTAAAAAAAAAAATTTGGGTTGTGTGTGCGGGTGTGTGTGTGTGGAGGTGTGTCAGTATATACACATGCACAATGTATATTGGGAATGCCCACTGCAACCTGTGGAATAAAATCAAAAGCGAGCATCAGACCGTGTGTCTTCCAGGTTTCCCGTCGACGTGTATGTTTTCTGAGCTTGGAAAGGCTATAATTATTCCTCCCCCTCCCCTTTCTAAACAGAAGTGTGACCGACGATTCGTATTTTACAACGATGCGCGGATCCCCTGCTTGGACGAGGGCGGATTGCGGCGGGTGAGTCGGGATCGGTCCAGTTTTCTGGTGGGGGAGTGAGGAGGGCAAGAAGGCGTCTTATACGCGTTTATGCAAATCCACACAAGCAAGTATACTGCCTGTAGTGCAGTGTGAACACGATGGTAAAGAAAAGAGACGAGCAACACCATTCTCTTACACTTAGGCCTCTTGTCAAAAAGATCATCGCTTGGGTATCGGATATCGCATATGATTTGACCCGTCCGATGTCGTTTCCACCGGATAGCCATCGTGAATTTTTCACCCCAGAGTCCAGTACAATCGGCTTTCTACCGGGGGGGGATTTTATCGGTCGGATGAATTCAACCGGCTCTCAACCGATGATCTTTTTGACCTTAATAACGATTGTAATTATGCACAAACTGCCAGTACTGAGTAAAAAATGACCAACATGCAAAATAATATCAAAATGTTGAAGCTTAAGGGGCCTGATGTTTCGATCCTTGCAGGACCTTTCTCAAAGGCAGGGTCACGCTGCCTTTGAGAAAGGTCCTGCTTAGGATCGAAAGGTCATGCCCTCCTTACATTCGCTGATACTCGATAACAGTAATGATAATGAGATTTGAAGGTTTTCATGGTGAGAATAGCAGGAGTAATAGGTTTGCGGTGACACCATGTACAATTCTCTCTTGTGAGTATGAGTGGTTCTGAGCGCTGTATACAATAAGGTTACACATTAATATAGGTACAAAAGAGAAACCACGTATGGCTACAAAGGCAATGGAAAGAGATAGGTCTTCCGAAGTTTTCTGAAAACTTGGAAAGATCTCCGATGTGAAGAGGATTTTTTCAACCACTTTCTAGTACCAGGAGTTAGGCAAGGGTCGTTACTAATATCGCTTTGGTCCGGTTGTATACGAAAAAAATGGAAATTGGGATCGAGTTACTACCTTTTGATACTGGTAGCTTTTACTAGAACGTTGGTAAATTAAGAAGGTTGGTTGAATACAAGGCCTCAAATCCAAGAGGGGAATGATGACTTTGCTCGTTTACCTACAAGGCCAAGTAAAACAATATTACTTTCTCCTCCCCGCCCGCATCCTTTCTATCCGCCGCATCAAAAAAAGAGTGGTTTTTTAATTATCATAAAACGATAAAAAGACGATTTTTTTTAATTGGTTTTCGCTGTTTCCAGCATTTGAACTACGCACATGCACAGCCTACATTATCATACCGTACTTAAAAATGACTGGACTAGACTACCCGTCTTTAGGGGGGGGGGACTTGTTTTTGAAAATCCTCCTTTTTTCAAAAAAAGGTTGGGATGAGAAACTAATAATTTGTTTTACTTGGCCTAATCCTTCTTTTGTCTCCACTCCCCACTTCTCTCTTTGACTCTTTCCCTTTGATCTCCCCCCTCTACTGCCTGTAAATCCCTACCCTATCCCCTGCCCTTCCCTTTGATCCCACCCTACCAGCCATCCCTAGTCCCTACCTGAGTAACTATCACTCTACATTAATTTACAAGCGCTCCAGAATAGCATGAAAATGAAAGTGCATTAATTTTCAGAAGTGAAATCTGTTCACCCGATTCTGATTATTTTGTGATCCTGGAAGGAAGTAGTCAGTTTAGATCTAGAATAATAGAAATAGTGAAGATTATAAATAGGCTGAAAGTGAAACCAATCGTTTTCGAGCCGGAATTATTCGTTTTGCTGGGAATTATTGTTTCCGGGGAAATTCCCTTTACCCTTGAAGTTCCTATTTCGTTCGTGGTCGGTTTCGGAATTCATTGCTCAGGGTTGCAGCACACTCATTCCATCCAAGATGGCTCCGCCGAGCTGATTATCAAATATTGTGGACCCACAATTGTCTTAATCAGAGGTCTCTGAAGGCTGATATGAATCATTGTAGAATAAGTGAAGCATTAGACATTCTGGGGGGTTCATTTTTCAATTTCACGTGTAATTTGGAAAATATCTGGATTTAAATACGGCCCTATTTGACTGTAGAAGTGGAGGGGTCCTTTCCCAAATCCTTACAGAAATACGGCTTGGGTGGCTACTCATTTTGAGGGTTTTTTTCTAGGTAAAATAAGCAAAATGTCTAAACGGCTTTAGGACACCAACATTGAAAAGAAAATGAGAAATGAAGGTCCAATCTACAATTTGAAGTATAGTTACAGTGTGAAATCCCCGAATGGTATTTCGAAATCATGCGGGCTGCATTCAATAGAATCGGGACTTCCCGACACTCCTAAAAAAAAAAATTTGGGTTGTGTGTGCGGGTGTGTGTGTGTGGAGGTGTGTCAGTATATACACATGCACAATGTATATTGGGAATGCCCACTGCAACCTGTGGAATAAAATCAAAAGCGAGCATCAGACCGTGTGTCTTCCAGGTTTCCCGTCGACGTGTATGTTTTCTGAGCTTGGAAAGGCTATAATTATTCCTCCCCCTCCCCTTTCTAAACAGAAGTGTGACCGACGATTCGTATTTTACAACGATGCGCGGATCCCCTGCTTGGACGAGGGCGGATTGCGGCGGGTGAGTCGGGATCGGTCCAGTTTTCTGGTGGGGGAGTGAGGAGGGCAAGAAGGCGTCTTATACGCGTTTATGCAAATCCACACAAGCAAGTATACTGCCTGTAGTGCAGTGTGAACACGATGGTAAAGAAAAGAGACGAGCAACACCATTCTCTTACACTTAGGCCTCTTGTCAAAAAGATCATCGCTTGGGTATCGGATATCGCATATGATTTGACCCGTCCGATGTCGTTTCCACCGGATAGCCATCGTGAATTTTTCACCCCAGAGTCCAGTACAATCGGCTTTCTACCGGGGGGGGATTTTATCGGTCGGATGAATTCAACCGGCTCTCAACCGATGATCTTTTTGACCTTAATAACGATTGTAATTATGCACAAACTGCCAGTACTGAGTAAAAAATGACCAACATGCAAAATAATATCAAAATGTTGAAGCTTAAGGGGCCTGATGTTTCGATCCTTGCAGGACCTTTCTCAAAGGCAGGGTCACGCTGCCTTTGAGAAAGGTCCTGCTTAGGATCGAAAGGTCATGCCCTCCTTACATTCGCTGATACTCGATAACAGTAATGATAATGAGATTTGAAGGTTTTCATGGTGAGAATAGCAGGAGTAATAGGTTTGCGGTGACACCATGTACAATTCTCTCTTGTGAGTATGAGTGGTTCTGAGCGCTGTATACAATAAGGTTACACATTAATATAGGTACAAAAGAGAAACCACGTATGGCTACAAAGGCAATGGAAAGAGATAGGTCTTCCGAAGTTTTCTGAAAACTTGGAAAGATCTCCGATGTGAAGAGGATTTTTTCAACCACTTTCTAGTACCAGGAGTTAGGCAAGGGTCGTTACTAATATCGCTTTGGTCCGGTTGTATACGAAAAAAATGGAAATTGGGATCGAGTTACTACCTTTTGATACTGGTAGCTTTTACTAGAACGTTGGTAAATTAAGAAGGTTGGTTGAATACAAGGCCTCAAATCCAAGAGGGGAATGATGACTTTGCTCGTTTACCTACAAGGCCAAGTAAAACAATATTACTTTCTCCTCCCCGCCCGCATCCTTTCTATCCGCCGCATCAAAAAAAGAGTGGTTTTTTAATTATCATAAAACGATAAAAAGACGATTTTGTTTAATTGGTTTTCGCTGTTTCCAGCATTTGAACTACGCACATGCACAGCCTACATTATCATACCGTACTTAAAAATGACTGGACTAGACTACCCGTCTTTAGGGGGGGGGGACTTGTTTTTGAATATCCTCCTTTTTTCAAAAAAAGGTTGGGATGAGAAACTAATAATTTGTTTTACTTGGCCTAATCCTTCTTTTGTCTCCACTCCCCACTTCTCTCTTTGACTCTTTCCCTTTGATCTCCCCCCTCTACTGCCTGTAAATCCCTACCCTATCCCCTGCCCTTCCCTTTGATCCCACCCTACCAGCCATCCCTAGTCCCTACCTGAGTAACTATCACTCTACATTAATTTACAAGCGCTCCAGAATAGCATGAAAATGAAAGTGCATTAATTTTCAGAAGTGAAATCTGTTCACCCGATTCTGATTATTTTGTGATCCTGGAAGGAAGTAGTCAGTTTAGATCTAGAATAATAGAAATAGTGAAGATTATAAATAGGCTGAAAGTGAAACCAATCGTTTTCGAGCCGGAATTATTCGTTTTGCTGGGAATTATTGTTTCCGGGGAAATTCCCTTTACCCTTGAAGTTCCTATTTCGTTCGTGGTCGGTTTCGGAATTCATTGCTCAGGGTTGCAGCACACTCATTCCATCCAAGATGGCTCCGCCGAGCTGATTATCAAATATTGTGGACCCACAATTGTCTTAATCAGAGGTCTCTGAAGGCTGATATGAATCATTGTAGAATAAGTGAAGCATTAGACATTCTGGGGGGTTCATTTTTCAATTTCACGTGTAATTTGGAAAATATCTGGATTTAAATACGGCCCTATTTGACTGTAGAAGTGGAGGGGTCCTTTCCCAAATCCTTACAGAAATACGGCTTGGGTGGCTACTCATTTTGAGGGTTTTTTTCTAGGTAAAATAAGCAAAATGTCTAAACGGCTTTAGGACACCAACATTGAAAAGAAAATGAGAAATGAAGGTCCAATCTACAATTTGAAGTATAGTTACAGTGTGAAATCCCCGAATGGTATTTCGAAATCATGCGGGCTGCATTCAATAGAATCGGGACTTCCCGACACTCCTAAAAAAAAAAATTTGGGTTGTGTGTGCGGGTGTGTGTGTGTGGAGGTGTGTCAGTATATACACATGCACAATGTATATTGGGAATGCCCACTGCAACCTGTGGAATAAAATCAAAAGCGAGCATCAGACCGTGTGTCTTCCAGGTTTCCCGTCGACGTGTATGTTTTCTGAGCTTGGAAAGGCTATAATTATTCCTCCCCCTCCCCTTTCTAAACAGAAGTGTGACCGACGATTCGTATTTTACAACGATGCGCGGATCCCCTGCTTGGACGAGGGCGGATTGCGGCGGGTGAGTCGGGATCGGTCCAGTTTTCTGGTGGGGGAGTGAGGAGGGCAAGAAGGCGTCTTATACGCGTTTATGCAAATCCACACAAGCAAGTATACTGCCTGTAGTGCAGTGTGAACACGATGGTAAAGAAAAGAGACGAGCAACACCATTCTCTTACACTTAGGCCTCTTGTCAAAAAGATCATCGCTTGGGTATCGGATATCGCATATGATTTGACCCGTCCGATGTCGTTTCCACCGGATAGCCATCGTGAATTTTTCACCCCAGAGTCCAGTACAATCGGCTTTCTACCGGGGGGGGGATTTTATCGGTCGGATGAATTCAACCGGCTCTCAACCGATGATCTTTTTGACCTTAATAACGATTGTAATTATGCACAAACTGCCAGTACTGAGTAAAAAATGACCAACATGCAAAATAATATCAAAATGTTGAAGCTTAAGGGGCCTGATGTTTCGATCCTTGCAGGACCTTTCTCAAAGGCAGGGTCACGCTGCCTTTGAGAAAGGTCCTGCTTAGGATCGAAAGGTCATGCCCTCCTTACATTCGCTGATACTCGATAACAGTAATGATAATGAGATTTGAAGGTTTTCATGGTGAGAATAGCAGGAGTAATAGGTTTGCGGTGACACCATGTACAATTCTCTCTTGTGAGTATGAGTGGTTCTGAGCGCTGTATACAATAAGGTTACACATTAATATAGGTACAAAAGAGAAACCACGTATGGCTACAAAGGCAATGGAAAGAGATAGGTCTTCCGAAGTTTTCTGAAAACTTGGAAAGATCTCCGATGTGAAGAGGATTTTTTCAACCACTTTCTAGTACCAGGAGTTAGGCAAGGGTCGTTACTAATATCGCTTTGGTCCGGTTGTATACGAAAAAAATGGAAATTGGGATCGAGTTACTACCTTTTGATACTGGTAGCTTTTACTAGAACGTTGGTAAATTAAGAAGGTTGGTTGAATACAAGGCCTCAAATCCAAGAGGGGAATGATGACTTTGCTCGTTTACCTACAAGGCCAAGTAAAACAATATTACTTTCTCCTCCCCGCCCGCATCCTTTCTATCCGCCGCATCAAAAAAAGAGTGGTTTTTTAATTATCATAAAACGATAAAAAGACGATTTTGTTTAATTGGTTTTCGCTGTTTCCAGCATTTGAACTACGCACATGCACAGCCTACATTATCATACCGTACTTAAAAATGACTGGACTAGACTACCCGTCTTTAGGGGGGGGGGGACTTGTTTTTGAAAATCCTCCTTTTTTCAAAAAAAGGTTGGGATGAGAAACTAATAATTTGTTTTACTTGGCCTAATCCTTCTTTTGTCTCCACTCCCCACTTCTCTCTTTGACTCTTTCCCTTTGATCTCCCCCCTCTACTGCCTGTAAATCCCTACCCTATCCCCTGCCCTTCCCTTTGATCCCACCCTACCAGCCATCCCTAGTCCCTACCTGAGTAACTATCACTCTACATTAATTTACAAGCGCTCCAGAATAGCATGAAAATGAAAGTGCATTAATTTTCAGAAGTGAAATCTGTTCACCCGATTCTGATTATTTTGTGATCCTGGAAGGAAGTAGTCAGTTTAGATCTAGAATAATAGAAATAGTGAAGATTATAAATAGGCTGAAAGTGAAACCAATCGTTTTCGAGCCGGAATTATTCGTTTTGCTGGGAATTATTGTTTCCGGGGAAATTCCCTTTACCCTTGAAGTTCCTATTTCGTTCGTGGTCGGTTTCGGAATTCATTGCTCAGGGTTGCAGCACACTCATTCCATCCAAGATGGCTCCGCCGAGCTGATTATCAAATATTGTGGACCCACAATTGTCTTAATCAGAGGTCTCTGAAGGCTGATATGAATCATTGTAGAATAAGTGAAGCATTAGACATTCTGGGGGGTTCATTTTTCAATTTCACGTGTAATTTGGAAAATATCTGGATTTAAATACGGCCCTATTTGACTGTAGAAGTGGAGGGGTCCTTTCCCAAATCCTTACAGAAATACGGCTTGGGTGGCTACTCATTTTGAGGGTTTTTTTCTAGGTAAAATAAGCAAAATGTCTAAACGGCTTTAGGACACCAACATTGAAAAGAAAATGAGAAATGAAGGTCCAATCTACAATTTGAAGTATAGTTACAAGACCTGAGAAACTTTAAGGGGTGGAAATTCTTGACTTTGAAAGTGAGTGTTTTTGTACGGTGTTTTATGGGAGCTCGATTTTAGTGCAACCAGAGACTGGGGGAAAAAAACGCAATGCCGCCCTCACTCAGCCGAGGTGGGCCAGGCATCCGAGTCGATACCCGGGGAATTCCCCCTGCCCGCGCAATCTGCGCAATGCCGAGGCGTTGGGGATTTGGATTTGAGGTGGTACAATCCCTGTACGGCTGTTCCATGTCTAAGAAAACCAGAGGGCTGAATGAGAGAGAGAGGAGGGGGGGGGGCAAAGGTTTTTTCGGACTTTGCTCCAAGGCTCGACGCCCGGGGGACGTTCTGCACGCAGACACGGTATGTATACTATGGCGCACTGTGTCTGGGTCCCCATATACCTTGCACCGTGGAGGTAGCTAGTACCGGCGCTGCGGTTTGGGGGTCGGTCCCAACGTTGAACTGCCGGTCGATTGTTGTCAGTTGTGAAGAATCTGTAATAGTTCGTCAACCAATGTTTATACTCAAAGGCCAACCGATAATCGTGGACCCTGATCGCAGTTTCAAAAACTCAAAAACGCGAAAATGAAGCCCCGAGGTCGCTGGGGGCGCTCTACTGTTAGGGGGTATATGGCCATGACACTCCAATTTAGGGAGTTCACCTCGAACGGCACAAGCGTTGAAATCGTCACGGCAAACAGCCGTCGGTTTCATTGTGTGTGCTTACAGTACAGTATTGTGTGTGTTCGGTGAGGTACCGAGCCGACTCCAATTCAAACTTGACTTTGGTTGAAATACCAAGTAAGTAATTACCCTGTGCCGTGGTCTTTATCGCCTTTCCGGCTAACCTCGTCCCCGCCTGCACTGGATTTCTTTCTTTCTTTCATCTGGGAGCATTTTGGTCTGGGTTTTTTTCTTCTGTCAGTGGAATCAATGAGGGTTTCTGGGTATTTGGGCGGGCCCCGAATTCCGCGCCACGAAAATGAGCTGAGGAAAAAATAATAACCCACGCCCCACGACCGATGATCGACATCTCACTCCCCACCCCGTCTCACACGAAACACATTAGCCCGTTTAATGGTCGTCTGCGCATCGGTGGCGCGTCAGACCACGCCCTTTCTGTATATTTAATTAGGGCGCAGAGAATGATTGACTGAGGTGGCCCCTGAACGAGCACAAGGTTTTTGTTGGGTTTGTTTGTATTCATTGTGGTTGTTGCGTGCTTTGAACGGGCCTGGAAACATTCCGTGAATCGAGCACCGGGAAGGTTTCTTATAATTATAGATCGCTTTCTCAATAAAACGATAAAATAAGAACGAAAATAGAATTAATCTATAAAAAAAAAACCACGCAGCTGATCGATCAGAAAATGGCAGTTGTTCCCAAGACATAGCTGTCCTGCACATACTATAAGCTGTTCAAGAACGAGACGGCCAGACTTTTTGAGAATCTGACGGGTCTGTTGTCCGTGAACGATGTCCGTTGACTGGAGCGAGGACCAGGCGCCGGCGGCGGCGCGGCGCCCGGCCAGCGCGTCCGTTGCCCGGCGGAGCTCGGCGGGGCTGGCGCGCTTGGCGCTGGCCGTCTGCGTGGCCTGCTCGGCGGCGGCGGCGTCGTGCGCTGCCGCCTCGGTGGCGCTGGCGTGGTCGGCCCAGCGGCGGTGCGAGGCGTGCGAGTGGCGGGCGGGCCTGCTGGAGGCCCGGCTGGCCGACTTGCGGCGCTCGCTCGGGCAGCGGAGCCCGGAGTCCGGAGTTCCGGGCGAGCCTCACCTGGAGTCGCCCGACTGGCCGCCCGAGGGGCTCGGCGGGGCGAACCGCGCCAAGGGTGACCCCGGCGAGCTGGCCGATGACGTACCACCCCACGTGGTGAGTTGTTAGCCAATCAAATGCCAACTTTGTCTGCCTTAAAGATAGGCCTATGAAGGTGCGCAGGGTGAAATCAAAATTAATGCGTCAGTCTCTTTCGAGAATGGGTGTAAGAGCTCTGAAACGGACCATACTCGTTTTCGAAAGTGATGTATATAATTCATCACGGTGTCACCGGAAACTTTTGGAGTACGTTTGACTTTTCCCAGAGCTCCTCAAGCTTTTGTGAGTTGCCTTTGGTATGGTCAACCACATTCTGACGATATTGACTATTTTCCTCGCAAGGGTACAGATTAAACACGGGCCTTTTTTGAGGGGGCGAGTTGTGAAGCTATATAAGCGAGTCAATGTTAAACAGTACGAGAGGTATAGTAAAGAACAGCTTCTTTCCAAGGTCTGCCTCTCTTTCCTTTTCTTGTTCATGTTTCCTACGCTCGTGTGTGATCTTTCCCTTTCTAAGTGGAATGTCAATTCCTATCTCCAGCCTTCCTGCCTTCTTCCCCATCTCCTGCTTTCCTTATTATAGCCCTTAACCTTGAGTGGCTTTATAGCATTGTTTGGGGGCAGATCTGCATAAATAATAGAAAGTTAATACAAAAACTGCTGCAATACATAAATATCAAAGGTTAGAGGGGCTGACGCTTCGATCCTAGCAGGACCTTTCTCAAAGGCAAAGCCTTTGCTTTGAGAAAGGTCCTCCTATATACTTACGATCGAAACGTCAGGCCCTCGAAGTCCGGCCGGCACAAAAAAAAGGTTCAACCTTATTCGGAGGACCTCATAATTATGACACTTAAGGGCTGTTCGCATGGGACTTATTCCAATGCTAGTGTGTCCTCATTTGGCTGGTAATCCGTCCTTCTAAAATCTTACAGGAAGCTTTGTGAGACTGGTACCCCAACACCCCACAGTATGGTTGATTCGCATGGTTCCAATCTTTTTCACACTCAGGAAGAGACTCCACATGGACAATGAACTCGCCATGAACACATTGCATTGCTAGTGTGGCCTCATTTGGCTGGTAATCCGACCTTTGAATGTCTTATAATATGTGACCCGGCACAGCGACATGAGGAATATCCCACCAAAACACTTTTCCAGTAAACAACGCCTGAACTCAAAGTATCTTCTCAATTCGATTAAAAATCAATTTTAGGTTTTTTTTGTATTTTCGGAAAGTTAATGTATTGGATGATGTTATGTCCAAAGGATTTTTCCGAAATCCGTCTCTAAATGTTGAATAAACGAGGATTTCGGGGGAGTGTTTGTGTACTGTTTTCATGAAAATGTAAAGTTCCTGCCTTTTTGAATGGCCGCTTTCGAGGAGTTAGACTGGTGCTGCTATAATTTGGCACCAGACAGGTGCCAAAGGAACGTGCGAAGTCCCCTTGTACTGTTTACAACAAAGTTCATACGGAAAAAATTGATATCATTCGAAAGCTAATGGTATACTCTTTCACATCATTAGAAAATCTCAAAATCTCAAAAATTGAGGTTTTTCCTCATTATGCTGTGCCGGGTCACATATAGGAAGCTTTGTGAGACTGGTATCCCTATATCGCCACTGTATGGTTGATTGCCATGGTTGTAATCTTTTCCCCACGCACGCAGGAAGAGACTGGCGGCTACGAGGTCGGGTTCAGTTCTCGCTGGTTGCTGTCATCAGGCAGACGCAGACGCAGCCGGGGTAAGTGTGGCCCTGGTTCTCATATCTAAGCTAAGGGGCCCTTGCCCGATTCCATTGGCAACGGCTTTCGCTTACACGCTAGTCTATGGTAAGCCGGTTGTCTACTAATAGTAGTCTATGACTTAAGGTGATATACAAAGTAGATATACAAATAGTAGTCTATCTTAAAATCTAGTGGGCCTGACGTTTCGATCCTAGCAGGACCTTTCTCAAAGGCAGAGTGACAAGGACAAAACAGATACATGTACACGAAGGAAGGGGGAGAGAGTGAATAGGACACGGATGAGAAACAAAGGACAAAGAGTGAAGCTGGTAGGGAGAGATCAAAGGGAAGGGCAAGGGGTAGGGTAGATTAGTGAGAGGAGGGGGGAAAGATCAAAGAGAAGGGCAAGGAGTAGGGTAGGGATTAGTGACAAGAGGGGGAAAGATCATTGAGAGAAGTGTGAAGGACTGAACACAAAAGAAGGATTATCAGAAAGCTGCATGGTGTTAGTCATTACACTCCTGGATGTTGAGACCATGTGGTTGAATAGTCCGAAGACGCTTCATCCACATTTTCTCACGGCTAAGACGGACAGCATTACTACGGTGACCAAGTGATTCTATGCCCAGTACACTCATATCTGATATCGAATGATCAGGGAGATTGAAGTGGTTTTTTGGTAATTTTAGTCAGTAAGCAGTAGTCTATACTAGTGTTTTGCCGTAGACTCGTGCGTCATTTCCAATCATAACAAGTGACGTTGATGGCATGCTGTGGCATATGGTAGCCCCCCTAGATCATTGTTTGGTTTGAAGTGCTGCAGAATTGGTGTCCAAACAAGATTTGCAATATACCCATGGTATAGGCGTAACTATCGGGCAGGCATCGATTGAATTTTGGTTTGTAAATTTTAATTTTATTTTGGGTTTTTTCTCTCCTCTCCTCTCCTCTCCTCTCCTCTCCTCTCCTCTCCTCTCCTCTCCTCTCCTCTCCTCTCCTCTCCTCTCCTCTCCTCTCCTCTCCTCTCCTCTCCTCTCCTCTCCTCTCCTCTCCTCTCCTCTCCTCTCCTCTCCTCTCCTCTCCTCTCCTCTCCTCTCCTCTCCTCTCCTCTCCTCTCCTCTCCTCTCCTCTCCTCTCCTCTCCTCTCCTCTCCTCTCCTCTCCTCTCCTCTCCTCTCCTCTCCTCTCCTCTCCTCTCCTCTCCTCTCCTCTCCTCTCCTCTCCTCTCCTCTCCTCTCCTCTCCTCTCCTCTCCTCTCCTCTCCTCTCCTCTCCTCTCCTCTCCTCTCCTCTCCTCTCCTCTCCTCTCCTCTCCTCTCCTCTCCTCTCCTCTCCTCTCCTCTCCTCTCCTCTCCTCTCCTCTCCTCTCCTCTCCTCTCCTCTCCTCTCCTCTCCTCTCCTCTCCTCTCCTCTCCTCTCCTCTCCTCTCCTCTCCTCTCCTCTCCTCTCCTCTCCTCTCCTCTCCTCTCCTCTCCTCTCCTCTCCTCTCCTCTCCTCTCCTCTCCTCTCCTCTCCTCTCCTCTCCTCTCCTCTCCTCTCCTCTCCTCTCCTCTCCTCTCCTCTCCTCTCCTCTCCTCTCCTCTCCTCTCCTCTCCTTTTCTCTCCTCTCCTTTCTCATTTTTGCTTATTATTTAATCTTCAGCAGCGAACTGTCATAAAGGCTGTAAAGGTACGAAAACTATCATTTATAATCAATTCAAATTTATGTTGCTTTATTTTTTAATCATAAATTATATATGCTTTGTTATTGTTTGGGCTTAATTGTCGTCAAATCAGCAATGTCAATCTTGCATCGGTGCTTCTTGAAGCGACCTTGCGGACATTTTGGAGGAACATTTCAAGGCTAACTCTGCTTTTCAAAACAGATATAATTTTGGTTATAGTACCGAGTAGCGAGTAACGAGTAACGAGTAACGAGTAACGAGTAACGAGTAACGAGTAATGAGTAACGAGTAACGAGTAACGAGTTACGAGTAACGAGTAGCGAGTAGCGAGTAACGAGTAACTAAGGTCGAGTCTCTTGTCAGAGTGCTGTCACGAGTCACGTTTATCCAATGAATTAGTCAAGTAAACCATGATTGTAGATTGCGTTCAATTCAGCATCCGGGCTGCGACGTAAGTATGTGCAGCTCCTCGGTGTCAACACGCTCTTCGGTGTCAACATGCTCCCCTAGCTGCCTTAACATTGTCGGACAGTGCGGACCAAGCGCGCTCGCTGTGCGGCACGGGTACTACCTGACCCCAAAGTATTGGAGGACTAGGGAGCATGTTGACTCCGAAGAGCGTGTTGACACCGAGGTGCTGCCCAGACGTGCAATTATTCTGCAATAAAAAAACAAAAGATTCGATTGTGAATAACATCCTCTGGATTCGAGAGCAGGGCGCCGGGGCGAGAAAGGGGGCAAGGGCGAGGCGGGAGCGGAGACGGGCGGAGCCCAAGGAGAGCCCGGTAAGCTTCTTCTTTGGAGGGGGGGTGGAGATAAATTCAGTGAGGGGCTTAAAAAACCTCTTACTCAATATGGATGAAATTACCAAGAAAACTCTTTAAGCAAATCAGTTAAAGCCCCTACACAACATTGGTAAGATCGAAAAACAGAAATGGTCCTACATGAAACTTAGACAGTTCGAAGATGGTTATAGTAGAAACTTCGGACTGAAATATTTCTGCCTAAAATGCTGTATTTTGGGAGAAAAGAGTAAAATAAATCGTTTACGTCTCGCCGAGATGTAAACTATTTTTCGGAACATGAACAGTACGGCGTTGAATGCTGCATT
The DNA here is from genome assembly GCA_949987565.1 of Luidia sarsii. Classification (NCBI taxonomy): domain Eukaryota; kingdom Metazoa; phylum Echinodermata; class Asteroidea; order Paxillosida; family Luidiidae; genus Luidia; species Luidia sarsii. The sequence continues at coordinate 12,655,456 of OX465116.1, forward strand.
TTCGCGAAACAAATGAATCGGTTTTCACGGTTTTCTCGAGACTCGGTTGGCGGATTGAGCTGATTGTGCTATTTCATGCATATGTTGGATCAGACAACTTATGGATGCTATTCTTTGACCTCGACCAATGTTGTGTAGGGGTGTTTTTTTTATTCTTGTTGTCCACATAATCCTTTCGTTTTTAGAAAAATGCAAATTGTTACTCTTATGCGTTCAGTGTCATTTTCTTTCTCATTGGTTTTTAATTATTGGTTTTTTTTCTAATGATTATTGGTTTTTAGTGATTATTATTATAATGATAAATTTTGGCTGAGAAAGGCCCCCCGGGGTCGAAACGTTTTGAGATTTTCATATTTGTTATTAAATAAGGGGGGGGGTTGGAGTTTGACAGTACACAATCTTGTCTGGACCTAAACAACTTGCCGTCCGTTGTATTGCGTGCTTCTGGGGTTTTCCCCCTCTGGGAAATCGTCACTACTCATTTGCATGTGACCTGGCTAGGGTTTGGTGACCTTTGCGCACGTATACAAGCCATATGGGTGCAGAACACTAAATCGAGCTCCCATTGAACACTGTACAAAAACACTCACTTTCAAAGCCAATTATCCCATGCCCAAAAGTCTCTCAGTTCTTGTAGCTATACTTAAAATTGTAGTTTGGACCTTCCTCTCTCAGATTCTTTTCAATTTTAGTGCTCTTAGCCGATTAGATTTTTTGCTAATTACCCCCAGAAAAAAAAACACCCCAAAATGTGTAGCCGTCCAAGCCGAATTTCTGCAAGGATTTTGGGATGGACCCCTCCACTTCCACAGCCAAATAGGGCCACATTTAAAGCCAGATATGGTCCAAATTACATACCAAATTGAAGATTGAACCCCCAGGTTGTCTCAAGCTTCACTTGTTTTACGATGTATCAGTTAATTAGCCTCCAAAGACCCCTTATTTAAAAAAAAGTTGTGGGTACACACTTTATGATAATCAGCTCGGCGGAGCCATCTTGGATGGATGTTGTGTGCTGTACCCATATGAGCCCATGTACTGTACATGCACATAACACGATACAAGACCCGCCATTGAGCATCGTCGCCATGCCGCGTGCTTGACACTGTTTCGTCCAGATTTTCTTGTGTGGTCAATTGAAAACTTGGGCTAGCTACAGACTGTAGTACAGTCTTATATTAATATCAACGACTAGGCACAACACCCAACAATGGAATAAAATAATGAATTACTGAAATCAGAACAGCAGTGGCAGCATCATGCTTCCTTTAGTAAGTGACTCGGGGTGGACCCCACTCATGCGAAGGCACGGGAGCGGGTCATCGTCATTCCCCGTCATTAAGTCAGCCAGCAGTTTGAATGCCCATGTTGTCGACCTCCTAGTTGGTGGGCCCTGGTAACTGGTCTCGCTCTTCTGATTGGGCCCAGACGAACGACAACAACTTGAGACAGCAGCACCTCTAATTGCCGCTTGCATGCGCAAGAAGAAAAAGCGGTTTGCAACATCTGTGAATGTTACTCTAGTGATTGCAGTTCTGCCTATTCAAGCGAAGTTTGTCGATGGTTGAACAGCCCCTTGAAGAAATAAGTGCACTCGATGCCAGAGGTGTCGGACACAAGTCCCGGTACACAGTCAAATACGGGCGACTCGCAGTAGTGCGCCCTCAAGAGTTTGCAACGCGTTGGCCAATCCCAACGCGCGGAATCCGTCGACCCTTCCCAGACTGTCCGAAACGGGCGTCCAGAGCTACGGCTAGGGCTATTTGTCTTTGCATCTCCGTGCATTTCCGAATAGGGGGAAGACCTAGACCTAGCTCTAGACCAATGTTTCGGACACGGCCCGTGTATGGGAGGTCGACAGATTCCGCGCATTGTGATTGGCCAACGCGTTAGACACTCTTGAGGGCGCACTATGATTGCGAATCGCCCGCATAGACCCATTTGGGGAAGCCGCCATAGCTGGGGGAGGGGAGGGGGGCACCGCACGACAGCCATCTGGGTGTGCATATCAGGCGACTGATACATTATGTTATACACAGAGGGGTTGGTATGCGAGACTAAGAGCCCCCCGCCTGACATGGTCGCGTCCACGTGGACAGGGTCAAATGGGTCTATAGGTCATTGCCGCTTTCTTTCAAGATGTTCACCATCGGTAGACATTATTGCTTGCCAAGTCCGGCCTCCTGGCTGCGACGTACAATTCGTACCCTAATTGTATCTTCTTCTTTTTTAATACTTTCGGTATCCGTCTGGATTCGGGAGCAGGTAGTCTGGGCACGAAGGGGGAGAAGGGCGGCATTGGACCGGTGTCCTACCACGGAGAGAAGGGAGGCAAAGGGGAGCCTGGTAAGCTTGCCCGCCGCGGTGGGTACCCGTCGATTTCCCAAGCCAGTTATTTTTTTTCCCGTGGAGATAAGCTTAAAGAGCGTGTTAAGGGCAAAGAGAAACAAGCAACGACTCTTACTCATTATGGATGAGATTGCCAAGATAATCCCCACTAGTATAAGCGTTCTATATTTGAAGGAGTTGCACCATAGACCCTTCTTACTGACGTCACGTTGCTACTAGAAACAGCGATATCCGCCATCTTGGAGTACACACATACGCTTTCGCTCGCACGTTTGTGTTCGTTTAACGTTACGTTAGTCATCATGGCGAATTCGAATGCTGCACGATCGGCTTATTACAGTTGTCTCGACATTCTCGGCTTTATTGCTGAAATAGATCCGTACACAATTAACCCGCGACGACCATTTCGTCCATCTTTTTAGCGAAAGTGTACGAGTTGCGTCACCTTCTCTTGTCAGTACAGCGGGTGAACTATAAAAATATTTCTTATCACGATCCCCCTGCTTCCACAGCCAAGGACAGCGCAAAAGTTAATCATCTTTTAACAAAACAAGTACCTCCAATCCATGATACAACCACGGAGGAATAAAAAGAGATTCCTCCATGGCACAACTAGTAATACTATAGTAAAAAGCAGTAGTAGTAGTAGTACAACTACGACGAGTTCAAGACTTGCCGCCGTGCATGTGGAGTTGTTTGTATGCACAGCTGACTTAGTAACGGCGGTGACGACGTGCTCATGTGTGTAATCCAAGATGGCCGATAAACAAAACCGTGACGTCATCGAAGACGGGTCTATAGGAGGGTTTGCGGTGACACCATTGTATAAAGTCTCTTAAAGAAGAGGCATGGTTCTGAAAGTCGAGGGTTGAACAGCCCCTTTAAGAAATAAGTGCATTCGATGCCAGAGGTGTCGGACACAAGTCCCGGTACACAGTCAAATACGGTCGACTCGCAGTAGTGCGCCCTCAAGAGTTTGCAACGCGTTGGCCAATCCCAACGCGCGGAATCCGTCGACCCTTCCCAGACTGTCCGAAACGGGCGTCCAGAGCTACGGCTAGGGCTATTTGTCTTCGCATCTCCGCGCATTTCCAATTGGGGAAGACCTAGACCTAGCTCTAGACCCCTGTTTCGGACACGGCCCGTGTATGGGAGGTCGACAGATTCCGCGCATTGTGATTGGCCAACGCGTTAGACACTCTTGAGGGCGCACTATAATTGCAAATCGCCCGCATAGACCCATTTGGGGAAGCCGCCATAGCTGGGGGAGGGGAGGGGGGCATCGCACGACAGCCCTCTGGGTGTGCATATCAGGCGACTGATACATTATGTTATACACAGAGGGGTTGGTATGCGAGACTAAGAGCCCCCCGCCTGACATGGTCGCGTCCACGTGGACAGGGTCAAATGGGTCTATAGGTCATTGCCGCTTTCTTTCAAGATGTTCATCATCGGTAGACATTATTGCTTGCCAAGTCCGGCCTCCTGGCTGCGACGTACAATTCGTACCCTAATTGTATCTTCTTCTTTTTTAATACTTTCGGTATCCGTCTGGATTCGGGAGCAGGTAGTCCGGGCACGAAGGGGGAGAAGGGCGGCATTGGACCGGTGTCCTACCACGGAGAGAAGGGAGGCAAAGGGGAGCCTGGTAAGCTTGCTTGCCGCGGTGGGTACCCGTCGATTTCCCAAGCCGGTCATTTTTTTTCCCCGTGGAGATAAGCTTAAAGAGCGTCTTAAGGACAAAGAGAAACAAGCAACGACTCTTACTCATTATGGATGAGATTGCCAAGATAATCCCCACTAGTATAAGCGTTCTATTTGAAGGAGTTGCACTATAGGAGGGTTTGCGGTGACACCATTGTATAAGGTCTCTTAAAGAAGAGGCATGGTTCTGAAAAGAACCCGATTGGTAACTCGACGCTTCCGGCCAGAGTGACGGCCAGAGCATACTCCTAACGACGGCCAGAGCACACTGGCCGGAACGTCGAGTTAACACGCTCTTGTTCTTTTCAGAGCCATACCTCTTCGTACAGTTAAAGAGAACTTATACATGGTGTCACGCGCAAACCCTCCTAAAATTGTTTCGCCCACCATGCAAAGCCTTAAGTATCGAAGGGTTTGCTTTTTGTAACGGTCTTACTTGAGTCTGCGGACGGCGCACAAACACGGCCCGAGTTCCACTTCAACTCTCAATCTCAAGCACCGACAGATTCGCCAACTTGGAATCACCGCCAGCCGTATCTCTGTCCAGCCAAATAAAGCGTATACCCGTATCAGTGAGAAGTCTACCGTGTTTATTGCCCGACATAACTTTCTTTACGAGTGATTGGATCGCTTGCTGCTGGTCTCTCATCAGAGGCATCACGCTTAGCGTGAAGTGCCCATCAGTGGTGGACTCGGGGCTCGCATTCAAATACCGGATGGATTTTTTTTTTTTTTTTTTAAATGACAGGCCCAGCTGGTATATGCAATTACTGTCCGACCCAGCAGACCACGGTCGGTAACCCAACAGCTCGACCCGTCACGGTGACTACACCGCAAGTAAGTATTCTCTTCCCTCCTTCTCCCTCTCATTTTCCTCCTACTCCTTCTCCTTCTCCTTCTCCTCCTCTTCAAGTTCATCCTCCTCCTTTTCCTTCTCTTTCTCCTCCCCTCCTCTCCTCCTTCTCCTTCTCCTTCTCATTCTCCACCTTCTCCTTCTCTTTCTCCTTCTCATTCTCCTCATCTTCAAGTTCATCCTCCTCCTTCTCCTCCCCCTTCTCCTTCTCATCCCTCTCCTCCTCCTCCTTCTCCTCCCTCTCCTCCTTCTCCTCCTCCTCCTTCTCATTCTCCTCCTTCTCCTTCTCCTTCTCCTTCTCCTTCCCCTTCTCCTTCTCCATCTTCTCATCTTCAAGTTCATCCTCCTCCTTCTCCGTCTCCTTCTCCTCCTTCTCATTCTCCTCCTTCTCCACCTCCTCATTCTCCTTCATAAATCTCCTTCTGTTCCTCCTTCTCCTTCTTCTCCGCTTCTCCTTCCCTTTCTCATTCTTCTCCTCCTCCTCCTTATTTTCTTTTTCCTCCTCCTCCTCTTCCTCCTCCTCTTCCTTCTTTTCCTTATCTTTCCTTATCTTTCTCATCCGTCTTCTCCTCCTACTTCTCCCTCGTCTTCGAAGCCTTACTTGCTCGCTTATCTGCACTCCCTCTTGTCTATATCAACAGGGGTTGGGTGCAACAGACACGTCCGTGGAGGACATACACGCGTCCCTGAGCGCTGCCCATCTCGAAGGAGGGAGAGAAAGCACGATCGAGCTTGACCAATGTAAGTGACGTCATCGAGGTCACGTGGCGGGCTGCAATAAAGGGCGTGTTTCCCCCAAAGGCTGCGTCCGAATAGTGGGCTACGGCTTGAAAGTACGCACGAGTAACCAAGCGGCTGCAGCCAGTTCCGTAGGGTTTGCGTGTCACTTTCAGCCGCAGCCAATAGAATCGGACACGGCCTTTCGACATACCTTATGGGCGGCCAGTGGGGCAAAATTAGGGGTCAAATCATAAAGCTGCTGTGTAAAAGCATCGACATCGGCTCAAGAACACCAACAATCGGGATCTAGCAGATCACCCGGCTACCCCAGACCAGACTACAAGTCAAAACAGCGTAATAAATTCAATGCCGAAGCCATAGACCGATTTCGCGATGTAACTTATAATAGTGCGTATTCCGGTATAAAGGTCTCGAGGTTCAAAGTCCGCCGGAAAGAAAAGCCTTCATCGAACAAACAGGTGCAACAATCACCTGTGCTCTTCACAACAAAGGCACCTCGATATGCATGGGGGCCGCCATGTTTATTGATTGTTTGATACCCACTAAAGGTCAGGCGACCCGTGGGGCGCAATAGACCGATTGCACGACTAATGTTTATATGCATCGCGTGACTAAGTTATACTGGGTATTTTTGCATCTCATTTGGTGCAGAACAGGAGTGGAAATGAGCAAAGAAGACTATCATATAGTCCACAGTCTTCCCTGTAATGTTTCCATAACTGCTCTGTGCCAAGTAAGTGAGATGAAAAAAAATACCCACTATAAGGTAGGTGATGGCATGTAAACAATGGTCGCGCAATCGGTCTAACCGTCCATTGCTCTGGCAGTGTGGCTAGAAATCCTCGTGTACGCGAGGAACACTTTCCCTGCCCAGCGGATTTCCAAGCACAATTATTGGCTGGATGTGTGTATGAAACGGTAGCCCCTGAGCACAGTCGTCGCAGGTATGCGGGAGCAACGAGGAAGCATTGCGTGCGTGCTGGGAATCCCGGTGCACGGAAATGTGGTGTTCTGTGTATGTATGTATGTATGTATGAAACTCTCCCCCGTGCCTGGTCCGCTTATCTGCGGTGTCGCGTTTTACGCCCGGGGACTAAAAAAAGAAAGAAACCCGGAAAAGCCCATCGATTTAAAGGTCGGGTTGCCACCTTCCAAACAAAGGTCGTGACCTCCGCCTGACGGCCCAATCGTGAAAGCGGGGTTTTCCAGAGAAGCCGCAACCTTGCATGCCCTTGTTGTCTGTTTCTGTTTTTGGTGTCGGTTTCTGTTGTCGGTTTGGTGGCGGTTGGTGCTGCTGTTGCTGCTGCTGTTGTTGCGCTGCTGTTGCTGCTGCTGTTGCTACTGCTGCTGTTGTTGCTGCTGTTGTTGCCGCTGTTGTTGCTGCTGCTGCTGTTTTTGTTTGGTCATTGCCGTTGTTTTTGTTGGCCAAGCGTAACTCTCACAATACACGGGAATGTTAAAAGTGCAACGTGCAAGACGAAATGATACAACGTTCAGTCGTAGATGACTATGTGGGCGCGAACGCTCGACCTGTCGCGGCCATTTTTGTTTCGAGAGACCCAAGTTGTCACGAACCGTACGTTGCTGCTGCACGGTAGTTGTGGTTGCTGATGTTATTTTTTGCTGCTGTTCTTGCAACTTTCGAAAAGAAAACAAACGGCAGCTTGAGTTTCTGAACACATCATCCACGGGTGTATGTTGTATTACAATGTATGTGCACCTTGCGCACTGCACTTTAACATTCCCGTGTTTATTGTGTAGTCACGCTTGAATTCAGAGAGGAACCGTGCTCTGAATCTGACCCGCGGTAGAGAGAGAGGGGGGGGGAGAGGGTGAATGAATTGGCCGCTCTGCTCAGACACCACCGAACTGGGGGATTCCCCTTGCCCTCGCACGCAACACCGACGCACACTTGTTTACGTGGCTCGCCCAAACAGCGCGTTATAGGAGGGGTATAGTCCATGCCAACTGTAACATGAAGTGCCGAGCAAGGTCGTTGAATGGGTGTCCGCGCTTTATCACCGTGCAAAAACACTCTTGTGTGTACTCTGCCTGTCGTGGGGAGACCGGCGACGGGCAATGCACGACTGTATGGAACGCCATCACTGCCTTCGGTCTGCATTCTATCTTTGATGTCTCTTTCTATCACACCATTATGTGGTTTCGTCATTTCGAAAGACCGAACGACATGACAAAAATGACGAAACCGCATCACGTTAAGACAAAATGACATAATGAAATGACGATACCACATAACGGCAAGACAAAATGACATAATGAAATGACGAAACCACATAACGGCAAGACAACACGACACAACGAAATGACGAAACCACATAACGACAAGATAAAAATGACACAAAGAAATGACGAAACCACATAACGACAAGACAAAATGACATAATGAAATGACGAAACCATATAACTGCAAGACAAAATGACATAATGAAATGACTAAACCACATAACGACAAGACAAAATGAAATAACGAGATGCTGAATCCACATAATGGTGTGATAGATCAATGAGACATCAAATATAGAATGCAGACCGAAGGCAGCGATGGCGTTCCATACTACTGACGGCGGGCGGTCTCCTGGCGACGGGCAGAGTACCGGTATGTACACACGTACTGCCGAAAAAGAAAGCTTTGACTCATGTATTTGTTTGAAAAGGCCGCATCCACTTTGTGTGATCTCCGAGCTGCTGTAGCCAGGTTTACAATGATCAATTGGTTGTTTGCATCTGAATGAAAGTGGGGGCGTGATCCCTGGAGATATAATCATTTACGGCAGTTAATTATTATGTAATTATTATGCTTCTGACTGCCCCCCCCCCACCCCGGCAAAGACTACTTGACCATTTGGGAAGGCCACCATCTAAGGGCTGGATAGCTCAGATGGTAAGAACGCTGGTGCACAAAACCAGAGGTCCCGGTTTCAAATCCCGGTCCAGTCAAAGTTTTTATTGCCATTGTTTCTCCTTTGTTTTGGGGGCCAATTTATTGGCTTGACCTGAAATGACCAAATTGACCAAATCTAAAAAAAAAAACGCCCTAGAGTCCGACGTTTCGACCCTGGCGGGACCTTTCTCATTCTGCCTTTTTAGCCTCAGTGAGGTCATGCACAGTATATGTACTGCCGATAGACTTCATGTATTTTCCTCCTCTCCCAATTGGTGGTTTGCAGATAACTGGGTGCCTTACTGGCAGTACGCCAGTTGGATGGACGCAGAGGCCAAGTCCAAGTTCAGGCTGAGCAGCGGTGGCAACGTGACAGTGAGAGACGCCGGCATCTATTACGTGTACAGCCAGGTAGGGGACGCCGGTTCGGGCGGCCGAACGAGGCCGAAGGCAACCGAATGCAACCCGAACGCTACTGATTGCGACCCGAACGCTACCGAATGCGACCCGAACGAGACCCGAACGCTACCGAACGCTACCGAACGCGACCCGGACGCTACCGAATGCGACCCGAACGCTACCGAATGAGACCCGAACGCTAGCAAAAACGACCCGAACGCTACCGAACGCGACGCGAACGCTACCGAATGCGACCCGAACTGAGTACTGAGGAAAGCACTGGCCACTCATCACGTCGAGCAGGGTAAACCGTCGTTGAATTACAATCTCCGTACCCCATTTACAGCCGTGCCATGTCCGTCCCGCACTCGGCCACTAGAATTAAAAAGTGTGTCGCATTTAGCAATGCGACATAGTTTCGAATTCTGCATCCATGCAACCCGCGGAATAAAGGCCGCCGCACTTGAGAGCTATCTCCTGATGAAAAATTCTCTCGAGGTCGTTAGCTCAGCACGTAGCTCACCGTGTGCGCTGAACTTTTGGTGAGATTTCTGCCTCAAGAGGCCGTGAGACCAATATCTATCCTGTTTGATTTTTTTCGCCTCCCGTGGATAACTTAACTTATCATGTGCGGCAACTTGAGCTACGTGCTGAGCAAAAAAACCCATAGCAACTGGCCAATGAAAGCGCACGCCCTATTCACGTGGTTGCCAAAATCAAATAGGATAGATATTGGTCTCACGGCCTCTTGAGACAGAAATCTCAGCAAAAGTTCAGCGCACACGGTGAGCTACGTGCTGAGCTAACGGCCACGAGAGACCTTTTTTGCTCAGCAGATAGCTCTTGTGTGCGCCGGCCTTAAGTATTTGCTTCTCTTAGGAGGCCTGCGAAATGTTACACTGTCGTGTGGGAAACGTTGAAAAAGCGTTCAGCGTGAAATTGCAAAGTAAACTCCCCACCCCCTCGGAAATAAATTCTCTCTCAAGCCTTGCGATTTTTTTTCCAGCGTCGTCTGAAAACGGCTCTATTTTTTGGTTTTAGTCTGGTTCTCCCGTTATCGTGTGGTGTGCATTAGATGATGTACTACGACCCGAGCGTGTTCATGGGACACTCCATCTACGTGGGCGACCGCAAGCGCTTCAGCTGCACCATGTGCACGATGGAGCAGAACCGGAAGTACAACACTTGCTACATTGGCGGCGCGGTGCAGATCCACAGCTTACAGACGGTGGCCATCCGGATGAACTACCCCGGCCGGACGATCAGCCTGGATCCGGTCAACACCCACTTCGGCCTCATAAGGCTGTCTTGAGACGCTGGCAAGGCACCAGACTAGATCCACGCAAAAAGTTGGTTTAGTGTTGTGCACCCTCTGTAAGAATGGAACGCCTCTTCATATTAATGACGATTTAATGACAACTTAATTACTTCTTGGTATTTACAGTGTATAGTACTTACATTCAGAATAAAACGTTGATAATGGCTATTTGTAAACATTTAAGATGATGGGGGGGGGGGGTTGGAACAGTAGCAGTTTTCTATAACATACATTATACCCATAGGGTAGATCGAGCTGTTGTTGTTGTTTTTGCTACTAACTCGAATTTAACCCCAAAAAGAGGACTTTGTACATTTTGGAAATTACCTCTTCAAATACAGAAGCCTTTTAACCCAGATATCTCAGGGTCGGAGAAGTAGCTAGGAGTGAGATTTTGCGGCGTGTTAGAATGTTTAAGCCGCGATTAGTGTGCATGCTAGATATAAAATTGTGGCTTTTTCTGAAAACAAAACGGTCAGAGCACTGGTACGCAAAACCAGAGGTCTCGGGTGCAAGTCCCGGTCCAGGCAAAATTTTCTTTGGCATTTCTCAAAACTTTTCTGAATGCTTTTAAGATTATAAACATAGCCTGAACATACTTGGTACCCGAATCAAATTACATGCAGTACTAGAACATCATTGAATCCCAAAGCTTTAATTAAAGCACTTGACCAAGAAATCGGGTCTGTACATGTTCCAATACAATGACATTAACTCTCAAAAGTTAGAGGGCCTGACGTTTCGATCCTAGCAGGACCTTTCTCAACGGCAAGGTTAACTCTGTTCACATTATTCTTTGTTCGCTGTGGTGTATACCGTATTACGGTGCCCCTAAAAGGACATTCGTTGAAGACAAACTCTAAAGCAAAATAAAAATTCGTTCGTTATTTCGTGAGCACGAAATGATTTCGTGTGCACGAAATAGATATTTCGTGCGCTCGAAATGATTTCGTGGGTACGACATGATTTCTTGCGCACGAAATAACGAACGAATTCTTATTTTACTTTAGAGTTTGTTTTTAACGAATGTTCCTTTAGGGGCTCCGTACCGTATATGTGACCCGGCACAGCGACATGAGAAATATCCCACCAAAACACTTTTCAAGTAAACAACGCCTGAAGTCAAAGTATCTTCTCAATTCGACCAATTCTTTTTGGGGGGCTTTTTCGGAAAGTTAAAAAATGTATTGGAGAATATTATGTCCAAAGGATTTTTCCGAAATCCGTCTCTAAATGTTGAAAAAAAAGAGGATTTCGGGGGAGTGTTTGTGTACTGTTTTCATGAAAAAGTAAAGTTCCTGCCTTTTTGAATGGCCGCTTTCGAGGAGTTAGAATGGCGCTGCTATATTGTGCCTGGTACCAAATGAACGAGCGAAGTCCCCTTGTACTATTTTACAACAGAGTTCACACGGAAATAATGTTGATATCATTTGAAAGCTAATGATATACTCTTTCACATTATTAGAAAATCTCAAAATCTCGAAAGTGGGGGTTATTCCTCATTATGCTGTGCCGGGTCACATAATATGTTATTATTTTGATTACCCATCCAATGCTGTAATATACAGGAAAGTACAGGGCTATTATAGAGGTGTGGTGAGGAATGCCTCTGTCTCTGTTTACCGTGAGTATGGTTGGGGTCTGCTATCTACTGGTCCGACTTGACAACATCTTGCAATTCCCTGGCCCTGGTAGATTTAGACTAGGGCATAGATTTCAGGCTCCGCTTCCACAAACAGCATGCGTTTATCACCGGTTTACCGGTTTTACCCTGTTTTAGAAATAATTATTATAAATGGCAAGAAAGCTTTGGATTAACGAAAAATTCCCAAAATTTTAAATTTTTAATTTGTTATCTTTCAAACCATCGAACACGTGGATGTTGGCAAAAATCAATGCTCATTGTGACTATTTCATATGTTTAATTTGAAAGTGTGTCAATATTTCATTTGTACATAGCTGTGTAATGTTGTATATCCACAGATTGCATCATGTTCTGATCGATGTGCGTTTTTTTTTCTTCTGTGAATGGGGTCTTTTTTTCAGCGACTGTATTTTAGGGCTATGTCATAGGCAAAGTACTTTATACTGACAAGTTGTTTTATTAAAGGCCCTATAGGCTACAGCATCGGTAAAGGTCAAAATATTGCCACAATTTGAGTTAAACCATTAATCATTCCAAAAAAAGCAAGTCAAATTTGATTTAGAAATCTGTCCCCCTTTTTTTTTCGTTCGCCTTTGTTATCCATAACTCGTTGCTGTATATCCATTACCATACACGTCAAAGGCCGTGACCTGTGGATGCCCCTCTAGCGCCCTCTCGTGTCGATTAGGCGTTCAAAAAAGCGAGTTTTTTTTCTGGTGCGAGGGCGCTGTTCAAATCGACACCACAGAACTGGAATCATCCGTTTAAAAGTGGGTTTTTTTTGCAGCGACACCCCAAGGCCCTTTTTCCAAAACCCGGCTTAGGCTCAGGCTCCGGTTTTCGTGTTTGAATGTTACACTGCAATTTGTGACCAGGCACAGCGACATGAGGAATATCCCACCAAAACACTTTGAGAGTAAACAACGCCTGATGTCAAAGTATCTTATCAATTCGATATTTTTTTTCTTTTTTCGGAAAGTTAATGTATTGGAGGATATTATGTCCAAAGGATTTTTCTGAAATCCGTCTCTAAATGTTGAAAAAACGAGGACTTCGGGGGAGTGTTTGTGTACTGTTTTCATGAAAATGTAAAGTTCCTGCCTTTTTGAATGGCCGCTTTCGATGAGTTAGACTGGTGCTGCTATATTGTGTCTGGTACCAATAGAACGAGCGAAGTCCCCTTGTACTATTTACAACAAAGTTCATACGGAACAAAATTTGATATCATTCGAAAGCTAATGGTATACTCTTTCACATCATTAAAAAATCTCAAAAGTGGGGGTTATTCCTCATTATGCTGTGCCGGGTCACATTTTTCAATTAATGTATCTTAGATAGATTACAAATTTGAGTATTCCGTGAGCAGGACTCTCTCGCCGTAGATATTCAACTTTGAACTCTCAGATAATTGTATTCAGTTCTCGGCGGGTTAATCCCAATGACGAATTATTACCGGTATTGGAACTGTTTTAACCCGAATGCTTCACGTGCCCTGGAATTGACAGTTCAATGGCGATAGCGCCCTCTCGCGACAGAGCGTGCCACGCGAATAGCGTCACGGCCCAACGATTCGAGGCGAGACTAGCGAGTTAAAGCCCTTTCTGGATCGTCATTTTTTGGCGTTGCTGTGAACGTGTTCTTTGCCAGGCTTTTGTGTGGTCTTCCCGGAATGTTGTTCCAGTTTACAGTTTGCTGTGGAGGGCTCTGTACTTTGGGTCCCCGCCCCCTGCCCGACCCCCTGCCGGTGCCCGACCCCTGCCCGAACACCTGCCCGACCCCCTGCCCGAACACCTGCCCGACAACCTGCCCGACCCCCTGCCCGACCCCTGCCCGAACACCTGCCCGACAACCTGCCCGACCCCCCTGCCCGACCCCCCTGCCCGACCCCCTGCCCGACCCCCTGCCCGAACCCCCTGCCCGACCCCCTGCCCGACCCCCCTGCCCGACCACCTGCCCGACCACCTGCCCGACCCCCTGCCCGACCCCCCTGCCCGACCCCCTGCCCGGCCCCCTGCCCGACCCCCTGCCCGACCCCCTGCCCGACCCCCTGCCCGACCCCCTGCCCGACCCCCTGCCCGACCCCCTGCCCGACCCCCTGCCCGACCCCCCTGCCCGACCCCCTGCCCGACCCCCTGCCCGACCCCCTGCCCGACCCCCCTGCCCGACCCCCTGCCCGACCCCCTGCCCGACCCCCTGCCCGACAAACCTTTGGACATAATATCCTCCAATACATTAAATTTCCGAAAATACAAAAGAACAAAATTGATTTTTTTTAATCGAATTGAGAAGATACTTTGACTTCAGGCGTTGTTTACTCGAAAAGTGTTTTGGTGGGATATTCCTCATGTCGCTGTGCCGGGTCACATGTGACGTCGCGTCCGCACTGGACTTTTAGACTCGGTTAAACTGACCCAGGGGTGGATTTCACAAAGCCTTACGATGCATCGTAACTCAACTCACGATGGATAGCCCGTCGTAAGTTGTGATAGGCCGTATGGTATCATCGCTCATCGTCTAGCGATTGATCGCAAGTTACGATGAGTTTGGTGAAATTGTCACTGCAGATGTGGTCAGAAGTCGGTCGGTTAAATTACCATGATTTGAGTATAGGATAAGTTACCTGGGAGGAAAACGTCCAGTGCTGTCTGCACTGGACTTAAAAGTTACCCCATTTACCCTCCCCCCCCCAAAAAAAAGTCCAGCTCAGACAGGGCCTACCCCGGTTCGAATGGGTGATCTAACCGACTGAGGTCGAGTCGGTTTGACCGAGAAACTGGGGCCAAACGCTCGTTTCTAGATGCCTGTGATATTATAACGAGTAAGATGAATAATGACCGAAGCCTAAGCCCGAGCCTAAGCCTTCATTTCTTAAACGGCCTTTGAGTTAAAACGGTCAGACAATTACAATTAAACGCACGAGCATACAGCCAAAATAGCAATCGCCATTAGACACACCGCCGCGAGTATAATGTAAAAAAACAAATTAGCCACCTGTAATAATAAAGAGAGGGAAGTAAAGCAACTGGAACAAAATTAGGAAATTCTCACTGATTAGAGGGCCCTTTCACAGATCATTTCGGTGTGGAAGTTCCTCCTCCCCCTGTGACTCGCCGAATGCCCAACCAGACCTGACTCATTCTTCTGGGTCTTTGTTTTAATAAAACCCGGTTTGCTTTCGATTGTTTGTTGCGATTTCAAAACATCGGTGAGTTTCCTTCTAGACAACACCGATGCGGAACATGAGGAATAGAGAGAGAGAGAGAGAGAGAGAGAGAGAGAGAGAGAGAGAGAGAGAGAGAGAGAGAGAGAGAGAGAGAGAGAGAGAGAGAGAGAGAGAGAGAGAGAGAGAGAGAGAGAGAGATAGAGAGAGAGGGAGGGAGAAAGAGAGGGGGGGAGAGAGAGATGGGGGAGAAAGGGAGAGAGAGAGAAAGAGGAGAGAGAGATAGAGAGAGAAAGAGGGAGAGAGAGAGGGGGGAGAGGGAGAGAGAGGGGTGACAGGCGATGATTGCGTAAAACCTCTCAGCGATCGTGGATTCGGTGTTTAGAGTTCGTTTTGGTTGTTGACGTGACACCGCTCAGCATATTGTGTCATCCGCAATTATTTTGCAATAATCCTCCCAAATACCAGATAAATACAGGCTAGCTCTTGGCTTAAAACGGTTTATTATTATCGTAGCAATCAAGTTTAACTTTAAAAGGCTCTATACAACATTGGTAAAGGTCCAAAGATTGCCGCTCAGAATGGTAATCCGAGAAAGTAGAAAAATGCTAAAAAACCGTAACGGTTTACGCACCGGCCGGTAGTGTAAGAAATGGTTTAGTACTCGCGAGTTATAAACTATTTGTCGATGTTCGAGTGAAGATTTCTCGTACAGCATCCCAGACCGTAAGATTTCAACATGAGGATTATATCATAAACATCTACAAACTGTGTAAATTAGAAGGAAATATGTGGACGTCGATGTTTTCCCGATCTTCCCCAAGTTGCATTGGGCTTTTGAAGCAACCGGAGTGGTATTTTTTTGTCAGAGAGAGGAGAGACATATTTTTCTCTTTGTTTTAGCGATTCTACTGTAATGCGCCTTTGATCATTATTTTGTATAGGGCGCAGTATAAATGTTTATTAAAATCATTTAAGGTGATATACAAAAATGTTGCAAACTGCTTACTGACTAAAATTACCAAAATGTAAATCTTAAAATGTAGTGGGCCTGACGTTTCGATCCTAGCAGGACCTTTCTCAAGGACCTTTATCAAAATCATGTTAGTTTGGAACAACACGGTGAAAGATCTGTTTTTACTGATGTCTCGAGGGTTTTCCTGCATGGGATCCTAGCTGCTCCTGTATGGGCCGCTCGATCTCTGGGAGTAAATCCGACCTTTACCGATGAACGCGACAGGCAGCGGAAACGTGACGCGCGGTGCCGCCGTCAACCGCGGCTTGGCCACGGCGTGAGTCAGGCCCGGGAATCCCCCACTTGGCCGCGTCGAATGATGACTCACCGCATTGCACAGCGCTGCCCGAGCCCCTGCGTCCGGTGAGTCCCTATTGCAAGGACCCGCGGTACGCACTGGACTACGCGCGGATCACATCTGGGGCTCGCATACTGTCCGTATAATTATAATGCAACCTATTTTTTGTCTCTCTCCGCGGTACTGTGATGTGATGCAACTACGACCGTGCGACGTCATGACTCTCGACTCTCGCTGTAACTTCACCGTGGGTGTGCGATCATGCCAAATCCACTTTTGTTTTCCTCTTTCCGAAACGGTTTTACGTAAAGGTTTTACATTCTAATGGAAATAAGACTGTGGATTCTCATCGGCACGCGGGGCTACTGTTGGACGGCATACGAGTTCCGAGTCCAAATTTAAAAACCGAATGCGGAAATGGGGAGCATGACGATGCTACTTTTGAGCCATGATAACCTTAATATACTTGGTGTGTTTTTTTTTCTGGGGGGGGGCGGATATATTGGGGTGGTTTTGATTAATTTTTGCTTTTACTTTCGAACGTGTGAATCTCGCGACTTGCTGCCAACGGCGCCAGTTTCGAGTTGAAGTTTCAATCGAACAATTTGAATTTCCGATCTTTGACTGTGTAATCACGGTATGATTTAACCTTCTTGTACTTGTTAACTGTCCTGTTTGCCTGGATTTTTCCGTCGCATGTAACCCCTTTTTTCGCAATCTGCCATTTCCTCCGGTGACCCTTATACCTCTTGCTGGCTCCCAACCCTTGTGGTTTGTCACCTCTCCCTCAGTTCAATTCAAGCTTCCGACTTTCCGTACCTCCGTGGTATATCCTTCTCCGTCCTTTTTTCTGTCTATCCCACTTGGTGTTCCTCAGTTTAATATCTCATTGCCGCTTCTGTTATCTATTCCTTTTCTTTCTTTACTTAATAAAGTGATTAAAAAACAATGTTGCAAGCGTCTTATAACCGTGAGGAAATGTGGATGAAGCGTCTTCGGACTATTAAACCACATGGCCTCAACATCCAGGAGGGTAGTGACTGACATGAATGTATGCTTTCTGATAATCCTTCTTTTGTGTTCACTCCTCCACACTTCTCTCTTTGATCTTTCCCCCTCTTCTCACTATAATCCCTACCCTACTCCTTGCCCTTCCCTTTGATCTCAACCCTACCAGCTTTCCCTTTTTTCCTTTGTTTCTCATCCGTGTCCTATTCACTCTCTTCCCCCTTCCTTCGTGTACATGTACATGTATCTTTTCTGTCCTTGTCACTCTGCCTTTGAAAAAGGTCCTGCTAGGATTGAAACGTCAGGCCCACTAAATTTTTATATTCTTTCTTTACACTACCCACACGACCTATGGCTCTATCACGTGCACTACCTCAAACATCATATACCTCATCTCTTGTAGAGTTTGTAATATTCAGTATGTTGGCGAGACAAAAAACACCCTCAAAAAACGAATCTATGGCCATAGGTCTACTATCAAAACCGGTAAAATTGACACCCCTGTTGGGTATCACTTCAATCTCCCTGATCATTCGATATCAGATATGAGTGTACTGGGCATAGAATCACTTGGTCACCGTAGTAATGCTGTCCGTCTTAGCCGTGAGAAAATGTGGATGAAGCGTCTTCGGACTATTCAACCACATGGTCTCAACATCTAGGAGGGTAATGACTAACACCATGCAGCTTTCTGATAATCCTTCTTTTTTGTTCAGTCTTTCACACTTCTCTCTTTGATCTTTCCCCCTATTGTCACTAATCCCTACCCCACTCCTTGCCCTTCTCTTTGATCTTCCCCCCTCCTCTCACTAATCCCTACCCTACCCCTTGCCCTTCCCTTTGATCTCTCCCTACCAGCTTCACTCTTGTCCTTTGTTTCTCATCCGTGTCCTATTCACTCTCTTCCCCCTGCCTTCGTGTACATGTATCTGTTTTGTCCTTGTCACTCTGCCTTTGAGAAAGGTCCTGCTAGGATCGAAACGTCAGGCCCACTAAATTTTAGATTTTCTTTCTTTACAGTTAACGTGTTATGAGAACTTGGACAGTGATTTCCGGCCCTTTTATGGCTGTGTTCACGTTTCTGTTTCCATACCGTTTGTGTGCTTTTTGATTTTGTGGCTTGTGGCTGTTTATTGCCTGAGAAATAATAATCACATGAAAATGAAATACAATGAAAATTATCTTGATGACGTTGCAGAGCTTGAGTCATTTCTGTCGGGTTGTCTGTGTGGTTTTTATGTGGGGGGGGGAGATACCGGCAGGGATTGAATGCGTCTTGCTATAGATCGGTTGCACCGGCGGCCATCTTTGGGGCCTAGTCTTTGTTCCTCTTGGATAGGCAAGAAAGCACTCTTTGTACCTGGCACTGTCACTTAATTTTAATGACACCAGAAGACCCCAAAGATGGCTGCCGCCTGCCGGTGCAAACTATCTATACTGCTGATGGTGTTGTTGCTGTAGTTGTATTGAAACTTTCATTACTTTAATTTTAATCAATAAAATGAATACAGAAATCTTTTTAAAGGCCCAATGCAACATTGGTAAAGTTCAAAAGATTGCCACAGTTTGTGTGTTAAACCATTAAACATAAAAAAGCAATCCTGCGAAGCTTTTAGCTCAAATGTTATTCTGAGAAAGTAGAAAAAGGTACAAAAAAACCGTCACGGTTTTTGCGCCAGTGTAAGAAATAGTTTATGACTTGCGAGTGATAAACTATTTGTCGATGTTTGAGTGAAGATTTCTAGGGAAGTACAGCATCCCAGACCATAAGATTTCAACATGAGGATTATATATCATGACCATCTACAAACTGCGGAAGGAAATTTGTGGACATCGATGCTTTCCGATCTTCCCAATGTTGTATTGGTCCTTTAATGGAGGATTTTCTTTTTTCTTCTTCTTCGGTTTTCGTAGTTTGTCCTTTTTTTCTTCTTCTGAGCGGGCACATAGCAGCGTGCCTGCGTGATTGTGCACAAACGGTCGGTTTCCGAAATCCGGAGTAATGCTTGTTCAGCAGACCGCATGTCCGGCCCTAAATGGCGGTCGGCCCTTCCGACTTTGAGTCCATGCACCCAACCCTGCCGGTGTCACCGAAAGTACCTGACCGCTCGTTAATGTAATGATAAAGAGAATCGCAGGGTTTGCAGAGCACCATTCTAGATCATGGCGCTATAAAAGCAACACAAGATAATTCGATGTCTATATGTGACCCGGCACAGCGACATGAGGAATATCCCACCAAAACACTTTTCGAGTAAACAACGCCGAAGTCAAAGTATCTTCTCAATTCGATTAAAAATAATGTTTTTATTTTTTTTATTTTCGAAAAGTTAATGTATTGGATGATGTTATGTCCAAAGGATTTTTCCGAAATCCGTCTCTAAATGTTGAAAAAACGAGGATTTCGGGGAGTGTTTGTGTACTGTTTTCATGAAAATGTAAAGTTCCCGCCTTTTTGAATGGCCGCTTTCGAGGAGTTAGACTGGTGCTGCTATTATTGTGTCTGGTGCCAAATGAACGAGCGAAGTCCCCTTGTACTATTTACAACAAAGTTCACACGGAACTAAATTTGATATCATTAGAAATCTCAAAAGTGGGGGTTATTCCTCATTATGCTGTGCCGGGTCACATATTATAGACATAGGCCTATGAAAGGGAAACAAGTATAATAGGTCCTATTCAAGCCCGTAAGATCGAAAAACAGAAATGTTCACAGATTTACATGAAACTTAGACAGTTTGAAGATGGTTATAGTAGAAACCTCGCACTGAAATATTTCTGACGCCTAAAATGCTGTATTTTTGGAGAAAAGAGTAAAGAAATAATTTACGTCTCGCCCCGAGATCTAAATTATTGTTCGGGACAATGCGTTGAATGCTGCATTTTCGCGAAACAAATGAAGCGGTTTTTCACGATTTTCTCGAGACTCGGTTGGCGGATTGAGCTGACATTTTCACAGGTGTGCTATTTCATGCATTATGTTTGATCAGACAACGTATGGATGCTGATCTTTGACCTCGACCAATGTTGTGTTATCCCTTAAAAGTTTCCATGTGCTTTTTTAAACGACGAAATGGTGTCCAGCGATCTGATGTTGGTGGGTATAGTGTTCCAAACTTTCGGGCCAGCAATTGTGAAGGCTTTGCCTGTGAAAGTGTTCCTAGTTCTCGGCACTGATAGTGGGGTAGGAACGAAGACCGGGTCGGCCAGATAATGTTGAGCTGAGTGAGGTTCTGAAGGTACTGAGGTGCTGTGTGGTGGAGACATTTGACGATGAAGAAAACAATTTTTGAGTCAACTCTTTGACGAACGGGAAACCAGTGATGCTGTGTGGTGGGGAAGCGGATACGCGTAGACGTTTATACTTTGGTCATTTTGGGGGTTATACCGCAAGGAACTCGCGTCCACTGTCCAACGGAGCAGCAGCGAAAGAGACGATTGCGGGACTACACCAATGAAAAACTAGCTGGGAAATTAGGGGTTTCTTTTAAAGAATGCTTGAAACATTCGTCATGGAAGGTCTGTTTTCCCTCGAACTTTCCAGTCGAACGGATAATTCGGAAGATCGGGAGTGGATTTCGAAAAAGCTCTACGATGCATCGTTACTCAGCTTACGATAGATAGACATAGCCCATCGTAAGTTGTGAAAGACCTCCGTAGGATATGGTTTCCGTGTGTTGCTCATCGACTTGCGATTGGTCGTACGTTATGATGAGTTTTGTGAAAATGACCGATGGACGGCCAAAGTCGAGGTTACCAGAGCAAAGTGGTCTGGGTCCAGTGAGTTTTTTGGGCCCTCTGTACAGCGACCACTTCGAGCATCGTGCTTTGACGCGTACCTATAGACGTCATGTGCGGGACCCGACTATCGCGATGTTTTCTTGTTCTCTGGTTTTCTCTGCCTTTATTTACGTCACGAACAGCGCCCTCATTTGGAGTTGCCGCGAAATTCAAAAACGGGGGGGGGTTCGATTTTGGACGGCAAACTACAGCACTTAACGTGAACACCATAACCAGTAATTGTTTAAGATTACATTTGTGACCCGGCACAGCGACATGAGGAATATCCAACCAAAACACTTTTCAAGTAAACAACGCCTGAAGTCAAAGTATCTTCTCAATTCGATAACAAAATCAATTTTTGTTTTTTGGTATTTTCTGAAAGGGGAGGATATTATGTTCAATGTATTTTTCCGATATCCGTCTCTAATTGTTGAAACACGAGGATTTCGGGGGAGTGTTTGTGTACTGTTTTCATGAAAATATAAAGTTCCTGCCTTTTTGAATGGCCGTTTTCGAGGAGTTAGAATGGTGCTGCTATAATTATTGTGTTCGGTACAAAATGAACGAGCGAAGTCCCCTCGTACTATTTACAACAAAGTTCATACGGAAATAATTTTGATATCATTTGAAAGCTAATGGTATACTCTTTCACATCATTAGAAAATCTCAAAATCTCAAAAGTGGGGGTTATTCCTCATTATGCTGTGCCGGGTCACATTTAATACACACCAATAAATGGACATTAAAGATAGAATACGATGTGACCATTATACACTGCAGATTTTGGCGGATTCCACCCCCTTGTATTTTTTTTAAATAGCGTCTCAGTGATTTGTGTCTGCGTGTTGAGGCTTTGTGACTTTTCGGCAGTCTTCTTAGGCATGTTTTGACACCGATTTAATTCAAATTGGAGGTGCCGTTCTCTGACAATAAACATTTTTCAGGGCCATGGTGTAGTTTCACGGATTTTTTTTCCATTGACTTACACTACATAAAAGCATAGCATTCATGTTGCATAGGGTATTTCTTTTCAGGATTTCTTTTTGCATAATTAGCTCATTAATAATGATGTGTGCAATTATTGGTTCTTCTTGTTTCATTATCATTGTAAAAATTGCAAATTGGGGAAACTCAATAAAAAAATTAAAAAAATTCAATGATTTTTTTTTTTCAAATGAAATTTCACACAAAATTTTCATTATGTAATTCTCTATTACTCTGTCAAATATCATTTGAATCAATCATTGAACGACCGAGATCTGAGGGGGTGGAATTGGCCCCCCGGCTGTGAGATGGTCAAAATAACCCGGCTCTTTGACAGTTAAAGCCCCTACACAACATTGGTCGAGGTCAAAAAATAGCATCCATACGTTGTCTGATCCAACATATGCATGAAATAGCACACCTGTGAAAATTTCAGCTCAATCCGCCAACCGAGTCTCGTGAAAATCGTGAAAACCGTGAAAAATTTGTTTCGCGAAAATGCAGCATTCAACGTCGCACTGTTCCGAAAAATAGTTTAGATCCCGGTGAGACGTCAACTATTTCTTTTACTCATTTCTCCCAAAATACAACATTTTAGGCAGAAAGATTTCAGTGCGAGGTTTCTACTATAACCACCTTCAAACTGTATAAGTTTCATGTAAACCTGTGAACATTTCTGTTTTTTGATCTTTCCGATGTTGTGTAGGGGCTTTAAAGGGAAAGACTGACTGGCAACTGTGGCAGTGGTGCCTGGCGTGAAGATTTGATATACATGATAAATTATACATGTACATGTACATGTACTGTACGTAGAATATGAAGGGATCAACAATGGTGCCGCTGCTCTAACGCAGCCTGAACATGGAACATACTGAACAAACGGTCATCCAATCCACGAAGGAAACTCACTCAGCTATGACTGAGCACTGTGTGTATTCTCAATATTAACCCCCCCCCCAAAAAAAAACTATCGAAAAAGTTGCATCCACTGTGTGTGATGATCCCCGTGCTGCTGTAGCCAGTTTTACAATTGGTGGATTGTATCAGAATGAAAGTGGGGATGTCTCCCCCTCCCCCTCTCTCCCTCCCTCCCTCCCTCCCTCCCTCCCTCCCCATCTCTCTCTGTCTCTGTGTCTGTGTCTCTCTCAGTGTCTCTCTATCTATCGCTGTCTCTCACTCTCACTCCCCTCTCTCTGTCTCTGTCTGTCTCTCTCTGTCTCTCTGTCTCCCTCCCCTCTCTCTGTCTCTCTATGTCTCTCTGCCCCTTTGTATCTCTCCCTTCTCTCTGTCTCTCTCTGTCTCTCTCCCTCCCTCCCCTCTCTCTCTGTCTCTGTCTCTGCCTCTGTGTCTCTCTCTGTGTCTTTATCTATCTCTGTCTCTCCCCCTCCCCTCTCTCTGTCTCTGTCTCTGTATTTCTCTCTGTGTCTCTCTGTCTATCTCTGTCTCTCTCTCCCTCCCCTCTCTCTGTCTCTGTATGTCTCTGTCTGTCTCTCTGTCTGTCTCTCTGTCTGTCCCTCTGTCTGTCTGTCTCTCTCCCTCCCCTCTCTCTCTGTCTCTATATGTCTCTCTGTCCCTCTATATCTCTCCCTTCTCCCTGTCTCTCTCCCTCCCTCCCCCCTCTCTCTGTCTCTGTCTCTGTGTCTCTCTCTGTGTCTCTATCTATCTCTGTCTCTCTCTCCCTCCCCCTCTCTCTGTCTCTGTCTCTGTGTCTCTGTCTCTGTCTCTCTATGTCTCTCTCTGTCTCTCTGTCTGTCTGGCTCTCTGTCTGTCTGTCTCTCTCTCTCCCTCCCCTCTCTCTCTGTCTCTCTGTCCCTCTGTCTCTCTCCTTCTCCCCATCTCCCTCTCTTACTCTCCCTCTCTCTCCATCCCCTCTCCCTATCTCCCACTCTCCATTGGCCCTCTCCCCCTCTCTCTCCCACTCCCTCCCCCTATCTCTCTCTACCTCTCCCTCTCCCTCCCCCCCCTCTCTCTCTCTCTCTCTCTCTCTCTCTCTCTCTCTCTCTCTCTCTAGCGGTCTCCCTGTCCCTCCCCTTCTCTCTCCATCTCTCTCTGCATCCCACACTCTCCCTTCCCCTCTCCCCCTCTCCCTCTCTCCCTCCAGAAAATGTAGCATGGATTCCAGTGGTGTCTATTGCAGAGACCCTTTAATTTTTTAAAGGGATAACAAAACATTGGTCGAGGTAAAAGATCAGCATCCACACGTTGTCTGATCCAACATTATGCATATAGCACACCTATGAAAATTCTAGCTCAATGCGCCAACCGAGTCTCGAGAAAATAGTGAAAAGCCGCTTCATTTGTTTCGCAAAAATGTTTAGATCTTGGGATAAGTATAAGTTCCATGTAAATCTGTGAACATTTTCTTGTTTTCCTATCTTACCAATGTTGTGTGTAGTGGCTTTAAGCCTGCTCCCGTACTTATGCCTCTTCGAACAGTCTGTCAACTGAGCTGGTACTGTCACAGTGTATTGTGGGACAGACCCAGCCCAGTGGAAGGGCATGTATGCGCAAATAAAAAAACAAAAGACCATGGAACCTTTCTATCACGAGAGGTCGGTACCCAGTCTATTCATCGTCGCTTTTCCCGGGGACCATGGAGTTCTATTTTGCCTGCTCGGCGAATCGGAAAAGGGACTGTCCCTCGGTCTATTTAGAGTCTAGGACCCCCTTCCATGTTTTGGAAACCGGTTGGCCGATATAGCTTCGATGAATACACAACAACCTCTCTCGCTCTCTCTCTTTCATGCCGTGTGAAAAAAAGGTATCAAGCTTTAAAATGTATATACCGCGCTAGCACGTTGACGCTTTCTGAAATATATGGCTCTCCCTCGTGCTCTCCGTATACTACCCTGTCCCTGTCCCTCACATCTCTCTCACTCCCTCTCCCTGTCCCTTTCGCTCTCCCACTCTCTGTCCCTGTCCCTGTCCCTGTCCCTGTCCCTGTCACTGTCCCTGTCCCTGTCCCTGTCCATGTCCCTGTCCCTTTCCCTGTCCCTGTCCCTGTCCCTTTCCCTGTCCCTGTCCCTGTCCCTGCCCCTGTCCCTGTCGCTGTCGCTGTCACTGTCGCTGTCGCTGTCGCTGTCGCTGTCGCTGTCGCGGTCACTGTCCCTGTCCCTGTCCATGTCCATGTCCCCGTCCCCGTCCCCGTCCCCGTCCCCGTCCCCGTCCCCGTCCCCGTCCCCGTCCCCGTCCCTGTCCCCGTCCCTGTCCCTGTCCCTGTCCCTGTCCCTGTCCATGTCCATGTCCATGTCCATGTCCATGTCCATGTCCATGTCCATGTCCCCCTCCCTCTCCCTCTCCCTCTCCCTCTCCCTCTCCCTCTCCCTCTCCCTCTCCCTCTCCCTCTCCCTCTCCCTCTCCCTCTCCCCCTCCCCTCCCCTCCCCTCCCTCTCCCTCTCCCTCTCCCCCTCCCTCTCCCTCTCCCCCTCCCTCTCCCTCTCCCTCTCCCTCTCTCTCTCCCTCTCCCTCTCCCTCTCCCTCTGCCCATCCCTGTCCCTGTCCCTCTCTCTCTCCCTCTCCCTCTCCCCCTCCCCTCCCCCTCCCCCTCCCCTCCCTCTCCCTCTCCCTCTCCCTCTCCCTCTCCCTCTCCCTCTCCCTCTCCCTCTCCCTCTCCCTCTCCCTCTCCCCTCCCCTCCCCCTCCCCCTCCCTCTCCCTCTCCCTCTCCCTCTCCCTCTCCCTCTCCCTCTCCCTCTCCCTCTCCCCCTCCCTCTCCCTCTCCCTCTCCCTCTCCCTCTCCCTCTCTCTCTCCCTCTCCCTCTCCCTCTCCCTCTCCCTCTCCCTCTCCCTCTCTCTCTCTCTCTCCCTCTCCCTCTGCCCATCCCTGTCCCTCTCCCTCCCCCCTCCCTCTCCCTCTCTCTCTCCCTCTCTCTCTCCCTCTCCCTCTGCCCATCCCTGTCCCTCTCCCTCTCCCGAAACCAATAGATCGGTTTCGTCATTGTTGACTGTCAATGAATGCGTTATCTTGTTAGTTTCCGCCCGTTCCTTGACCAACACGATCACGACAGCTCTCACCGGGAGTCTTTCTCGTGTCTTGCATTGTCTTTCTTTTCCTCTTCCTTCAAACTCTACTAATTGCAAAACAAAAAGCCGGGCGCGGTGCTGGCGGCCATCGATGACGCAATACCGGTCAGCGATCGGGCTCTATCAGAGCTCAACTCGTGTTCGCCTTTGCACTTACGTAACTGCCATACGGCACTCGTACCGTACGCGTAAGGTCCCCACGCCCTCCGTACCGTCAGCGATCCGCTGCGTCAAAACACAAAACGGATTCATACAAAGATATAGCCAGGTATTTTTTTAAGTAGGGTTGCGCGTTGGTTGCGTAAGTTGCAATCTATTGTTGTTTCCTCGTTGGTTGTTTTGAAAGGGCTGGATATATTTTTTTTCCCACGTGGGCGGAGAGACAGGAAGCGTCTCTACTTATTCCTCCATGGTTTAACTGAACATCCAGGCCGTGAAATGTGCGCTTCAAGTGCGTTCATTTTGGAGATTTTTTCGAGGAGGAAAAGAAAAGAAAATGAAGGTTTTTGACGCCTCTGTCGATTGTACTGGTTTGTTTGACATTGAAAACAATAGCATCATGGACAAAAAATATATACTACCAAAAGACCATTTTTATGAAGATCGTTTCTTAAGATAATTTCCCCTTCAAATCGCCAAACCTATAATTATGTGGGGTAGACTCGTCCAGTCCTTCATGACTTGTTGACCGTTGGTTCTGTGGAGTAGACTCGTTCAGTCCTTCATGACTTGTTGACCGTTGGTTCTGTGGAGTAGACTCGTTCAGTCCTTCATGACGGTTGGTCATGTGGAGTAGACTCGTTCAGTCCTTATGACGGTTGGTTCTGTGGAGTAGACTCGTTCAGTCCTTCATGGCTTGTTGACCGTTGATTCAGTGGAGTAGACTCGTCCAGTCCTTCGTGACGGTTGGTTCTGTGGAGTAGACTCGTTCAGTCCTTCATGACGTTTGGTTTTGATGAGTAGACTCGTTCAGTCCTTGGTTCTGTGGAGTAGACTAGTTCAGTCATCCATGACTTGGTGACCGTTGATTCTGTGGAGTAGACTCGTTCAGTCCTCCGTGACTTGGTGACCGTTAGTTCTGTGGACTAGTAGACTCGTTCAGTCCTCCGTGACTTTGTGACCGTTGGTTCTATGGACTAGTAGACTCGTTCAGTCCTCCGTGACTTGGTGACCGTTGGTTCAGTAATAGTAAATAAACGATCCTTATTCGATTAATGATAAGAGGTAAATACCAATAAAAGAAATTCCACAGTCCCAGATATACCTGGATGGTTGATGGACCCGGCTCGTTGTAGAACTGCAGTCTCTATGCGCATACACACGATAAGCGGGTTCCCATAGAATTAAACGCACACAGACTCGTTGGGTTCAAAGTACTCGTTCATTTTATGATTTTTATCGGCTTTCGGGTGAGGCGAACCGGATCCACACTTGTTTGGTGAAGAGTGCGACCAGCATAATGTGGCAAGCTTATGGCTGGTGATTTAGATATGTCAAAGATATGACGCAAATCTAAGAGAATTCTAGGGCCTAAAACAAGATGAAGACTGCTTATCGCCCGCCTAAAATTATGTCCAAACTGCAAACCCGTACCCTCCTGCCAAAACAAGTAAAAGCACTAGCAGGACCTTACTAATTCTGCCTTCGTGAAAGGTTCTGCTTGCATCGAAACACCGTCAGTCCCTCAAGGCCTATCTACAGTGGGGGTTTTTAATCTAAAAGATTTGGAGGGTTTGGCTAATTAATCCCAGCACGAATGTGTCTCCTTAGTACCAGTGATGATTGCCGCATTGCATTGGTTTTTATGTCTTTCTCTGCAAAGGAAAGGCTGTTATTGTTTTATTGACAATCTGCACTGTAGGAATTGGCATTACGTATTCTGAAGTCCAGCAAGTTCACAGTTTACAGTGGTGGTGGTGGTGGTGGTGGTGGTGGTGGTGGTGGTGGTGGTGGTGGTGGGGATGGAGGTGATGGTGGTGATGATGGTGGTGGTGGTGGTGGTGATGGTTGTGATGGTGGTGGTGGGGATGTGATGGTGGTAATGGTGGTGGTGGTGTTGGTGGTGGTGTTGATGGTGGTGGTGGTGGTGATGGTGGTGGTGGTGGTGTTGGTGGTGGTGGTGGTGGTGGTGGTGGTGGTGGTGGTGGTGGTGGTGGTGGTGGTGGTGGTGGTGGTGGTGGTGGTGGTGGTGGTGGTGGTGGTGGTGGTGGTGGTGGTGGTGGTGGTGGTGGTGGTGGTGTTGGCGGTGTTGGCGGTGTTGGCGGTGATGTCGGTGATATTGATGGTGATGATGATGATGCATTTGAGGTCCTGCAGAAATCGAAATGTCACGACCTCACCACTTTTTTAGACTGGTATTTTGACCATTAAGACAGAACGCAGTCATACTTTTGTTATACTCATCAGTATTCAACCAGTCTCCTGACGATGGGCACAGTAGGCCTACAGGCTACACACTACCCGAAACGTTGAGTTGTCGGCTCTTTCCCCCTGCATTACCCCATGAATACAATCAAATCCCATTCTCACCTTTCTGTATTATTATACGGCCAAACATTCGGCCCAGTTCCCCCCGAAAAAATCGACCGTCTAGCTTCTTTTCCGAAGAATTCCGAGGCCTTATTCCGAGCAAAGCTGGGGACAAAGAGAAGTCCTCCAGGGTATACGGGGCGAGGACAAATCAAAGAAGATAAAGGGGAGGGGGTATCGGTGAGAAGACTGGCAAAGTGGAATTCCTGAAAAAAAAAATGGGGTGAACGCTTTTACCACGAATTAGCAAGGGGGCCCGCCTTCGCAGCCTGCGCCCAGGGATCGGGTTGTTTTGTTATCCATGGTGCGGGGCCACTTCAGCGTCGAGCGTAATATTCCGCGCGCGCAGTGGGTTGAGCAGCGAACGAACCGCGTGTGTAATAGTGCAGACTGTGGCCACTATCAGTGCGTTTACGTATACACAGTACACGTGCACGCTACACACACCCTGCGCTATTGTGTTTGCGCAATATAAACAGCGCGCCTCTTCTGCCGTTCGTGTCTGCGTGCAAGAGAGCAACGTGTAGTGAGCGTCGTGTGCACACCGTACCGACCGCGGTCTTCCCGTGAGCTCACCCGGCTCAGCTAGCTCCGCGCGGGGACTCCGGTACTTTCCCCTCTAGCTCTCCACATACCATCCATCACCAGGCCGTGCGGACGGACTGGTTGCAAGGGCAACACCACCTACGTCAACGCGGGATCGAACATTGCTTAACCTCAAGGAAACTCTCAGCGCAGCTCCCGACTATTTCCGCGCAGTTTCCATTTTTTGCTTATTTCTTTTTTCTTGTACAATTTTCATTCTCGAAGCGGCAGTATCTATTTTTAACCCCCAACGACGGGTGAGGCCTACTTAAGCTCGCTGCAAAACCCGAAGTGGCCACATTCACTCCATCGACCGAGAAGAGAGCTACGAGAAGACTAGTAAGAAGCCAACAAAGAGTATTCAGTCTGTATAAAAAAAATATATAAATAAACAATTCGCCAAGTGACAGAACTCCACACGCACACGATGGTCGCACTGCAGAGCCGCGTTGCGGACGAGGAGGCTTGTAAAGAGGCCATGCTGATCGACGCGGAGCCGGCCGCGGGCCGGCGCGCCGGTCGGCCCGGGCCCGACGGGACACGGTCGACGCGCTGGCGCGGCGCTGTCGGTCTGGCGCAGTTCGCCCTCCAGCTAGTCTGCTTCGCAGGCGTCGTGTGGCTGGCCGTGCAGGTGCTGCGCCTGCAAGCCGAGGTGGATCGCCTGAACGACGAACGGCAGCGTGGGTCGTCCTCCGGTGGCTTGACGAAGCCGCTGAATGACTCCGAACGGGTGAGTCCAATTGAAACGCTTTATTTTTTTATTTTTTTATTTTTTTTATTTTTTTTTTTGGGGGGGAGAGAAAGGTTCATTCAGGATCGAAACATCCCTCTGCTCTATTGTTTTGAGATTTGCGTTTTTGGTCGTTATGTCATTGTAACAACAAACAGTTTGTAAAATGTTTGTATATTATTAAGTAGGAGGTTTGCGGTGACACCAGTTGTACACCATCTGTTATGAGAAGGAGTTTGGCCCTGTAAAGAGCCGGTAACTCGACGTTTCGGGTAGTGTGTACTCTGCCCGTCGTCAGGAGAGTATACGCACTACTCTTTTAAAGCCCCTACACAACATTGGTAAGATCTAAAAACAGAAATGTTCACAGATTTACATGGAGCTATACAGTTTGAAGATGTTTATAGTAGAAACCTCGCACTGAAATATTTCTGCCTTAAATGTTTCATTTCGGGAGAAATGAGTAAAAGAACTAGTTTAAGTCTCACCGAGATCTAAACTATTCGGAACAGTACGGCGTTGAATGCTTCATTTTCGCGAAACAAATGGAGCGGTTTTCACGATTTTCCCGAGACTCGGTTGGCGGATTGAGCTGAAATTTTCACAGGTGTGCTGTATGCATATGTTGATTCAGACAACGTATGGATGTTATTTGTTGGCCTCGACCAATGTTGTGTAGGGGCTTTAAGTGCCATACTCCTCATGAGAGATGGTGTGTACATGGTGTCATCGCAAATTTCCCATACTTGGCATTTCCACCATGCAAACCTTCAAATCGCATCTGTTTGGATATGCCTATTACTTAAAAAAAAATCGAGCCGTCTCCTTTAAGTTGTTTATAGCTTTCTTTGCAAGTGCTGTCCGAATCCGAGTCAATTTGTAATGGGGTGAGGATGTATAGGGCGTAACCCCTTAGATTTGCAAATCAGCACAGAACAGACAATTACTGATACTCATGTTCCCCCGAGGTGAAGAAGCATGCATAAAAACAAAAGAAAGCTAAGCTAGACCAATTTTTGAAGGTTTGCATGATGGAAGCACAAAGTGGAAAGTTGACGCTGACATCATGTGAGTCGTTCCTTATTGTAAGGTGTTTCTTTAGCTAGAGCTAAGCAAATCTATAACATCAACTATACAAGGTTTTCATGTTGAAAGTGGCAAGTTTTTGGTGACATTAAGTGAGATAGTCATCTCTTTTGAGAGGCTGTGTGGCTGCAACTGCTTTTAGAAATTGAACTTTGAATTATCGGCAAAGACAAAAACCACTATTTCTTTTCGTGTAATTCAGTGATAACATCTTGTTGTCTGATCTCCTTCTTTCCATTTAATTTCTTAACCCAAACGTTAATTCGGACCCTCCTACGTCACACAATCTTTAACCTCCAAATTCCGTGACAACAAAACACCCATTGATTCGGATACTTCAAAACATTTGTGTGAAATCTTGTGTTCTTAAACTTGTCCTTTTTACATCTTAAAATCACGAAAGAAAACAAGAAGTGATATAGCTTCACTTCGTGACTAGTAAACACAGACTACTGGATAAAATTGCAAGCCACGGTCGTGAGACTCTGTGGTCGATTTCGGGCGGTCTGTTCTTCACACGCGAACCTTGTTCTCAGCGCTGCCTCGAAGTCGAGCACCACACGAACACGACCCAAGAACGCTGCACTCGGATCAGGATCACCGACACCACCTCTACGCCAGGGTTGTTCCCGACCAAGAGCCGATAGCGCGCGCAACCCGCGCACCAATCTCTGCGGTCTGTAGTTAGTTACTCTGTTTTGTAAACACTTCTTGCTTTGGTTTTCTTCGCAGACAACGGTCGGGACCGAGACCAAGACTCGAGGCAGACGGCAGGCCAGCTCGCATTCCCAGCAAGGTAAGCAATCCCGGCCCGAGAGGGAAGCGCTTTCTGGGCGGGACCGGGCTATGCTCATGAATAATGCAGTGCGTGGCGTAAAAAAAAAAAAAAAAAAATGCATTATTCATTACCCGCGATTGCGCTGGACTCTTGCCTGCATGTAGGTATAGTCTTGGTTCAATACGTTGTTGGTGCGGGTCTCTGTGCGAGCACGTACGCGTGTGTGTACTGCGGATCACGGTCGGCTATACAAACCAACAACGTCTTGAACCAAGACTAGCCCACACGCTGAATGATTCATGACCGTGGCTCAGCTCACACCCACACGCTGCATTATTCATGAGTATTGTCATCTCTGACTCCCGCCCGTACAATGCATTATTCATAATCGTGCGCCAACCCCCGTCAAAACGTGTATGTTCAGTACGTATAGTAATCTCAGTTTGTGACAGGGGCTCCGAGATGTCGGTCAGCAACATCGCCTCATTTAGTCTTAAGAACAACTCTCGAAGTTTCACTTTGTATTTGTTACATGTTATTACACCAAATAACTAAATGATTTGGATAGGCAGGCTCTGGGTGTCCGTGCCCGACTGTTTTGGGGGACATACGTCCCTTTGAGTGTGCATAGTGTAGTGCAAGAACAACAACACTCTACCAATCTGGGTTGTAGCCTTTATTTAACGCAGTGGCTGTTGTTACGGCAGTCGTCCGTATGGTTCCCTGACTTGATTGTATTTCGTCAGCATTGCAGGCTGGTTGAACCAGTCTATTAGCTGATAGTCTGGTTCCAAGAGCTAAACACCCTGACAAATACTGTGAAGTCAGGGAACCACACGGACGACTGCCGTAACAACAGCCACTGCGTTTATCTAAAGCAGCTTCATTTTTACCACCAACCCCACGATGTTATGTGCTGTCATCGAGGAAATTAAATGGCAATACGATGGAAGGTTAATCTAATGCACTTTGTGTTCTTTTATTTTGTTCCCCCCCCCCTCAACTTCCTCCTCCCCCCTCCCCTCCACCTCTCCACCCCCTCTCCCTCCCCTCCTCTCCCCTAACCCCCAACCCCCACAGACGAGAGTGCGTCATACTACGACAATGTAAGTTTCATCGTTGTTCATGTTCGTCTTAGCTTGTGTAAGGCCTATACCGACGCCTTGTACTACTCGGGTGCATTGCATCCGTGCAGTAGCGGAGTCTGCTATACCACACATTACGCACGTTATGCACATTATTTTTGTCTGTCCGAAAAAGATGGCCCACCGGAAATGCCACCAAATTACCATACTCAATGAGCTCATGAATATTTTAATTGCGTCACGAGTGAATATTAAGTAGCGGCATTGAGTTGACTTCAATTACCATACTCAATGAGCTCATGAATATTTTAATTGCGTCACGAGTGAATATTAAGTAGCGGCATTGAGTTGACTTCAATTACCATACTCAATGAGCTCATGAATATTTTAATTGCGTCACGAGTGAATATTAAGTAGCGGCATTGAGTTGACTTCAATTACCATACTCAATGAGCTCATGAATATTTTAATTGCGTCACGGGTGAATATTAAGTAGCGGCATTGAGTTGACTTCAATTACCATACTCAATGAGCTCATGAATATTTTAATTGCGTCACGAGTGAATATTAAGTAGCGGCATTGAGTTGACTTCAATTACCATACTCAATGAGCTCATGAATATTTTAATTGCGTCACGAGTGAATATTAAGTAGCGGCATTGGGTTGACATCAATTACCATACTCAATGAGCTCATGAATATTTTAATTGCGTCACGGTTGAATATTAAGTAGCGGCATTGAGTTGACTTCAATTACCATACTCAATGAGCTCATGAATATTTTAATTGCGTCACGAGTGAATATTAAGTAGCGGCATTGAGTTGACTTCAATTACCATACTCAATGAGCTCATGAATATTTTAATTGCGTCACGGGTGAATATTAAGTAGCGGCATTGAGTTGACTTCAATTACCATACTCAATGAGCTCATGAATATTTTAATTGCGTCACGAGTGAATATTAAGTAGCGGCATTGGGTTGACATCAATTACCATACTCAATGAGCTCATGAATATTTTAATTGCGTCACGGGTGAATATTAAGTAGCGGCATTGAGTTGACTTCAATTACCATACTCAATGAGCTCATGAATATTTTAATTGCGTCACGGTTGAATATTAAGTAGCGGCATTGAGTTGACTTCAATTACCATACTCAATGAGCTCATGAATATTTTAATTGCGTCACGAGTGAATATTAAGTAGCGGCATTGAGTTGACTTCAATTACCATACTCAATGAGCTCATGAATATTTTAATTGCGTCACGGTTGAATATTAAGTAGCGGCATTGAGTTGACATCAATTACCATACTCAATGAGCTCATGAATATCTTAATTGCGTCACGGTTGAATATTAAGTAGCGGCATTGAGTTGACTTCAAGTCCACCGAGTCTGCATAATGAAGGTGGACAAATCTTCCGACAATCCCCTTTCCCTCCTTTTCCTAAGTTCAGCAGACAGTAATTATTGTCCCCGTCCAAAAACATGATTTTGTTTTAAAATAGCATAAAAACTATCGCAAATAGGCCTACGCCATTGGCCCGTATGTAGCAATCAGTCCAAATATTTTCTCAGAACCCAAACGAGTTCTCAAAACTCCAGAAATCAAAAGAGAAAGACGCTCCTGAAATCAGGGCAGATCTTTCCTAAAACATGACGAGTCAGTGCCCGTTATAGACCCCGATTTGGGCGGTGTTTCCGGCAGTCGTGCATGCACGCTGCATCCGCGTTGGCATTCCAACGAAACCACAACCAGAAGAGAGATGAAACTCCGGGAATCCATGGGCGACAGATTCAACGATACTAAACGATACAGTACGGCGTTGAATGCTGCATTTTCCCGAAACAATGCAGAGGTTTTCACGATTTTCTCGAGACTCTGTTGGCGGATTGAGCTGAAATGTTCACAGGAGTGCTATTTCATGAATAATGTTGGATCAGACAGCGTATGGATGCTATTCTTTGACCTCGACCAATGTTGTGTAGGGGCGTTAAGTGGAAGGGTTGCGGTAAATGAGTTGCCGGCCGCTCTTTGCAGAGCTACACACTCCGTCTCCAAGGAGATGAGTAAATAATACGGTGTCTCCGCAAACCTTCCTCTTGGCGCCTCCACCGTTGCAAACCTTCACATCTTATGGTAATGACAATTATGTCTCTACTTTTGCGGGGATACAGAGCTATGGCTTCGGCAATGACAACGGTCACCCATCTCTGCACGTCACCGGCAACAAACAACGTGAACTCAACCGTAAGTGTAGACCTATTCACGTTTGATTCGGTGATTTGGGTTGGTAGGTCGGCGGTCGGCCGCCGGGTCCGGTTGGGTCGGTGGGTCGGTCATTGGGTTGATCAGCTGGTTGGTCGGTCAGTCAGTCTGTCGGTTGATCGACTGTTCAGTCCATCTGCCTGTCGGTCAGTCAATCAGTTTGTACTTAGTCAGTCGATCCGTCAGTTAGTCGGACGGTATAGGTCGGTTGGTTGGTCGGTCGGTTTGTTTGCTCATGCAATCAGTCGGTTTGTTGGTCAGTTGGGTGGTCGGTCGGTCGGTCAGTTGATCGATCGCTCTGTTGGTTTGACCAGCTGACTGGTTGATCGGTAGATAGACCTGTTATCTTTTGTAAAACATTTTACATAATTGTATAAATAGCAAAAAATGATAATTGGTTTGGTCCATTTCTCATTCTTTGTATATTAGATGGCAACTGGTTTACTTTCCACACGAGTTCCGACGGCGACATCAATTATTTTGCCCACGAAAGTCTCACATTCAAGCACGGAAAATTCATTGAGGTAAGTGTACAAAGATAAGGATTCCTCCCTCCCCTTCCCCTCCCCCTCCCCTCCCCCTCCCCCTCCCCCTCCCCGTCCCCTCCCCCTCCCACTCCCCTCCCCCTCCCCCTCCACTCCCCATCCCCTCCCCTCCCCTCCCCTCTCCCCCTCCATCTCCCCCTCACCATCCCCTCCCCTCCCCTTTTCATGTGGCCTAGACTACCAGTTGGGAAGGGAAAGGAATTGACTGCATGTTTGGAGCGTTGACTTGACAGGTTCTCGGTTTTCTCCTGCCATAATTATGTTCATAGGTGGCCAGGTCGGGGTACTATTTTGTGTACAGCCAAATGTTCTACGCACACCACCCGATGAGAGAGATTGGGCACGAGGTTGTCCTGCTGACGAATTGCGGAGACGGGGAGCGTTTTACCCTCCTTAGGTCGTCGAGGTCTCCCTCGTAAGTATCTCCTCTCCTCTCCTCTCCTCTCCTCTCCTCTCCTCTCCTCTCCTCTCCTCTCCTCTCCTCTCCTCTCCTCTCCTCTCCTCTCCTCTCCTCTCCTCTCCTCTCCTCTCCTCTCCTCTCCTCTCCTCTCCTCTCCTCTCCTCTCCTCTCCTCTCCTCTCCTCTCCTCTCCTCTCCTCTCCTCTCCTCTCCTCTCCTCTCCTCTCCTCTCCTCTCCTCTCCTCTCCTCTCCTCTCCTCTCCTCTCCTCTCCTCTCCTCTCCTCTCCTCTCCTCTCCTCTCCTCTCCTCTCCTCTCCTCTCCTCTCCTCTCCTCTCCTCTCCTCTCCTCTCCTCTCCTCTCCTCTCCTCCGTGAATAATGTTCCGGTTTATGTCTCTCTTTTTAAACAGCAACATGTCGATAGGGGACACCGGCTACGTGGGAGGGGTGTTCTACCTGAACGTCCTGGACCGCGTGGGAGTGCGTAACAAACCGGGCTGGGGTCTACAGGAGTACCATGTCAATATTACCGAGGCCAGCTACTTCGGAGCCTTTCTCCTGTCGCCAAGCAACCACGCCCTCGACGACAACACCAATATCCAATGCACTTAAACAAAAACTCCCAAAAGCCGGGCTGACGAGTTCGTGCGTGGAGGATCTAGGACCGGGGAAGATGGAGGGGTATACGTTTTGGGGGCTGTCCCAGCTGAGAATTGGTACTTTGGTTTGGGGGTGTTTTTGGGGGGCGGGGGGCTTGGAGCACGGAATCGCCATGCGCAGTTCCGACCTGACCAAAGGTTGCCAGGGCGAGATATCAGCGGAAAAATGTCCAAACAATTCTCGGGAGAAACCGCTAAAACGCTCCCCATGCAGACAATGCGAACGAGAAGTATAGCCGTGTATATAGTGCATACTGAGCCGCATCACTCCGAGACTTAAGCCGTGTCCGAAACGGGCGTCTAGAGCTAGGTCTAGGTCTTCCCCCCTATTGCAAATGCACGGAGACAATAACCCTAGCCGTAGCTCTGGAAGCCCGTTTCGTACACGGCCTACAACCCAGGATAGAGACTGCCTACATGCGGTACATTCATTCCGCGTTGAGGTCGACCTCGGCCTAGTTAAAAATTAATGGTTATGGCATGCCCCCTCCCCTCCTCCAGACAACCCACGGCTTGCCTATCAACCCCCCCCCCCAAAAAAAGGCTGCCAGTTAAATGGAAAGTGAGAAAAAAATGGCATTTATTCCATGAAACCAATTCTTCCAGTTTTCTCTTTCGCCGAAACCAGTATTTCAAAGGAAATCGCGCCATGTATAAGAATGGCAAGCGTGTACAAACATCTAAAAAAAAAAAACAGCTCTCAGGCGAGCCTTCATTTATAGGCACACTCAAAATGAATGCGTGGTATTGGCAGAACGAACGCTGTCTCTGATGTAAAAATAGACCGATCCAGTTCGCCTGACCCTTTTTTTCCAAGTCTGTATAGAAAAGACAAACATCCGTCCAATATTGACTTTTATCTTGGCAAGAGCATCGGAATGATAATGTGTTTTCCCTTATCGCTGTGCCGGGATCCTATTAAACCAACGGCGTTTCTGTACTCCATTATTCAAAAAAGGAAGTGTACGATTTTATAACAGCCCGTATAGCCTGTACATAATCCAGACTATACGAAGAGCATTGTACATTGCAGTGTATAATAATTATGGGTATAATGGGCCGTTTACGAAATGAAGGCTTAGGCTCGGGCTTAGGCTTCGGTCATATTTTATCTTACTCGTTATAATTATCAAAGACATCTAAAAACAAGCGCATGGCCCCAGAATCTTGGGGAATACCCTGTAACTATCAAGCCAACAAACCTTCAAATTCGGAAACAAACCACGACCTGGATTTTCGGGTTTTGTCAGACGGAGACGAAGCCGGAGCCCGAGCCTATGCCTTCGTTTCGAAAACGGCCTGATTTCGTTCGACCGTATCTACCGCAACTTGCTGTAACTGAACGAAACATGCCTGCTGTGGTTGCTGTCAAATTGTAAAAAAAGTTGTTATTAAAAAAAAAAACAGCCTGTGAATAATGCAACGCGATTGTATCGGTCGATATGTCCGGAATGATGACCACGTGTGGAGGTTTTTTATATTTTTGTACAAAACCGAAGCGGGGTTAACTAAAAAAGCTCACAAAAAAATGATCGGCACGTTTTCAGTATAGGCCTACTTGTTCTTATACAATTTAGTACAACGATTAGATACAAGTAGTGTATAATCTATGTGTCATTTCCCTGCTGTTGATATAGTGTATGTACGCATAGGGCCAATAATTATGCCCTGCATGTAATAGTTACCAGTTCTCATGATGTCGTCGTGTCAGTGCAAATACGTCGTATGCGTTTCCCGCGAGTTTTCACCTCTTGTCTGAAATAACGAGGTCGTTTACAATCAAGAACATAATTATAACAGTGAACAGGTTTTGGGCTCTACCGTCAAACTATAGGCCCTAATGTGATTTTTTGGGGTTCACATTTTACGGACACACCGTACCGAAAGAGTGCGCGCGACCCTATTTCAAGCATTTAGCTCTTTTTTCTAGACAAGGCGGAAAAACGGAAATACGGCGGTTTTTTGCACTCACACCACGACACCCGTGTAATGACTCTGTATAGTAATGGCCATTTTCCCTGCAATTTCTGAATTTACATTACAATTTTTTTAAAATAATGTGCATTGTCTTTTGAACATTCAATTTGTATTATAGACCTATATATTTTTTCACATTAATTATCTTCATTATTAAGTGTTAATTTATGCAAAGTGGGACCACTGTATATATTAAATTCATCCCCCCACCCTTGTAGCTGACCCCAAGTTGTTAATAAATTCCGCGTAGATATAAACCAAAATAGTTATTGTCCATTCAATTTGTGGCATTGCATTTGGTTGGTTTACAATCTTGTAGATATCTGTGTTTTTTTAAGGATTCAGTTCACTGGATGAAAGGCTAATTTTGGGGGTCGACGATGTACGGTAACCAAGTCCCCCCCCCCCCCCAACAAAACAAAACAAACAAAAAAATTCCTGGCACCAAAAAATGGTAAAAATAATAATTATCGTCAATTATTGTGTGCCCAAACTCATCTCTTTTTGTTGTGTGGAGAGGTAATTTACTACTGACATTGTCGGGCAAATGAAGAGTAAGGTCTCTTGTCAAAAAGATCATCGGTTGAGTGCCGGTTGAATTCATCCGACCGATAAAATTTCCCCCGGTAGCTATAACCGATTGTACTTCACTCTGGGGTGAAAAATACACGATGGCTATCCGGTGGAAACGACATCGGACAGGTCAAATCATCCGATACCCAACCGATAATCTTTTTGACAAGAGGCCTAAAGCGAGTATTCCCATTTTCCCGACATTTCGAGAAATATTATAATCTATGTAGGCCTATTCACTCATCGGGAAGTTTGTAACGGTATCAGGCATTCCGTGAAATTTCAGCCGTCTCACATCTGCCGTTTTCGATAAAAGAGGACATTAATCATTATTTCGGTGAATTTCCAGCGATCGCTCCGCGGAGGAATTGGGGGTTTGCCGTCTAGTGTCAAGAAGTGTCTGTTGGGGGGTCTTTGAATTTTACATGACCATTTTCTTACACATGAAGTCGATTTGAACTATTACCAGTTAAATTTTGGAATCTTTGATTCTGAATAAGATAGGCCTACACCCAAGATGTGATAAACGTGTACACGTGAAATAATAATAGGCCAATGCGATTTTTGTGGGTTTTTTTTCTGAATTATTTTTTTGGCTGGTATGCAGAACCAGAGGCCTCTTCTTTTGCCATTCTTAAAAATGTGTTCGAAAGATCCCTCTCAGTTTTTCGTTTATTTTGTTTGACCC
Organism: Luidia sarsii; assembly: GCA_949987565.1. Classification (NCBI taxonomy): domain Eukaryota; kingdom Metazoa; phylum Echinodermata; class Asteroidea; order Paxillosida; family Luidiidae; genus Luidia; species Luidia sarsii. Next base: position 12,695,540 of record OX465116.1, read on the forward strand.
GATTTTTGTTTGGCGCCTCCACGCTCCCTGTGAAAAAAATAAATAATAATCATCATAATGATGAATACAATTTATGAAAATCTGCACCCGCCATTAAAATGTTATACCGCCCTCACCGGCGGTCAGCGTGTAGGTTCATGGGTCATGGAGCGAACGTGGCCATTTATGTCCAACTTGAACACAATCATACCCAGCTAGTGCAATGTGTACGTAGTTTTTACTTCAATCATGGTAGGCCTACTTGCTTACGGGGTGGGTGCTACCGAAATTGAAGCTCGATTGCTTCGATAGGAGCTCAGGGGTTTCCCAGAAAACCACAGAACGCGATCTGACACCGCACGAAGCTGCTGTGACCGGCGATGTTGTCAGCAGAATATTACTAGTTTTTGTGACTGTGCATCCGTTGTACGACAGAACAAGGTAGGTACGCCCGTATTGACTTGGGAAGGTTTTGGTTTAAAAAACGCAGTGGCTGTTGTTACGGCAGTCGTCCGTGTGGTTCCCTGACTTCACAGTATTTGTCAGGATGTTTAGCTCTTGAAACCAGACTATCAGCTAATAGACTGGTTCAACCAGCCTGCAATGCTGACGAAATACAATCAAGTCAGGGAACCACACGGACGACTGCCGTAACAACAGCCACTACGTTAAAAAAAGGTTTTGGGGAAAAAAATCGACAATACAATACTATTGTCTAGAGAAACGACACTGTCTGGCACAACCACTTGCCAAAGAAATTGGACATGCACAGTTGCAGTATTCCGCCAAAATCATGATTTTGTGAGGTGTTTTTGTCAACCGGACGACGCTCGGCAGCAGGCAATCTTAACCTGTTCACTATTCGGATATTTCTACATGTATCCTCCAGTAACCTGTTTTCGACGATATAAGGACTTTTCTTCAAACTGAACAATGTGGACGAAAGTATCACACTAAAAGAGGTTTCAGTCACTTTCTCCACACCACAGACTATTAAAATAATCATAGAGAAGGTTGATCAAGCCTGTCACTTCCGTAAGATTACCCGGTTTTGTTGACGTTCGCGGCGCACCGCGCAGTAAGCATTGTCACCTATTTTCGTCGGTGGTGTTTAGTAAGGTCTCCCAGTGCAGCCAAATGAAAAATAAATTCTTAAAATAACCCAAAATGCTGTGTGGCACTGTAAAATTCTTCCCTGTATGTTTTTTTTGTGTTCATCTTTGGGTGTTTTTTTTTCCACACTGCTTCTAACACTTTCCTCAAATCATTCATAATTTATGCTTAAAACGTATTGGTCTGGTTGATGTCTTCTTTTGTGAAGTTTAAAAAAACTCCACAATCCTCTTTCTCACTGCTTCTTCAGTTATGACCTTTCCCAATGTCACTCCAGAGACACATTTCCTCCTTCTTGGTACTTTCTCTTGCTGCCCTTTTATTTTTTTCATTTTTCATAAAAGCCTATTGGGCCATGTTACTTTTTGTCTTTAAATAATAATAATAAAAATATTTTTAAAAATTATATAAGCGAGACGCCCTATAGGAGCCTCCATAGTTTTTACCCAGAACGGACTGCCTCAAGTTGCGTGATATATTTTTTTTCTATGAATGTTGGTGTTTGTTATGGTACACTCAGATTTTTTGCCCAGACAGCGCCGCCTCAAGCTCAGTACACGCACAATAAACATGGCAAATTCTCTGGCTGTAGTGTAGGCACATAATTTGCTTGTCTTGCAGCAATATCCCTGCCATTATCGGAATGGAAAAAAGTGTATTTTACAGTCATGAATTATAAGAAGCTCTCGTACGGTGAGATCGGCAAAAAATCGGGTCCCTAACAAAGTCGTCAGCGATGCACTGTACTACTACGATGGCGACTTCGCGTGCGTCCATGTGGTGGCAGAAAATACGAGAATCATTCAATTTTAGGGTTGTTTGACTATTATACCTATAAATCAACGTTGTAATTTTCTTTAATCAAACAGTGGCAACAAATAATGACGAATGTATCATGCAAATGCAACAAATCAAGATCAAGCACGACGGCCAGACGGCAGCGTCGCCAGCTAACATCGCGCTTCCGAAGTCAGTGAACACGTCACGGCCGGCAGGACAGAAGCACTAGTTTCGTGGTTCGATCTGGTGCATGTCCTCGCGCTTGCGCAGTTGTGGTGTAACTATAGAAAATGGAAACTGCGGAGTGGAGGATTGAGGCAGTGAGGATCTTGCACAAACTCACATCCAATTGGAGGATTGTGGAGGATTGAGGAGGGTTCCAGGCACGCAGCACTAGGGGGGTTAGGGATTTCATTAGACATCTCCCCCCCCCCCCCCCCCCCCCGCTCCCTCCTCCCTTCGCCTTTTCAGTTTGACCATCATCAACGCGTCCGCATACATTTTTCCCCCTCAGATGGCCAATGGCACGGGGGCAGGGAGCTGGGAGTTCATGACCACGATCGCCCTGGCAACCGTCTACATCAGCTTGGGAGGCTTCCGGGTTCTCCTCATTAAGTTGTCTGCAAATGCAGGTCAGTTCTGTGCATGTGTGTCAGGTCAGCCTTGGCTGGCAGTCTACCACTAATAGGGATGGAGGCTTATGCCTTGCTTCAGACTAGTCAGCCCTCCCTGTTCTATTTGTCAGCCTTGGCTGGCAGTCTACCACCAATAGGGAATGGAGGCTCATACCTTGCTTCAGACTAGTCACCCTCCCAGTTCCACAGTATCTGTCAGCCTTGGCTGGTAGTCTACCAACCAATAGGGATGGAGGCCCATGCCTTGTTTCAGACTAGTCACCCCTCCCAGTTCTATTTGTCAGCCTTGACTGGCAGTCTACCACTAATAGGGATGGAGGCTTATGCCTTGCTTCAGACTAGTCAGCCCTCCCAGTTCTATTTGTCAGCCTTGACTGGCAGTCTACCACCAATAGGGATGGAGGCTCATGCCTTGCTTCAGACTAGTCACCCCTCCCTGTTCTATTTGTCAGCCTTGGCTGGCAGTCTACCACTAATAGGGATGGAGGCTCATGCCTTGTTTCAGACTAGTCACCCCTCCCAGTTCTATTTGTCAGCCTTGGCTGGCAGTCTACCACCAATAGGGAATGGAGGCTCATACCTTGCTTCAGACTAGTCACCCTCCCAGTTCCACAGTATCTGTCAGCCTTGGCTGGTAGTCTACCAACCAATAGGGATGGAGGCTCATGCCTTGTTTCAGACTAGTCACCCCTCCCAGTTCTATTTGTCAGCCTTGGCTGGCAGTCTACCACCAAGGCACCAATAGAGATGGAGGCTCATGCCTTGCTTCAGACTAGTCACCCCTCCCAGTTTTATTTGTCAGCCTTGGCTGGCAGTCTACCACCAATAGGGGATGGAGGCTCATGCCTTGCTTCAGACTAGTCACCCCCTCCCAGTTCTATTTGTCAGCCTTGACTGGCAGTCTACCACCTATAGGGATGGAGGCTTTTGCCTTGCTTCAGACGAGTCACCCTTGCCTGTTCTTTCCTTATTGTTAATAGACCCCTCTCCCACTTGTCCTCGAATCCCACAAAGATCCCATCTATACAAAATGTGTCTCGTGATTGATCGCTGGCCTCTAACTTTTCCTCTTTTCTTCCCTCCGTGTCCGTTATCGGAACTTGAAGACGGGCAGTTTGATTACCTGCCGGTGTCAGTCAACCTGTGCGCCGAGTTCATCAAACTCTCTGTGTGCTCGATCCTAGCGCTGAACTCCATCACAAAAGGTACACCAGTAGATTCACCATCCAGATGTTACATTGTCCTTAAATCAAAAAAAAGATACCCATAGTCAGAAATAGCAGGATATCATCTTTTATTTGATGTAAGTTTGACCTCTGTAGCACGTTCCATACCTGAGATATATCGAAATTCATGTAGTGATCTGTCACCGAAAATGAAATGCTTTATGGAGAAATGGCTATCTTAACATATTTTTACTGGTGGATTAAATTATATCATTTTACTGGTGGATTAAAGTGGCAAGGTGAAGCTTCCAAAATGCTATAATTTTCGTCTTTATCAAAGGAAATTAATGGTTCCACCAACCTCTTATGAAAGAATGGACATCCACCGTATCAAACCGTAACAAAACCCAAAGAAATCAAACATTTTAAGAAAAAAAGGAATCACCCCAGTCGAGTGAAAAAGCCAATTACATTCAACGGCATGACTCGACTTAAAGCCCCTACACAACATTGGTAAGATCAAAACACAGAAGTGTTCACAGATTTACCGGTACATGAAACTGTACAGTTTGAAGATGGTTATAGTAGAAGCCTCGCACTGAAATATTTCTGTCTAAAATGCTGCATTTTTTCATATGCATGAATTGAAATAGCACACAATCTTTTCTCCCAAAATGTGAAGTTTCTACTATTTAACCATCTTCAAACTGTATAAGGTTCATGTAAATCTGTGAACATTTCTGTTTTTCGATCCTACCAATGTTGTGTAGGGGCTTTAACCACTTAACTGAATCCGTAGCTCTGTTGGCTTGACCGCAGTCTGTATGCTCGGTTGTGGCCGACCAACTCGAAGATTTGACAGCCTGGAGTGGAGGCTGGAGTCTGCGGTCAGGGATTGACAGTACCGTGGACACTCACACACAAGTCCGTTACGCTCCATTGACGACGCACAATGGGCCCTTTTTCGAACGGATAATCTCTTGACAAAAGCCACAACAACGTCCGCATTGTGCCAGGTTTTACTCTCTTGTACCCATATAGTATACCCTTATCGATTTTTTTTTTTACAGAAATATATTGTTCCGATTGTTTTAGCGAGATTTGAAAATGATGCATTGTTAAAAAAAAACCTGTATGGCGGTCATCGGCGCTGTAAAACCCCTCCGGCGCGAATTGGTTAAGGGCCTGTTTTTTGACAGAGCTGGTCGCATTTAACGAAAGTGGTTAATTTTGTAAGTCCAAGCTGCGTCCTTGCTCCCTCTCCAGAGAGACTGAAGAGCTGGTCAGTGTTTCTATTCTCCATCTACGATGTGCTACGATTATTGAAGTGGAGCGTGCCCGGACTGCTGTACTTCCTGGACAATCTTATAGCCTTCTATGTCGTCGCTTCCTTTGAACCGGTAAAGTTACCCTAGATAAGAGTCGTGAAGAGTAAAGCCCTGTCCGCACTGGACTTTTTTTTTGGTGGGGGGAACTAACCAAGGAAATGGGTAACTTGAAGTCCAGTGCGGACAGCCCAGGGAGTTTTCCTCCTGGGTAACTAACCCGGCTCGAATGGGTAAGTTAAACGACTGACTACTGCCCAGTTAAATTAACCAGTGGTCGATTTCACCCAACTCATTGCAACTTACAATCAATCGCAAACCGATTACTGATGCACAGACACTACCTGTTTTTTATGCTGCCTATCACAACTTACGATGGGTTATCCATCGTAAGTTGAGTTACGATGCATCATAAGGCTTTGTGAAATCCACTTCCGGTCAGTTTAACCGAGTCGGAAGTCCAGTGCGGACGCGATGTCATATGCATTTGTATTTTAGTCAGTCGGTTAAGTTTTACCCGTCATTGCGGTTATCTACCCACGTCCATAATCCAAGTGCAAATTAAATTTGATCCTTTTGTTGACCATTGAGCTGGTTGAGGTTGTGTGGTGGACTGAAATCTGTACAGCAGCAAGTACCGCACTCAATGACTTTGTTCAAGTATAGATTCCTATTTTTCATAAATGTGACCTGGCACAGCATAATGAGGAATAACCCCCACTTTTGAGATTTTGAGATTTTCTAATGATGTGAAATAATATACCATTAGCTTTCAAATGATATCAAAATTATTTCCGTGTTAACTTTGTTGTAAATGGTACAAGGGGACTTCGCTCGTCCATTTGGTACCAGACACAATTTAGCAGCGCCATTCTAACTCCTCGAAAGCGGCCATTCAAAAAGGCAGGAACTTTACATTTTCATGGAAACAGTACACAAACACTCCCCCGAAATCCTCGTTTTTTTCAACATTTAGAGATGGATTTCGGAAAAATCCTTTGGACATAATATCCTCCAATACATTAACTTTCCGAAAATACCAAAAAACAGAAATTGATTTTTTTTATCGAATTGAGAAGATACTTTGACTTCAGGCGTTGTTTACTCGAAAAGTGTTTTGGTGGGATATTCCTCATGTCGCTGTGCCGGGTCACAAATTCTAATGGAGCCCTAAAACTTATTCCTTTTTTTTTTTTTCATCTTTTATCCTCTTTTTTTGTCTTTGATCTATTTGTTTGCAGGCGATGGTAGTACTCCTCAACAACTTTGTAATCATATCCACAGCGGTCCTCTTCAGAGTGGTACTCAAGTAAGCACAGTGCCCATTAACTGATTCATGAATGAGGAATCTAAGGGGACGGTCTCGATCGTAGCGGTGACCTTTCTTGAAGAAGGAGCCTTTGAGAAAGGGTCCTCTGGGCGAAGATAGGTGACCATTTTGAGAAGGCCACCACCTAAGGGGTTGGATAGCTCAGGTAGTTAGCAGTGCCGGTCCGTTAAGCTAACCGCGATCACACATTGCTGATTCCATCAATCGTTTAGAAAGGAAACAAGTTTTGCTAATTGTAATTCAATGAGGGTTTGCCCTTCTCGACGCGATACACACTGAGTGCTCGGTGCTTTGCCCGATGCCCGATAAAAAATATTTCAGGCAGCTTGGGCAGGCTCATTTCTAGTACGGACGTGTTTATTAACCGCTTGACCAGCGAGCTGGTCGAGGTCGTGTGGTGTACCGTACCATTGCTGTCTTCCTGAACCCACTTTAACCAACCATCAGAACCCTTTCGGCAGGGTGGAAGCCTGCGCTGCACCTACATATCACAGATCACAGACGACCTCAACGCCATCGGCCTCCAACACGACCAGGCGGTTCGTGCTGCCCAGGATAGGGCTGGATGGCAAAAAGAGAATGTTCTAACATTGCAAAAAAACCTGTTGTCACAATGTCTCGAGCCTAGTTCGGCCCGAGTAGCGTCAATAATATATATCATGTTATATCTAGATGACTTTGCTAATTGGTTTTCCTTTTTTTTTTTTTTTTTTTTTTATTCTGTGTCTTCAGGAGAAAGCTTAGCCGGGTGCAGTGGGCTTCCCTGATCGTTCTCTTCCTGGCCATCGTCTGCTTGTCCCATCACTCTCACACGGCCCAGGCCCCGCAGCTGGTGCCCGGCGACACCAAAGCAGACGGCGGCGGCGGCCAGACGGTCCCCGCGGACAAGCCGCAGCAGCACGAACAGCAAGAGCAGCAGCAGCAGCAGCAGCACGAGGCGAGCCGCTGTCTGGAGACGGAGAGATCGGAGCTGGCTCTGAGCCAGTGCTTTGCCCAGCGCCAAGGCCGGCCGCCGTGCCCCGCGCCGGCGACCACCCAGTGGCGGGTGGTGAGCCACCTCCAGGTCCTGTTGCTGCTGGGGAAGTACCAGGGCTTCGTCTGGGTCCTTCTCCAGTGCTTCATCTCCTCCCTGGCCAACATCTACAACGAGAAGATCTTCAAGGAGGGCCGAGGCTTCGAGGAGAGCATCTACACGCAGAACACCAAGCTCTACTTCTTCGGCGTGCTGATCAACCTGGGCTCCATCGCCGGCACGGAGCGGTTCCGGCGCCGGATCGGGAGCTGCGGCCTCTTCGACGGCTTCAACGTCTTCGCCGGCCTGCTGGTCCTGGACAGCGCCCTGATGGGGCTGAGCATCTCGCTCATCCTCAAGTTCCGCGACAACATGTTCCATGTGCTCTGCTCCCAGCTGGTCACCGTCTCCGTGGTGACCGTCTCTGTGGCGTTCATGGGCTTCCAGCCGTCCGTCGAGTTCCTGCTGCAGGCGCCCATCGTCCTGCTGGCCATCTACATCTACAACGTCAGCAAGCCGGCGTCCAGCTCGCAGACGCATCGCATACGGACTCAGTCGGGCTCCGAGTCCGGCAGCCCTTGCTGACCGGGGAGAGGAGCCTCGGTCATTTAAAAACCCTAACACTTTGCACCTTCCACACAGCGCAAGTACTGTATACCACAATTTACCACAGTGCCCTCAGTGGTGCAGGCTCACATACCATACAATACCACAGAAACCACACCGTGGTATATTGTGGTATATGGGCCTTATCCTACCATGCACAGCACTGCACAGACAGTGCCTGACAGCGTAAATACCACTAAAAAAACCACATCCTGTTGTCAATGTGGTACTTTTTGGCATATGGGCCTTATCCTATCACACTGCATCCGTGGCTGCAGTGCCATATACCACACAATACCACAAGCATTTGTGTGTGTGTGTAGAGGACTGTATACCACAACATACCACATGAAAAACCATCTGAGTTAAATTGTGGTATACATGTCGGTTAGGGTAGGAAATGTGTGGGAAAGCGAGGCTACTCAGTCAGTGAGATTAGGTTGGGGTTTTTCAGAAGAGCTTTCAGAAACTCCTAAAACCTAACTTTTGTTATCAAATTCTTTTTAATGACGTTTTCCTTTGGGAAACAAAACAAAAAAAAACATTTTTGAGAAAATTGTATTGTATGAAATATCTATTTATCAGGTGAAGGCATTATTCTGTCTTATCGGTTTACGGTATCAGATTATTTTTTTCGGGAAAACTGATATCATGGTGGTGGTAAAAATTAATCTTGTTGCTTCCTGTCTGTCACCTTGAAAAGGTCTTGTTACTTGTGACGTTAATTCCATCTGCCAAAGCAGTCGTTGCAACAAGAGCACAAACACTGTCCAGAAAGATAAGTCTTCATGGGACATGGTGTTATGCATTAATTATTCATTTTGGTTTGCATTTAAAGGCCCTATACAACATTGATAAAGGTCAAAAGATTACCACAGTTTGTGTGTTAAAACCATTAAACATTCAAAAAAGCAATACTGCAAAGTTTTTGGTAATCTGAGAAAGTCGAAAAATGAAAAGAAGAAAAAAAAGGTCACGGTATACGCAGCAGACTGTACATGTAGTGTGAGAAATAGTTTATTACTCGCGAGTAATTTGTCCATGTTTGATTGAGTGAAGATTTCTCGAGAAGTACAGCATCCCAGACCGTAAGATTTCAACATGAGAGTTCTATCGTGACCGTCTACAAACTGTGTAAATTAGAAGGAAATCTGTGGACATTGATGTTTTCCGATCTTCCCAATGTTGTATTGGGCCTTTAAGTGGAAGGTTTGCAGTGACACCATGGAGCACATCTCTTTTTATGTGGAAGGAGGGGAAAAAAGAGAGAAAAAAAGATGTGTTGCATCATGGTGTTCCTTCCACTTAGTATTTCCACCATGCAAACCTTCAAATCTTTTATTGTTTTACATTATTTTGTCGTTATCTTTGACATGAATATTTTTTCAACAAAAGTCACAATTTTATTAGTATTATTATCCTCATGTCCGCCAACAACTCAATACCATTATTAGCAATTGAGGTAAGTATGTATCAACTCTCAAAAATTCGGAGAACGTCCTCCCACGATCGAAACATCAGTCTCTCGTTTTTTTTTGAGATTTTAGTTTTTGGTTGTTTAAGGTGCAGCGAGCAGTTACCAGCACTTTTTGTATTTCTTGAAACCACAATTTAAATTGGGGTTTATTTTTCTCTGGACTTTTTCTCAGGAATTATACAGACTTCCCTAGCTTCATCGACTTTCTATGGTGGCTACGAAGTTACCTTGCACAAAATAAAAACCAAAATCATTCATGTACCAGTTTTCAAGGCTGACTGTAAGAGGCTCTCTGTAGTTATTGTTTAGGAGTGGGGTGGGAAGATTTCAGCATTGACAACAAATTTAATCATTTTAAGGTCTGTATGAAACAGCACGATGGAACTGAAACATTCAGAATTTTTTTTAAACATTTTTCGGGGATTTCTGGGCCAAATCCTGTAGCCTCCAAAATTGGTACATCGATGAGTCAAAGCTATTCAAGAAAAAGAAAAGGAATAGAGGCTGAAATCATGAAATGAATTCTTAAAATTTGTATTTGGTTTTTTTCGGTAACAAAGGGAAACTGCCAAAGCCAGTAAAGGAGACAATAATGGACTGTTGCTATGGTAATGGGTCTGAAAAAATAGCGCACTATAATAGGGCATGTTTTTTTAGTTTAGACAATCCCCCACCCCCACCCCAAGGGGTAATAAATGAGAGCCAAATCTGACAGGGGTAGAGTGGACCTGGGACCCAATTTCATAGAGCCGCTTAAAGCCCCTACACAACATTGGTCGAGGTCAAAGAATAGCATCCATAATTATGTTAACCGATCCAACATATGCATGAAATAGCACACCTGTGAAAATTTCAGCTCAATCCGCCAACCGAGTCTCGAGAAAATCGTGAAAACCGCTTCATTTGTTTCGCCAAAATGCAGCATTGAACGCCGTACTGTTCCGAAAAATAGTTTAGATCTCGGTGAGACGTAAACTATTTCTTTTACTCATTTCTCCCAAATTACAACATTTTAGGCAGAAATATTTCAGTGAGAGGTTTCTACTATAACCATCTTCAAACTGTATAAGTTTCATGTAAATCTGTGGACATTTCTGTTTATCGATCTTACCAATGTTGTGTAGGGGCTTTAAGCGTGAAAATTTGCTAAGCGGGACAAGAAGTATTCCTAATGTATTAACAGGATTATAAACCCCACTTCGATGTGATGTCAAATTGTCAATCGCTTCGACTTGTATTCCACTCTTCTTTTCAAAGCGAAGTTTGGGTTGGTAAGGTGATCCTATGAATGATGGCTTTTGTGTGTGTGTGTTAACCACTTCGCGCCGGGACCTCCGAATCCGGAGGTCAATTGGATTGCCTTTGCAACGGGGCCCTCCGAATCCGGGCACCACTATTGTCCACATTCTAAACAAAGACTCTTTTCAGCTTAGAACAAAGCAATATGAATCAGTACAAAGACCCTTTTTGACGCAAGTTGCCACATGAATTGCCAGATTAGCAGCAGTAATTGTGCAATTGTGGGACTTTTACTGTGGAGGATCGAGGGATACCGCGCTGCAGCTGAAAGCACGCGGGGGACATTGTCTTTGCATGCCACACAGTCCAACGGTCGTCGGTCTGGCATTGGAATTCCCCCCACATTCTTTACCGTAATCTGTACGCTCGTTTGTGGCCGACCAACTCAAAGATTTGACTGCCTGGAGTGGAGGCTGGAGTCTGCGGTCAGGGATTGTCAGCAGGGTACACGCACCCACACACACACGTCCGTTACGGTCCATTGACGACGCACAAAGGGCCCTTTTTCGAACGGATAATCTCTTGACAAAGGCCACAACGACGTCCGAATTGTGCCAGATTTTACTCTCTTGTACCCATAGTATACCCTTATCGATTTATTTCACAGAAATATATTGTTCCGATTGTTTTAGCAAGATTTTAAAATGATGCATTGTTCAAAAACCCCCGTATGGCGGTCATCGGCGCTGAAAACCCCCCCGGCGCGAAGTGGTTAAAGCAAGTCCTAGCGTTTAATCGGCTCTTCGAAAGAATTGGACCCAATAGAAATGAAGGGGTTGTTCATCGCGGTGGTGTAGATAAGTGGAAAGGGTGATCAAAGTCACGCGATGTGTCGTTGCTGGTGGCGACGTTTCGGTTGCTAACTGCTAACCTTCATCAGGCAACTGAAGAATGCGCGCTGCGGCGTCTGTTTGCGGACGGTTTGCGCGCGATTGTGGCGTCCACTAGCGGCCCCGTCCGTGGTGGGTCGGCGGTCGTGGCGTCTGATGGTGGGGAGCCAGAAACCGGGGATGTCAATGCCGCTGTCCCGGTTGATGTTGTTTCGGCGAAGTCGGATGTGGATGGCCTCCTTGACACGCCTGGTGTACCAATGCTGCTCACGCTCAATACACCGGACATCGTCCCAATTGGACCCCTTGTGAAGCTAATTAAACACACCCTACGCATGGGCTTTAGATCAGTGCGAAATGCATACGGTGATGAGAACAAGGCCAGTTGAACGTGTCTTTTGCAATCTAGAGAACGCGCCAATGGCAGTAATGCTTTGGGAGCAATATTTTACCGTAGGCACTTTTGGGCATTTTAAGCCCAAGAGTGGATCCATACTCATGGCTGCGGCTTTGGCTGGGTGCGTCAGTACAGGGGCACCGTTTGACCAATAGCAACAGCCCTTGACCGTAGACGTAGCCGATACCTCAGGTTCAGATAAACCATTTTTTTGTTTGTTATTATTGGCATTACCATTGGAGGCTGATGTAATCATTAAAGAATGTTTTCCATATTTTTTGGTAAGTCTAATCATCTGGAAGGAGTGTTGTTGTTGTTTTTGTTGGTGGTGGTGATGGTGGTGGTGGTGTTGTCATCGTTTTGGTCTTTTATGAGATTTCAGTTTCATGTGGCACTGCTTTGTCATCCATGACAAAAGTTGCAACCACCGACTGGGGGTTACGGTATGTGGGGTCTGGTTTTGGCAAACTCACAATCAAGCTCGACCTCGACCTCATAAAATACTACGACAAACCCCCCTCCTCCAGTCCACCCACAGCTAGCCTATCCAAGTTGAGCTCGACCTCATTAAATGCTACGACAAACCCCCCTCCTCCAGTCCACCCACAGCTGGCCTATCCAAGTTGAGCTCGACCTCATAAAATACTACGACAAGCCCCTCTCCTCCAGTCCACCCACAGCTGGCCTATCCAAGTTGAGCTCGGCCTCATAAAATACTACGGCATACCCCCCTCCTCCAGTCCACCCACAGCTAGCCTATCCAAGTTGAGCTCGACCTCATTAAATGCTACGGCAAACCCCCCTCCTCCAGTCCACCAACAGCTGGCCTATCCAAGTTGAGCTCGACCTCTACCTCATAAAAGCTACGGCATACCCCCCTCCTCAAGTCCACCCACAGCTGGCCAGTCCAACTTGAGCTCGACCTCTGCCTCATAGCATACCCCCCTCCTCCAGTCCACCCACAGCTAGCCTATCCAAGTTGAGCTCGACCTCATTAAATGCTACGGCAAACCCCCCCCCCTTCCTCCAGTGCACCCACAGCTGGCCTATCCAAGTTGAGCTCGACCTCGGCCTCATTCAATGCTGCGGCAAACGCCCCTCCTCCTCCAGTCCACCAACAGCTGGCCTATCCAAGTTGAGCTCGACCTCTACCTCATAAAAGCTACGGCATACCCCCCTCCTCCGGTCCACCCGCAGCTGGCCAATCAGGATTCGTCATCGCCCGCCAGTCAGGAGTGGTGGCAAAATCCCACGTGGTCGTATAATTATGAACAGGGGTGGATTTCAGAAAGCCTTGAAACGATACATCGTAGATAACCTATCGTTAGTTGTGATACACCGAATGGTTTCTGTGCATCGGTCATCATCGTGCGATTGATCGTAAGCTACGATGAGTTTGGCGAAATCAACTGCAGACCAGTGGTGATTATGAATGATAATGAGCGTTGCCGTGCTTACTAGTCTGCTCACTGTAAGAAAAAAAGGTTCGAGCATACATCTTGACCGATTGTAACGGGGTTATCCATTATCATGTACAGTCCCGAGAGATCAGATCAGAATTAAGAGTAGTGCCGCGGTCATTTTAACCGTGGAGGAAAGCTTTCTGTTCCTCCATTTTAACCAACTCACGGGCCATTGAACGGGAGTGGGTCAACTCGTACGCTTGCCATTGAACTCGTACATGTACATGTACACAAAATGGGTTGTATACGTGACGTGGGTCAACTCGTACGCTTGCCATTGAACTCGTACATGTACATGTACACAAAATGGGTTGTATACGTGACGTGGGTCTACTCGTACGTGACGTGATCTACCTGTACGCACGCCAACTGAGTGGATTCACAACGGGGACGGGGAGGGGGTGGAGCTACCTCCAAAAGCCAGTAATTATCGGACTAATTGACACACTTTTCATCATCACCGGCTAGAGTGAGGCAGGGAAAAGGGGAGAGGGGGAGAGAGGAGGTTGCCTTGCAAGCACTGCAGGGTAATCAATCAAATTAGCCCACTTCTAGTAGACCGATTGCACGACCAATGTTTACATGCCACCACGTGACTCATAAGTACATGGTATTTTTTTGCTTCTCATTTGGCGCAGAACAGGAGTGGAAATATTCAAAGAAGACTATCGTATTGTCCACATTCTTCTTTGTACTTTGGGGGAGTGTTTGTGTACTGTTTTCATGAAAATGTAAAGTTCCTGCCTTTTTGAATGGCCACTTTTGAGGAGTTATAGACTGGCGCTGCTATATTGTGTCTGTCTGGTATTGTCCCCTTGTACTATTTACAACAAAGTTCACACGGAAATAATTTTGATATCATTTGAAAGCTAATGGTATACTCTTTCACATCATTAGAAAATCTCAAAATCTCAAAAGTGGGGGTTATTCCTCATTATGCTGTGCCGGGTCACATTTCCATCGCTGTTCTGTGCCAAATGAGATGAAAAAAAATCCCACTTGGCCTAAATCACGTGATAGCATGTAAATTTTAAACAGTGGTCGCGCAATCGGTCTATTGCACGCCAAGTCAGTGAGCACTGGGACCGAGGTAGATCTAGAGTGAAGCCACTACGTACATCAGAGGTTCCGAACTCCATGCCCCATGCCTTGCATTAGACAGTATGAATAATCATCTCGGTAAAAATAAATGACAAGATTTTTCTAGAGTATTCCTCAACAGATAAATTCTGAGAGTAATATACAAACATGTTGCAAACTGATTACTGACTAAAATAATTTACCAATTAAATACAAATCACAAAATTAAGTGGGCCTTTCGACGTTTCGATCCTAGCAGGACATTTCTCAAAGGCAGCGAAACTTCTGCCTTTGAGAAAGGTCCTCCTAAATTTTGATAATTTTATTCGATTTTTGCCATTTTTGCATATTATTATTACTGTAATTTAATACATTTTTTTTCTAATTAACTTTAAATGATTCCTTTCTTTAGTTTAAATAATTATAGTTTCCACAGAGTATTGCGGATTTTTTTGTTTAAAGTTGGAGCACATTTTTCAAAGAAGGGTGCGTTTTTCCACACCCCCATAGTTGACTAGAATGTAGAAAAACATCCAATCAAGTACACGAATTTAGACACAGACACACGAACAGGCCACCAACTAACAATCAATCTTTGGCCGTTTTCGAAATGAAGGCTTAGGCTCGGGCTCAGGCTTCGTCTCCGTCTGACAAAACCTGAAAATCCAGGTTTTGGTTTGTTTCCGAATTTAAATTTTTGTTGGCTTGATAGGTACAGAGTATTCCCCAAGAAACTGGGGCCAAATGCTTGTTTTTAGATGCCTGTGATAATATAATGGTAAGAGAAAATATGACCGAAGCCTAAGCCTGAGCCTAAGCCTTCATTTCGAAAACGGCCAAAAGCTCCAGAATTCGACCGCTTGAGGGCGCGCTTCTTCACTACCGTAGACTGGGCGACGATCACGTACGTACGTACATGTACGTATGCGCAATGAATAACTGCATGACGTGACCCAGCAAATGTTTTTTTTTCAGGTAAATGCTACTTTCCATTTCCCCACCGCTTTTTTTTGGGGCCTAAATAGGTGCATTTTTTCGCGGAATTTTTCATTTCACGTGCTCTGATTTTTGTTCCTCGGAAAATTGTGTTTTATTCGAAAGGGTATTCAAGCACGTCCTGGTGGAGGTGGTCCCGGAAGGGTTCGTGTGGCAGAGGTCATCCGTTCATCTACGGGGAAGGCTGCCTCGTCCAAGTCTGGTGGAAAATTTCTGCCCAGAAGTCTCGGCCGATTTCACCCGTCAGAACCAGCGGAGTTTCTCCCCCAAATCCGACCTTGTGTAGGTAACACCCTTTCTCTGTCAGAAATGTGTCTTTTTTGTCGTGAGTGAAGTGATTTTGAAGGTTTTTTTTTACTTTTTTTCCCCCGTGGTGTTTTTTTTTTCTTCTTCTGGTTTCACGAAAGGGCTGCGGACGTGAGATGAGACACCATTTTGGGCTTTGTCAGACACTGCAGCAAATTTGCGTCGTGTCGGGTGGAATTAGTACTCCAGATTTTACCATATTTTCGTGCCAAATACCCACCATTGTCCATCTACATCAACGACTACTATATTACAGCACAGTTTTGTATCATAGCTACATAAATAGACGACACAGAACACAAGTATTTACCGTATTTTTTTTGCTGCTTGTCCTCGGTTGAATAAAAAAAAATAAAAGGTTACACAATGAATCTCACCGTAATAATTTACCCTATTTTTGTCTGACTCATGAAGTCATAGAAAATTGCAAACTTATGAAACTTACTGTTTATCATTATGCTTTCCTTGCCTGATGTAAGTTTTTTCATAAACAAGTCTATGTCTAGGAAATATGTCATAGACCTTGGTCGTTTACCCTAAGGCTTGGCTAAGCATACTGCCTAACAAAAGGTTTCAATAATTAAAAAGCCAAAATGAAATAGAAACTGATTATTTTCTACCATCTCACTCAGTAAGTTTTGCAAAACAAAATGAAGGAGCAGTACATCCGAAAAGGTTGAAAATACCAGAATGTCTTATCTTTTATCAGGTTTTTTGGGGTACAAATTGAACACACATAAATGCACGTGTACAAACAAAACAAGTTGGCCAATGAGTTGTTTATTAAGATTTATGCAAGCAATGTTTATTCCCAGCCAGTTGTTTCGATCCTAGCACTAGCAGGACCTTCCTCAAACCATGGAGGAAGGAAATTTTCCTTCCTCCATGCTCAAACTGCCTTTCTGCCTTTGAGAAAGGTCCTGCTAAGATCGCAACGTCGGGCCCTCATAAATTGTTGATATACGCTCTTTTGGTCATGAATTTAAAGCAGTTTGCAACATTTTGTAAGGTTTATTCCACAATTTTTTTTTTCAAATAGCATTTCATGTATTTAGCATATGGCCATGGATGTACATGTAGTTGGATTGTCTGAAGAAGACGTTTTATTAATAGTTCATCACCCCCCCCCCCCCCCCCCCCGGCTCAGATGGACTGCATCATCCGAAATTAAAAAGGGATACACTGCCTTTGCACGTAAATAAACATGATTTTCACAATTTGCACAGGCGAAATCACATTTATTATCTGTTGTGTATCTAGTGTCGTACTTCTATGTTTGTGTATACTGTAGCAAAGTAATCAATGTAGCAAGTTGCCCAAACTGCCCATGTACATGCACATGAAAAACCGTACATCTTCATGTACAAAATGTACATGTACAATTGTACATAATTATGTACATTTTGAAGATGTATCTAAATGTACATGTACATGTACACCTGTACATTGTACATAATTATGTACATTTTCTAGATGTATCTAAAATTCTAAATGTACATGTACATTGTACACCTGTACATTGAACATGGATGGTTGTTCCGACTTTCCATTTCTGTGTTGCGCTTTTACTTCAAGCTGCCTGAATAGGTGTCAGACCAAACTGGGCAGCTTGTGAAAAACAGTTCAGTATTCAGTAAATTTTGTATGTGTACTTACACACATGTATACGTGTACATTAATAAGACATCTTAAAATTTAGTGGGCCTGACGTTTCGATCCTAGCAGGACCTTTCTCAAACAAAGGCAGAATACATGTAACCATAGACTCCATCAACCTTGCTAGCTATGCTTATGGATTGCACTTGAGTGTACAGTACATGTGAAGACTTTATAACCAGTTGGGAAGAGTGCATACATGTAATTTTACACAGTTATTTTTATATAGGCCTATGCATCATCATGGACATGCCCTGAACTCTTTTTTTTTTTAGATTTGCATTTTGGACTTTTGTGTGTGCAGTGAGCAGTTTTCCAAGCCCCAAAAGCATTTATTATCCCTAAATAAACATGAACAATATGGCTCAATAGAGGACAATGCCAATTGGTGTGGAATTACACTGTATCAGATTAACCAATGTGCCAGGCTCACTTTGTTTTGTTTATGTTTATCACTCCCTGTTCATGTTTATCTCCAATGGGTTGGTGAAACAAGCTGACCAGTGGAGTGCTTCATCAATTATTCAACACAATATATCCTTTGAATGTTAACTTGCATACATGTGATATACAAAAATGTTGCAAGCTGCTATTTTTAGATTTGCAATTGCATACATGTATCATGTACACATGTACAGTACGTGTACACAAGCCTGGTACATGTTTACATGTACATGTACATTTACTGTATCATGTGCATACAATGACATTTGGGCCATATTGTGACCATGCCACCAAAACTAACTGTGATGCACCTGTACATGTACATCATTGTTATTCGTCTTTGTTCTACATAAAATGTACACACACAATGTACACACACTGTACAGTACATAGTACCGGTACACCTGTACACTGACAGTCTGTACATGGATGGTTGAACCGACTTTTCATTTCTGTGTTTCGCTTTTACTTCAAGTTCAAGCTGCCTGAATAGGTGTCAGACCAAACTGGGCTTGTGAAAAACAGTTCAATATTCAGTCAATATTACAATATTAGAATTAACTAGTATTAGTATTACATATACTGTACATGTAGTATCAATATAACATGATGACAATGTTCATGTACATGTAAGTATCAATATTACATGAACACAAATTACACAATGTACATGTATACGTTGGGTAGGCCCTACAATGTATGTTTAAATTTACATGTAACATATAACAAGCTACAGTATCATTTACGTGTTCCTCACATACAATGACTTAATGTTCAGTAGATACATGTACATTGAAGAAGCAGTTTTAAGTGTGTACTTTACATGTACAAGTAAGTATTCATTGTACAGTCGACTCCCGTTATAAAGAGCTCGATTATTTATAACGACAACTCCTTTATAACAAGCATATTTTCAAAGTCCTGATCAATTTGTGCACATTTGTATGGAGGAAATATTTGTGTATAACGAGCATAGACGCAACGAGACTCCTGTTATAATGATAATTTTTGCCAACCGATCACTGGGGACGTAAACTACTGCTGGTAAATGCTCTGAAGTTTGAAATCCAAAAAATAATAATTCAGAAGTATTATTTGGGCGCCCTCTCTTGACTGATTCAAGAACAGCAAAACGAAATGTCTATCGTTTTTTTATTGGAGCATTGTGTGTGAGTGACGGATTTACGTGCTCAAGGTTTCCATTGTGTCCGGATGAAGGTCGTCAGATATACCATGGAGGAAAATATTTTTAACCTTTGTTTTATTTATTTTATTTACCAGCATTTGTATTCCAAAATAATGTGAAATAATGTACATTGATTTGGCGTGAGTCCGGACGCACGGTACATGATTGCAATACACACGGCTGGAAAAAACATGTGCCCATACAACGATCAACGTCGGCTGTGCATAACGGTACCAATGGGAATAACCGCTCTGGTTACAACAAGGTTCCGGTTATAACGAGGGAATTGAGAAAGTCCGGCGGACCTTGTTATAACGGGAGTCGACTGTAAATTGATAATTTGTTATACATTTCAAAATTCATTGTAAATTTGCATTTCGTGTACATGTACAGTACAAGTACTGTACATGTACATGTACAAATTTACGTACAGACTACACACTAGTCATGTGCATGTCTTGTACGTGTATAATATAATCAAATGTACGGTACATGTAAGACTAGCCTGTGTAGACCCAATCCTACCCAAAGATGTTTTTTTTCATTTCTCTTATCAAATTTCCCACTAAGATCATGAGAGCCTGTCTTTTTGTCCTTCGTCCATTGTGCAGGAGTCCAGTGTGTTTTTCTATTTTTATTGTACAGAAATTTCTTAATACAAGCTGTGCCCATTTGATTATAGAGCTGCCTTTTATCTCCTCACGTAAATTCATTTCAATTTCCACTGACTTGCTCACTTGCACGATAAATGTACATGTACATGTACATGTACATGTACAGTACTAGCTTCCCTAAGCATTCATACTGCTGGCTCACAACATTTACTGTACATGTACGAGTTCACTGTTCATGGCATACCGGTAGTCAAGATTTGGCCACAGGATCACATTCTGATGTGTCAGATAACTCAGATTGCATTTGAACTAAAATGTACATGTACACATACAGTACGTACACTTTACACTCACAGTATGTAAAATACATATATATACATGTGTACATGTACACATGTACATGTACTGTATGTTTACCATGTACTCACTAAGCATTAGTCATTAATTTATAAATTTACTGATAGTTATGTACTCGTGTAATGTACAATGTATAGTGAACATGTACACTGTACATACTGTACATACATGTATACTGTATGACATCGTATGATTGTAGTTGTACACATGTACATTTGTACATGTGTACCGGTACATGTACATACATCAATGTACATGTAATGTACATGTATACCGGTACACTTTGTACAGAACATGTACAGGTACATGTACATGTACATTGTGTACAGTAGTCAGTACATGTACATTTGTACATGTATGGCACCGTTTGAACAAACCTAATTATGAATTTCAGTGGAGATTCCCTCAGAGGCAAAGACCATTTCTAATGCATTTTTGTTAATGAAAATGGTCATCTGCATGTAATTTGTACAGTAATTACATGTATTTCTCATGAAATCAAAAATCTAATTATTGAATGATAAAGGAGTAGTCACTATGGCTGTGTACAGTGCTGTACATGTACGTGCACTACCAGTGTACAGTGTACGTGTACAGCTAGCGCTGTGCATGCCCATAGCTGGTGCATTGTTGAAATCACATTCACTAAATTGTGGAGCCCAACGCCGCTTAGTGCCTGCATGTTTATGCAGGAGATTCCCTGAGCTGCTTTAAGTTCACAAAGTCAGACGGCTACAGACGGGCAAGGTACATATGTACATGTACACTGTACTGACAGCAGGCCTACATGTACTGTATGGGCCAACACATTGCACATGTTGTAATGTACATGTACATGTACTATGGTCTGCATGTACTCTACAGCCACAGCATCCACTCACTGCATACAGTATGCATAGTTGCATACTGTATTCATGCCAATTCTGAGCTACCGATAGTGTTGTGTTATTTAGCCAATATCTTTGACTGCCTTGATTTTCTTAATCTCAACATATTATTTAAGAAAAAAAATCACTTTAGTTAAATCTCCCTAATCATCCAAGTTACAACAATAAGAAAAATGAGTGTACTGGGCATAGAATTACTTGATATTTGATGTCCGTCTGGCTGACTGTCTGAGCCAGGAGAAAATGTGGATGAAACGTCTTCGGACAATTCAAGATTCAACCACATGGCTTAAGCATCCAGGAGGGGAATGATCAACACATTGCATGGTTACTGATAAAATGCTAATTCCTTATGTGTTCACTTGCCCCATTAACTCTTTCTCTTTTATCTTTCTCACTCCCCCTCTTCTACCTAATCCCTACCCAGCCCCCTTTGATCCCACCCTATCAGCTGTACTCTTTGTCCTTTGTCTGTCATCTGTGTCCCCACCACCCCCCCCCCTCCCTTCCTACTGTATCTCTGTTCTGTTGTAGTTGTGATTCTGCCTTTGAGGAAGTTCCTGCTATGATCAAAATATCAGACCCTCCTAATTTTTGATGAAAATATAAACTGTTTTTAATTTGATGGGTTTGCATCTGATTAAAAATATGTATGATTCTTGGAGATAAGGCCTACTGTACAACCTACATGTAATTTTCTTTGGTCCCGATTATTAAGTGGTTGAACATGTTAACAAAATAACATTTTAATGCCATATTTAAAAACAAACAATATTTTTTTAGAAATCTGTCCGGATGAAGGATAATGGTTTGGTTTGCCATCCAAAATATTCTTCTAATAATTAAGTTTCCATTTACATGCATACAGTATACTGTACAGTGTACATGTGCTTAGCCAGTTTTCCATGGCAAGCATGTTTTCCCATGTTTAGCAATTTGGTTTACACTCATGTTAAGTCCCCTACACAACATTGGTAAGATCGAAAAACAGAAATGTTCACAGATTTAAATGAAACATACATAAAATTTAGTGGGCCTGACGTTTCGATCCTAGCAGGACCTTTCTCAAAGGCAGAGAGGCTCTGCCTTTGAGAAAGGTCCTGCTACATGTAGGATCGAAACGTCAGCCCCACTAAATTTTATGATTTGCATTTTGGTAATTTTATTCAGTAAACAGTTTGCAACATTTTTGTATACTGTAGATATATCACTGAAACTTACATGTATACAGTTTGATGAAGATGGTAATTGGTAGAAACCTCGCACTGATATTTCTGCCTAAAATGCTGTATTTTTGGAGAAAAGCATAATAGAAATCGTTTATGTCTCACCCCTACTGTAGATCTAATCGATTTTTCTGAACAATACGTTGAATGCTGCATTTTCACGAAACAAATGAAGCGGTTTTCACTATTTTCTCGAGACTCTGTTGGCGGATTGAGCTGAAATTTTCACAGATGTGCTATTTTATGCATACAGTATGTTGGATCAGACAATGCATGAATGCTATTCTTTGACCTCGACCAATGTTGTGTTATCCCTATAAGCACCGATAAATTCCAGTACCGGTAATTGAATGTACATGTGCAGTACAATGTAGATGTAGATGTACATGTTCATGTCTATACATTATGTATACTGTATGTACATGTGCATGTACGGTATGTACAAATGTATACATGTACATGTACATGTACGTACTGTACAACTACTACTACATGTACATTGTACATGTACATGTACATGTATTCAATTGTGCACAATGAAGTTCAGTCAAACCAGCTGCATCCAGAGGCATCTTAGTGTTCTATAAATCTGGGTTCTGAGACGGCCACGTGACATCATCCAGGGTGCTTGACCCAGATCCAGCATCATCCAAGCACTCATTGCATCATGGTGCATGCATGCCTAGCCTACATCATACATGTACCGGTACAGTATGTGTGTCTGTGGCATACTGCCTTCATTTGGCATTCGTCCGTCGATTGCAAGTCTGCCCTCCTCTTTTGTTTTGATGTAAACTAATTGTACACATCTAGAGGGCGTGCTGTTTCCATCCTAGGATCTGGCCCTTTTTAGGACAAATCCTATCGCCAGCCTTCCTGGGTCCCTCTCTATCTCCTTCTTTCCGTACCCCTTAACCTTGAGTGGCTTTTTATAGCCTTGGTTTGTGTAATTTTGCATTTGAAAAAAAATATAATATAAAAAAAACTTGAAATGTCAGATCCTCTACATTTTGGAGATTTGCATTTTTTTGGTCATTGATTTCATTTCTTTCATTTCATTTCATTCATTATTTCTCCGGGCAAGTGCCAACATGGAAGTGACAAAACCAAACAGAATATGAACATGGTACTAGTGTCCCAAAGGATTGCCAAATGCGAAGTGGCTCTCCTTAATTTATGTGCATATCAGGAAGCAGTTTGCATCATTTTTGCGCAGCTTCACAACAAAATTGTGGCTTTCGTTACCAGAAGCACTACTCAACTACTCATGCCCATTTTTGTTAATTTACATGTACAGTATGTTCTCTACATGCATTTGCAGCCTACAGGTAAGTTATTAGTACTGTAGGCCAACTAGCTTCAATAAGCTGTCCCCCACCGCTTTACATGAAAAAACAAAAGTTGTGTTAAAATTCCTCTGCTAATGCTAATGTATCCAACCAGCCAATGTACAGTATCTTTGCTTGGTTGAACTTGAAGCCAATTACAGACATTTTGATTGACATGTAGATGTACATGTAGGCCTAACTGTTACTGTGTGTATTTGTACTATAACATTTACACATGTACATGTATATGTATGTACGTGTATATGTATACGTGTACATGTACAGGTACATGTACATGTGTACATGTACAGTACATGTGTACATGTACATATATGTACGTGTGTATACGTGTACATGTACATATATGTACGTGTGTATACGTGTACATGTACATGTACGAGTACATGTACATGTACATTTAGTACATGTGTATGTACATTTAGTACATGTATGCACATGTACGTGTACATGTCAGGCCCTGTACATGTACGCGTACATGTACATCTACGTGTACATCTATGTACGTACACGTACATGTACACGTACATGTACATGTCAGGCCCTGTACATATACGTGTACGTGTACATGTAGTACACGTACATATACACGTACACGTACATGTACACGTACACGTACACGTACACGTACACGTACATGTCCACGTACATGTACATATATGTACATGTATGTGTACATCTATGTACATACATGTACACGTACATGTACATGTACGTGGACATGTACGTGTACGTGTACATGTACGTGTACGTGTACGCGTACATGTACGTGTATATGTACACGTACATGTACATGTCAGGCCCTGTAAATGTACGTGTACATCTATGTACGCGTACATGTACATACATGTACGCATACTGTACATGTACACGTATACATGTACGTGTACATCTATGTACATGTACATGTACATGTACACATGTACATGTGCACATGTACATGTACACATACATACATGTACATGTACATGTCAGGCCCTGTACATGTACATGTTCATGTACGCATACATGTACATTTACATTTACATACATACATACATGTACATACATACATGTACGCGTACATGTACATACATGTACGTGTACACACATGTACATACATGTACATACATGTACATAGATGAATGTGTACATCTATGTACATGTACATGAATGTGTACATCTATGTACATGTACATGTACATGTACACATACACATACACATACACATGTACATGTACATGTACATGTCAGGTCCTGTACATGTACATGTTCATGTATGCATATATGTACATGTACATGTACATGTCAGGCCCTGTACATGTACGCGTACACGTACAAGTACATGTACACACGTACATGTACACGTTCACGTACATGTACATACGCGTACACGTACACATACTGTACCCGTTATACGGTACCGTAATGTATATTGCCACGTGCCAGGGAGCATACACCCATTTTCAGTCATATTCCAGTGACAGTCAGCTCAAACATTTACACTGTAGAGGGCCTGACTTTGCGATCCCAGCAGGACCGATCCGAGCCTCTTCTGTCAGTTTGTGCCGAGGTCAGCCCAAGTCTTCCAACCTGAACCCAAGGTTCAAGAGCTGAAGAGCTGACCGTGCTTAATCATGCTGATTGTCTGTATTCATAATGCGATTAAACCCTCACTGTCTCACTGTCAATTATGCCCTGTGACCAAGACTTCCCTATGCAGGGACCCTGTGTCCCTTCGTAAACCACATACTGTACAAGTGTACATGTACATGTAGGTGTATACATACAAACATTTTGTTGTGAGAAGCAAAAGTGGACCCATACTAACTAGTCTGGTGAGTGGTGTGCAGGGCACCCAAGATATGATTCACGTGCACGGGCAGGAAAGGCAGTTAATGTACTGCTTTATCATGCCCTTGGTTTCACTGGCCAGAAGAAAAAAAACCAACCACACAAAATGTAGGCATTATGCCAGCAGCCTGGTGTAATGTACATGTACTGTACATGTAGGCCTTGTGCGATGTGCTTTACATGTACATGTACATGTACATGTACATGCACATGTACATGTATAGGTACAGGCCTACTGCTGCACACGGACAGCTTGTACACAAATACTTACATGTTGTTCATGTACATGTACTGTACATTGTACATGTTTACATGTACATGTACATGTGTACTGTGTAATCAATGTTGGGGATCACATGTACACATGTACATGTGCACATTAACATCATGGTGTTTTATTTCAAAGCCCAAGGCTGAGCCGTGGTTTCTCAAGGGAGGAGGTTACTTTGTTGACTGCATAGTGTGCTTTGTGTACACTTTCTATCCACCTTTCTGCACCTGCTCAGTACAATGTACATGTACATTATTGTTATACATTGTACATGTACATGTACATGTATAATGATTATACAATATACAGTACATTTATACTGTACACGTATACATGTACATACATTACTACATGTACATGTACATATACATGTACATGTACATATACCTGTACATACCACATGTGTTTACTGTATACGTACATTTTCTCATGGCTTACGTACCGGTATACCCCCAGTACATACTGTACATGTATGTACGTTGTTTATCACATCAGCTGTTTTTGATGTACATGTATGCATCTAATAATTGCACAGCATTGTTGCCATTATGCATGGGCTTATCATTCTAATGCGACTGCCAATTGAGATGTACAAAGTCATGTACAATGTACGTACATTGTACGTGTACATGTACACAGTACATTTAGAGGTACATGTGTACATACTGTATATATGATCATTATTATGGAGTTCTTCAAGGACTACCTGTGCTAATGTACAGTATGTACTGTGCAGTGTACACTGTACAGTACATACTGTGTACAGTGTGTACATGTACAATGTACCGGTACTGCACACTTACAGTTTATTTATTGCATACAGAAATTGCACGTACATGTACAATGTACAATGTAAATGACCCAATACTTTGAGACACATACCGGTATGTAAATTGTACACATTACATGTACATGTATAAGTATACAAGTACTGTACATGTACATTGTACACACTGCACTTGCATGTGTACTGTATACCGTAATTACTGTACATGTACATGTACATGTACATGTACAGTATAGTATACAGTCATGTAGATGTACATACCGGTCTGCAATTCAATGGAGGTCAACACATTTGTCCCCTCAATTGTGGGCTGTACATGTACATGTAGGTGACTGTGAAAATAAATGAATGAATGAATGAAAATGAACATCTTCTAAGAGGCAGGCTACAGGCAGTCTTCATGGTCAATGCACATGTACATGTACATGTATTGTACAGTGTGTAGGCCCTACATGTAAACCTGGAGTACACTGTATGTGTATGCACCGGTACATGTACAGTACACATGTACAGTTTGACCTCTGTATAATATTAAGATGACATTCTGGGGGAGGGGAACCTGAGTCTTGCTCAGTCTTTTCTTATGCTCAGCCAGCAAAGCCACGCCCAGATCAGGCTGATAGACATGGTTGGGGTTAATCTATATAGGACATTCTTTTTGCTCAGTCACCTACATGTACATGTACATGTACATGTACAGCCCACAGTCTCCCCGCATGCACCCACACAGTATTCCTGCAGTGGGGGAAGGCTTTTGTGGTGAAAAGGAAAGCGCTCCCTTCCCTTCCCCAGCACGGCTGACAATCAGTGCTGGTACAGATGTAGCCAGAACTTCCCTTCCAGCTCTCGCAACATACATGTACATGTATACCGTACACTGTACACGTTTTGTACATTGTACATGTACATGTAGTCATGTACACTCTACCTGTACATTTACTGTACATGTACATGTACATGTATACATGTATATATACGTGTGTACAATGTACATGTACATTACATTTGAACACAACACAGGAAAGATACATGTACAATGTACATGTACATGTACTGTACATTGTACATGTACTGTACATTGTACATGTACTGTACATTGTACATGTACATGTACATGTAGTCTTGTACACTGTACCTGTACATTTACTGTACATGTACACGTGTGTACAATGTACATTACATTTGAAAGATACAATGTACATGTACTGTACATTTGTAAGTGTACATTTGTATATGTACCGGACCGGTACATGTACAGTATCGCAGTAAGTACATGTAAATAAGTTTCCCTTCACAAAACGTAAGATTGGAAAATAATCCCAACTTTTTCTCATTATCTCATTCTTAACAAGAAACAGGTACCGTACAGCGGTACAGGCGTTATGTAGGCCTACACTGTACACGTAATGTATCTACTGTACAGTATCTGTACATGTACAGTACAGTACAGTACATGTACATGTGCAGTACACTGAATCTTGAGTTGGAACAATAAGGAAGAAACTGGTCTGGAAGTGAAGACTGACCAATGTTATGACTTATGAAACTGCAGTGTTGTATTGATCTTGGGCTCCCAGGGCTTCGCTGATAAAACCCGCCCAAGGTGACTCATTACAATATGGATTGTTATGCATTTGGCATGTGCTGTACATTTTTTTTTTTTACATAATGTACACAATGTACACATGTACATGTACCGGTATACATGTGCATGTGTACACGGCACATGTACAGTATTACAGCATACAGTGTACAATGTACATATGTACTGTACAATTGTACAATTGTACATGTGTTATGTACATGTACGTTTGTTTTTACTGTACAGTACCATGGCGATTGGCGAGCATACCATAAAAGTGCATGAACTGTAGTTTATATTCATAATTTCATATTACGTGTATGTGCTGTAAATGTGTGGGCCCATTGCTTGTAAAAATGCACTTGAACAACTCCACATTTAGAACATGATGCATGTGTTTCATTTTGGCATCCTGATGTGAATACATTAACATTTAGACTTGGAAAGTACAGTACTAGTACTACACATTTGTGTACAGGTATAGTACATGTACATGCAGTGATGCACACTGCACATGTACATTGTAATACCATGGTAATACCAGGCTGTTACTATACTACATGTAGCTCATTGCAGTCAGGCCATCAAGCCCTTGATTCCTTGAATAGCTAATAATTTGACAGTACCGGGGGTAAATGAAATTTTAAAAGTTCATGGAAAACAATACCTTGATCATACTGGTCAGGGTCGTGTGGCTGATTTGAATAATGTACACATGTACAGTGTACATGCTGTACATGTACATGTACATTGTGTGTATAGCGACTTTGGGAGGGGTATGGCGTTGCATTATAACATTAGTATGTTTGCATCAAGGCGAATGTACATGTACCAGTAATTCAATGGGGGTTTGCCCTGCTTGACGTAATAAGATGTCTGCACTGCACTGTACATGTACCACTAGAAAGCAAGAGTCGTCGGTTCGAATCCCGCCCGAACTTCCTGAAATTTTTCCATCACGCATCGGGCAAAGCACTGGACCTTCAGTGCTTATTACATGTGCATACATTGTACGTCAAGCAGAGCAAATGCTCATTGAATTACATTCTCCTTGATGAAAACATAACATTATTATTCTCTGCCTTTGAGAAAGGTCCTGCTAGGATCGAAACGTCAGGCCCACTAAATTTTAAGATTTGCAATTATGGTAATTTTAGTCAGTAAGCAGTTTGCAACAATATCACATGTCCGTGTCGTTTGATATGTCACACAGGGCTGGGGAAGCTCTTACCGTTACACACACAATGTGATACATGTACATGTACAGTGTACATGTACACTGCATGTAGGCTTTACAAAAAAATTAAGAAGGTAGATTTACTAGATTGCACTGTCTATTAGCCGAAAATTGAATGCACAAACCTAAGCAACTCATGTGCACTGTATGGACCTACCAGCTGAGTAAATATTAATAGATAGACAGTTTAATCTGGACCGTTATTGTCTCAAGGCCACAGGCACTTGGCCTGGCCCTTTACTCTTCCCAGCATCAATCAGCTGGTTCAATTACACGTAATTGAAATTGGGGATGCATGTCCAAATTTCAAAAATGCACTCCAGTACCTGGCCCAGAATGGTGCTGAACATGCGCGGTGTATTAGTGTGCCCTTAATTATGTGCAATGGCATGTGCTGTACTCCTGCGTGCATACATGTACATGTAGTACAGTGTGCACGTGTAAGAAAATGTTGCAAGAAATATTGCAAACTGCTTATTGGCTAAAATGACCAAAATGCAAATTTATATAAAAAATGAGGATGTCCTACTACACACTGTACATCTACCGGTACATGGTATTTCATTTTGGTAGCAGGACCTTTCTGCCTACAGTAAGTTGAGAAGGTCCACAAATTGTACATGCTCTTACTGTAAGTGTACATGTACATGTACGTGAACATATGTACACGTACAGTACCGGTACAATGTACATGTACAGCTGTACTGGACAATGACATGTACATATATGCACATGTACTAGTACATGTACATGAGCCTACATGCACATGAGTGTGAAATCTGCACAGTCATGTGAATGACCACCTCAAAGCACTGACTGTGCCTGTGATTATCATCATTATGCGTACATATTTATGTACATGACACATACCGTACACATACGCATGTAAAAGATCCTGTACATTTACATGCCCAAATCCTGGTCCTGTGTGCACTGTGCATGTTCTGAGTTTTGTCACAGCGCTGTAGTCTGTCCTGTTCAGGCGGCAGACTGAGCCTAATCAAACCCATGCAAACATTGTTGAGACGTGAACTCTCAACTCAGTGCAATAATGTGTGTGTAATGTACACATTGAAATAGCACTAGCACTAGCAGGCAGCTGGTACATGTAGGTGTGTACAAAACTACAAATACATGTACATTGTACAATACATACAGTACTAAAGTGTACATGTATACAGTACTTATTATACATGTACTGTACATATACGTGTACGCACTGCAAATGTGTACAACTACTGTACATGTTGTATGTACATTGTACATGTAGATGTGATGATAATATTTATTTTTGATAGAGAAATAAACTATTGAAATTGTTTCAACAGGAACAACAGGGCCAGCAGTTGTACAAATTGTACATGTACTGTACATGTACATACCGGTATACACTCTTCAGTCTGTGGATTGGTTTTCGACTGAATGTCTGTTGCCCTGGCGATGTATTTGAAAGTGCGGTCTCATTTCCCCTTCTTCCCACCCGGGGATGGGATGTGAGAGAATGCAGTGCATCTTTCCCGTGTCCTGCAGAGTTGTGGGTCCCCCTTGTCAATCCATTGATGCCCTGCTTTTGCAACCTCTCACCCCAGTTGCATTCATATTGCTGGCTATGGCGTTCTGAATGTCTGATCCTATGCATCCTATAAGAACAATTCACAGAGATAAATTACATGCATGATGCATGCTTGTATGTATCTACACATGTATGTATGTAGTATGTACATGTACTGTACATCCCTCTAGACACATTTACATGTACATGTGTACATGTATATCATGTACAATACATGTACATGTACTGTACATTGTACATGTACAATGTATGTGTACAGTAATAATTATACAGGGTACATGTACATGTACTGTACATGTTCAGTACATGTACATGTACATGTACTGTACATGTTCAGTACATGTACATGTTTATTGTACATGTTCATGTACATGTACACTGTACATGTATGTTTATGGGGATACATACTGGTACATGTAGGCCTACACCTATACATAAGTGACCAGTGCCACTCACATGAGTGCAGGATACTGTACATTATGTTCTTCTTCGTGCTGGCAGCCGGAAGTGATTTTATTTCGAAATGAAGGGGTTGTTCATCGCGGTGGTGCAGATAAGTGGAAAGGGTGATCAAAGTCACGTGATGTGTCGTTTCGATTTTATGTGTCGTTTCGATTTTATTTCATTGCCATTATGTAACCTCAAAGGTTACGCCATATTTCCAGCTCGGTTACTTCATGGTTACTTTAGCCACAGTCTCAGTTAAATTTCTAAATTTTTAAAGAGTTACCCATTTGAAAATTGAACCAGTGTCTTGATTGAATGTTTCCATTTTTTAAAGTCGAGTGAAAGCACAGCTTTAGCCTCTAACATAAAGACAATGCCAGCAGCAGTTCCATCACCCACCTTTATCCACTCCCTCAGCTGTTACCAACTGGAGGTCAAGCTCCCACAAGCCTATTGATTGCTATTCGTCATTATTATTCTTCCTCCACTGCCGGCCTTGATCTACATGTAGAACCAAGATACAGTCCCTCTGGTGGAAATTGCATAGTGACTACTATACATACGTACATATTTGTGTACACGTAATATCCAATTTACTGTCCTTGAATAAAGATATGTACACCTGTAGTCATGTACATGTACATGCGCAGCTGCATGTACATGTACATGTACATGTACATGTACAGTATTTACATGTACTACATGTGTACAAGGGCATGTACATTGTACATGTAGGCCTACATGTACATGTAGAATGTATACTTTGGCAGCTCAGAATACGGGCATAGACTATAGACATGTATTCACATGTACATACAGTATGTACGGCACATGCACATGCATGGTATATGATTCACTGGTGCGGATTTCTGCTGGGAACAGGATATGCAGATCCAGGTCTTTCTGACATTTTCAGATGCATATGTGCACTGGTTACAGCTGATGGGGGCAAGGCTTGTTTTATTGCCTAAAGACCTCGGCAAATCAGCCTGTCAATTTGGAGGGCTGCCACGGTGCCACTGTGAGTCGGCCAGAGGGCCACACGCAGTTGGTCGACTGACAGTTTCTTCCCTCCACTAAATTCATGGGCCACCTTACATGTAAGGGCCGTTTCCGCTGTCCAAATTATCGTGATTTGAATCGCAATTAAATAAACAGGTTTTTTTGTTTTTGCTTGTGTTCTGTTCACACAGGCCAAAAAAAAATGACGTCGCAAAACGTCGTGACCCGATTGTGGTTAGCAGTTTTGGTCAAATAGGGGATTCTTCCTTGAGGATAGCTCATGCAGGGAGACATATTAAGCAAGCACAGCACTTCCTGTCAATCAGAGTGTGAGCAATGCATTGTGGGATTAAAAAGAACCCGGTGCGATTCAACAATCGTGTTTATTGTTTTCACACACCAAAACGCCAAAATTGCGATCAAAATAATTGCGTTCATTTGGGAGAGTGGGAACGGCCCTTTAGAGACCCAACTGGCTTTTCTGAAAGGGTTTTTGATTTACGCCATTCACATGCTTTTGTTGGAAACACATTCCTAATGTGCTCCTCCATTTATACCTTCTTAGTACCAAGTGGCCCTTTTTCGGAAACTGATTACGGCTTGTGTTCACACACGTTGCCTTTACAGTAGTATCTCCATAATTGGGCATCTGAAAATGCAGTATGTGCTTTCGTTCCCCCTAAGCTGAATCATGTGTTTAGAAAACATAGAATTCAATTCATCTCCAAAACTAAAAACCAAAAACATGTCCAGGGGCCGACATTCTGCCAGGATTTTTTATTCCATGAAACAGAACCAAAACAGATGTCAAAAGCTGTATGCGTACATGTACATGTACATGTACATGTAGATGAATTGGACTTGTACAATGTTGAGCTTGAAGGACCAAATCCAGAGCCTACATGTACATGTACACTGTACATGCATGGAGGAAGAAACAGATGGTACGTGTAAGTTGTAGCTTTGAAAATGGCCCTATTATTCCCGTACAGCACACATGTACAATGTATGTGAATGTGTACAGAGTACACAATACATGTACAGTACTGTACTGTACCATACTGTACATTGTATAGTGCAGTACATGTACCGGTATGTATTTATTATTTAACTCAATCCTGGTTTATCCCTCCATGTTCCCACTAACAAGTGCATGTATAGAGAATGCATACAGTGGGCCACAGAGTTCTGTTAATATTAAGTCAATGTACACTGTACGGTACATGCACAGTTACTGCACTTGTACATTGTGCACGTATGCCAGTACTACAGTATGTCAATGAGTGTGCGCTAGCGCTACAATGTATGTACGGAAAGAGAAGAAAGCAAGACTCTTTGCTTGTTGTTTGTTCTCTACATGACGTGAATGCAGGATATCCATCAGCTGTTTTTGCCTGCCCATAAAGAGGGAGCATCTGATATCGACAGTGCCCCTAGCCAAAAGGGTGTTATTTCAATTCAGGACATGTACTGTACATGTACAGTGTACAAATGTAGTACTCAGTACATGTACAGTGGTGTAGCTGCTTCACTGTGGTTTGAGTATGATGAATAGTCAGCAGCAGGTCTATATGTGTACAGTACTACAGTATACTGTACATGACTACATGTATTAAAAACAGGAGTGGGTTTCTCAGAATAAGCAATGCCAAATATCTCTAAAAGACCACATAATGTTCGTGACCTCTGACCTCAAACCTCAAACCAGTGTACCTATACTGTACTCTACATCCATGTACATTACACTGTACAGTCTATAGATGTTGGACTGTACACTAGCAGTAGGCCTTCTGTATCATTTTGAGAATTGCAACCCCTCTTCCCATCTGTAGCAAAGTTCACTTCAGTAGCCAAACAGTAACCAAGTTCAGTGACCAAACAGTAACCAGGTAATCAGTTTGACCTCCCAATTCTTGGACCTCTCAATGTGTCAAGGATTTGGAAGTACTTTGAGGGTCATTTGCAGAGAATTTAGTTTAGTCTTTTTCCCCCTTGTGTCATTATTACTCATCAGCTCCATCCGACACTGTTGGTACCAACCACAGCTATAATGCCTCAGTCATGGATGTTTACGTGCCTCAAAGTGGATTACATGTACATACTATACTGTAAGCTGATCATATCCAAGAAATGACTTGCATTTAACTGTTGGCCTTCTCCACAAATGTACAGTTTATACCAAAAAAGGGGATATTGTTGCTTAATTGGAACCCTTGGTTTAAGTTGGGTTTTTTTTGGTTGTCTTCATTCACAGTAGCCAGACCATAACCTGTTAGTCTGGGTATGTCTCCGTCTTGGACCGCCGCCTATTATGGCCGACCACATCCCTAGTCTCCACCAATCAGGGGGGTCTTCTCATCAGCAACAGCGCCGCACCACACGCCGAGGCAACACAGCCACCGTCGCCCCAGCCCTCACCACCACCGCCGCCGCCGCCAACGCCAATACCTCCAGCACCCCGGCCCCCTCCGGCCTCGCAGCGGCCTCCACCTCCGTCAACCACTACCACCCCTCTGCCCTGGGAAGCGCCCAGCAGGCCGCAGCAGCAGCAGCAGCGGCGGCAGCAGCAGCAGCAGCTAGCAGCAAGGCAGCCGTCAAGAAAAGGTACGGGGTCAGCTGAGACTCCAGAATTATTGCTGAATTGGCTACAGTTTCAAATACAGTGGAACGTCGTTCAGTATATTAGCGTTTGTTATAGTGACGTTCTACTGTTCATGTGCATGTTTAGCACGTGAAATTACTAGCTACTAGCGACCTCCAATCCCATAGGCTTGCATGTTATTTCAAACTTATGGAAAGCTCGGACCATGCAGTGTTGTGGGCATCGGAAAAAGAAGTTTTTATGGTTTTTTTTTAATTATACTTGTAATTTTATATTAATATCTTTGTTTTTTCCATTTTTCAATTATAACCAATTTTCTTGCATTTTGACAATTTTTTATCCTCTAAGTTGCTGGACATCGGTCGAAAACAGCATGGGCTGATCCGATTCAACTATAAAAATATTTTTTTTATAAAATGTATGAATAAAATGAATAAAACAAAGTTATAAAAGTCGGGGAGTAATGACGTCAGAACCAATTGGGGTAGATCTAGGGAAGCTAAACAAAAGCACTCAGTAGGGTTTGCATCCTGAATGAAATAGCGAAATGGCTTTGACGATTACCGTTGGATGTTGGTGGTTTGTGAATCTGCTCCCTCTAGTTACAAGGTCACCGGGGAGGCTTCAAAGCGGAAGTCGGAGCCCCTGAACCTGAGCATCCCGGCCAAGCAGCCCGCCCGTGAGATCCAGGAGGTCAAGCTCAACGCCACCATCCAGTTTGCCCACCTGGCCCCGTCCCTGGCCCCCTCGGGCTTCCTCGTCAAGCACCCGGGCCTGTACGAGCGCCCCCAGCCCCCGGCCGAGCAGCCGCACGCCCAGGCGCCCGACCCCCGTCGCCCGGGCGCAGACCCCAGGGAGCACTGCGCAGGCCGCCACCACCACCACCACCACCACCACCACCGCAGCCAGGAGCCCCGGCCGGTCAGGGAGGACCCGCCGAAGGACTCGCAGGGAGGCCCCCCGGAGAGAGGCGGCAGCTGCAGCAGCGGCGGGAAGAGGCGCAAGGTCAGCACTTCCTCGTCGGCGGGGTCTTGGTCCTCGTCCTCCTCCTCCTCGTCCTCCTCCTCCTCGTCCTCCTCGTCCTCGTCCTCCTCCTCCTCCTCGTCCTGGTCGTCCGCCAGCGACGCCACCATTGGGGAGAAACACAGCAAGCTCCGGCTGCGCGCCGCTGCCTCGTCGGCCAACCGTCGGGAGTCGGAGACGGGCGAGTCGGCCGCGGCCGCCACCCTGCCGGGCCTGAGCGAGGAGATCCCCCTCATCACCTTCCGCTCGCTGCGCTCCTACTCGCGGGACCACCCCTACCGCTACGAGGCCTTGGACTACTACGCGCCGCGCCGCACTCCAGGCAGGACGAGCGGCTCACGGCGGGCGGCCCCACCCTGGGGCGCCACCTCCGCCTCTGTCCCTCCAGCTTCCTCCTCATCCGCCTCCTCCTCCTCCTCCTCCACTTCCACCGTCGTCACCTCGCCCCCGGTCGCCTCGGCCAAGTCCGAGGCCAAGACCTGCTCTGCGGCAGCGGCTGCCACAAACACTGCCACATCTGCCGGAACGCCGCGGTCAAGAAGCTCTTCGCTGTTTACCAGCAGGTGAGGACATTCTGCAGTTCTCAGCACCAGCACCGGATGCTTCAATCGAGTACAACATCTTTTGAGAGAGGTGCTGCAAATGCCTAAATTGATCAAAAGTTCCTGCCAGGTTCGGAACGTCAGGCCTTTCTAAATTATCGGACTGATATCTGCAACCTTACATCATGGAAGACTGGTCACCCAAACCGTTTTTTGATACATTCAAATAAGACATCAGTTCACCTCGAGAAAAGTTCAAGCCAAAGTTTGTTACATTCTGGAAAAATTGACACAGAAGAATGTCACTATTCAGGATTCTTTTTTTAAAATGTGACCCGGCACCACGACATGAAGAATATCCCACCAAAACACTTTTTGTGTAAACAACGCCTGAAGTTAAAGTATCTTCACAATTCGATTACAAATGAATTTTTTTTTTTTTTGTATTTTCGGAAATTTTAAGTATTAGAGGATATTATTTTTTGATATCATTTGAAAGCTAATGGTATACTCTTACACATCATTAGAAAACCTCAAAATCTCAAAAGTGGGGTTATTCCTCATTATGCTGTGCCGGGTCACAAATATGCCCGTATTTTGACCTGAACGTCCAATCGCACAGTATTGTACATGCCTGAACTGATTTTGGGAGGGATGCACTTATACTTTGAATATCTTTTGTGTTCATTCGTCGGGCAGGTCCTCTGACCACTCTCTGTCGGAGTTGACCTCGGCAGCCCCCTCTCAACCGTCCACGTCGGGCGTCAGCACTCGCCAGAAGGCCAACAGGGGGCGCTCTTCCTCGGCCGCAGCCACAGCCACAGCCGGTGCGGAGGAGAAAGGCTCGTCACTAGCGACCACCCTCAAGGGGCCGCTGAAGGGCAGAGCCGTCTTGGGCAAAGGTGAGGGGAAGACTTGCCGAGTAGGAAGACCCTCTCTGCTCTGCTTTGTGCAGGCGTAGGAGCGACTTGCGGAGAGCACTTATCGGCCCACCAGGGCCCAATTGCATCTATAGAGCTGCTTAAAGGCCCTATACAACATTGGTAAAGGTCAAAAGTTTGTGTGTTAAAAAGCAATCCTGCGAAGGTTTTAGCTCAAATGGTTATCTGAGAAAAGTAGAAAAATGCAAAAAAACATCACAGTTTACTCACCGGCCTGTAGTTTAAGAAATAGTTTGTAAGGCGCTTAATACAGCTGTTTCTAAGCACACCATAGTGTATAAATTACTAACCAGAGAACTTACACGAATACCCAAATTAGGAATCTATATTTTTTTTCAATAACTCATACATGTATAAAAATGCAAATAAGATCAAACATACACGGACTAAGATGGTGTGTAGCTCCTTTGACTGACTCACAACCACGACACAAACCTCGACTTGCTAAGTGGTGAAGACATCTGCACTACGAATCCAGCCTCATGTCAGAAATCCTACACTGAGCAAAGCACGGAGCATTAAGTGCCGATGACACTCCAAGTTGATACGTCAAGTTACTGGCTCGTTTCAGAGCCACACTCCCATCTCAAAAGAGATGCATTACTTGGTGTCACCGCAAATCTTCCAATTTTGATTTTGTCATCCTCAGGGAAGTCAAAGGCTAGAACCTCCTCCCCTAAACCTGACAGCACACGGCAGCGTGCCACAGACTCCAACACGGGAACCTGTGCCAGCACCAGGTGAGTGTGTGGGGCACCGTCCCTAGCGTGCCGACTTTCCTCCCCCCTCCCCCACCATCTCTCCCATTCCCCCTCCCCAGTGGACTCCCTAAATAGTCACCTAGTCTCTGCCAGGGTGTGGGCACCAGTCAGAAGCATCTTCACATTTTGATTTGATTCAGTTTCCATTCCAGTCAGTTTGCATTTCTCTGTTTATGGTAAAGGCTTGAGCGATTATTTTTCATTGATGAAGTGATCACATTTACACACAGTGGCCATTTCATTCTTAAATTGTTTTCGTCCTTCTTCTTTTTTGCCTGACGTTTCGATCCTAGCAGGACCTTTCTCAAAGGTCTTTGCCTTTGAGAAAGGTCCTGCTAGGATCGAAACGTCAGGCCCACTAAATTTTAAGATCTACATTTTGGTAATTTTAGTCAGTAAGCAGTTTGCAACATTTTTGTATATCACCTTTTTTTTTTTTGTGAAATCTCTTTGCTGAATGATGCAGAAGTAGGCGCAGCTCGGGCATGAGCAAGCGAGGACAGAGTGGGGCCAGCCGATCCGACACCTCATCTGGACGCGACGCCACCAGTGAGGGCGCTTCAGCCACTGGCCGCAACGCTAGCGACGACTCAGCCCCTGGAGCCACGGCCACAGGTGAGACAACAAGATGTTATTTTGTTTTTTTGTTCATTGACATTCAGTCAGTCGGTACATGTAGTCGGTCAGTCAGTCGGTACATGTAGTGGGTCAGTCTACTCAGTCAGTCGGTACATGTAGTGGGTCAGTCTACTCAGTCAGTCGGTACATGTAGTCGGTCAGTCAGTCGGTACATGTAGTCGGTCAGTCAGTCGGTACATGTAGTGGGTCAGTCTACTCAGTCAGTCGGTACATGTAGTGGATCAGTCTACTCAGTCAGTCAGTACATGTAAGTCAGTCAGTCAGTCAGTCGGTTCATGTAGTCGGTCAGTCAGTCGGTACATGTAGTGGGTCAGTCTACTCAGTCAGTCAGTACATGTAAGTCAGTCAGTCAGTCAGTCGGTTCATGTAGTCGGTCAGTCAGTCGGTACATGTAGTGGGTCAGTCTACTCAGTCAGTCGGTACATGTAGTCGGTCAGTCAGTCGGTACATGTAGTGGGTCAGTCAGTCGGTATATGTAGTGGATCAGTCTACTCAGTCAGTCGGTACATGTAAGTCAGTCAGTCAGTCAGTACATGTAGTGGGTCAGTCAGTCGGTATATGTAAGTGAGCCAGTCAGTCAGTACATGTAAGTCAGTCAGTCAGTCAGTCGGTACATGTAAAACAGTCAGTCGGTACATGTAAGTCAGTCAGTCAGTTGGTACATGTAAATCAATCAGTCAGTCAGTCAGTACATGTAGTGGGTCAGTTAGTCAGTCAGTCAGTCAGTCAGTCAGTCAGTACATGTAAGTCTTGGCAGTGGATACACATTGTTACCTATATGTGAACCATTTACTGCCTGTTTGGCGCTTGCCTGTCAGCATGTTGGTGTTCCTCCATTGACTACTGCACCATTCCTCCTCCTCTTCTTTTTCTTCTTCCTCAGCATCAGGCTCTGGGGGAGGGGGTGGAGCTCCAGCCTTCGCCCTGGGAGGCGAGGGTGAGTCTGATGACACTGAGGTAGGCCGACTACAAGGTGAGTCAAATGTCATCACCCGAGGCCTTGGTTCAATCCCAATTCATTTTTTTGGCGCATTTAAACAAATTCATCAAAACAAAGTCATTCAAAAAATGTTGGAAGCTGCTTTCTTACTTCCGTGTAAATTAAATTTGCTCGCCATTTTGAGGGATGTGGAATTTCTTTTCGGCATCGTACGATATGCGCGCTCTTACAGCGCTTACGTAATAACGCTATTGACGGCATTGCCATATAAGCGCTATTGTCCGCGCTTACCGTTCATTCTCGGTTGAGCACATGCACCACGCCTATCGTACCTGTGCTCAGCCAGGCCCCATATTGTTCAACCGAATTCGTTTCTCATTGTTTGCTTTTCATGTTTGTATGAGGGAGATATAGAAAAGAAATAAACTTTCTGACGTAGGTACGTAGGAAGAAAGCGTTGTGCCTACCACGTTACAATACACAGCTAACGCGCATCTGAAGGGATTGAGTCTGGCCTCTCCGTTAGCCGACGGCCGTGAACAAACCAGGAAGAGACCCCTCCCTGTGTAGAGGATGGCAACGGAGCATGACCCATAACCCGCTGCATGCCTCTGTGCAGTGTTTCTAGTCGCTCGGAGCCCTTGGTGCCAAACGCTCGACCACAAAAAGCCCCCCTCTACTTCATTGGTTTCCGGCTCTGAATCTTCAGCGCCCGTAGGGGTGCCTCTGCCGGGTTGTTGGTCAGACAGGCCCACCTCGCCCCCACCCGAGCTCTCTCCTTACCGTTGGATCATTGTCCCCACTTTTTTTGTTTCTAGCCCTGTTGGAAGCAAGGGGCCTGCCGCCGCATCTGTTCAATGCCCTGGGACCTCGCATGCACCAGTTGCTACACAGAAGCATGGGTACTGGAGCAAGTAAGTCACTCTTGATTGAACAAGATGGGGGGGGGAAACCAGCCCATCCCACCCTCCCCTTATCGTCCTTATAAAACTGGCTCCCTTGCAGGGACTTCTACAGTGAACGAGATTTCAAAGGGATTTGCGTGGCGAATTCTTCTCTGAGTAGGAGGTTTGCGGTGACACCGTGTACATCTCTTTAGAAAAGTAAATAAAAATACTGTTGCAAACTGCTCACTGACTAGAATGACCTGCAATTCATAAATCTCAAGAGTTAGAGGGCCTGACGTTTCGATCCTAGCAGGACCTTTCTCAAAGGCCTTGGAGAAAGATCCTGCTAGGATCGAAATGTCAGGCCCTCTAACTCTTTACAGAAAGAGCATGGCTCTGAATAGAGCGGGTAACTCTTTAAAACCTTATCTTAATTCTTCTCTCTTTCTTCTCTATCTGTTTCTCCTTCTGACTCTCTTTCTATCCCTCTCCCTTCTCTCTGCCTCCCTTCTCTCTCTCTCTCCATTCTCTCTCTCTCCCTTCTCTCTCTCTCTCCATTCTCTCTCTCTCCCTCCTCTCTCTCTCTTTCTATCTCTCTCCCTCCTCTCTCTCTTTCTATCTCTCTCCCTTCTCTCTCCCTCCTCTCTCTCTTTCTATCTCCCTCCCTTCTCTCTCTCTCCATTTGTGTCACCCCCCGTTGCAGGTAGCCGAGCCCACCAGCTCCTGACCGGCCTGCAGGCCAGCGGGGACGAGAGCCAACAGCTGCAGGCTGTCATTGAGATGTGCCAGCTCCTGGTCATGGGAAACGAGGACACACTGGGCGGCTTCCCCGTCAAGCAGGTGGTGCCAGCCCTGATCACCTTACTGGCCATGGAGCATAACTTTGACATCGTGAGTTGCCCCCCCCCCAAAAAAA
Source organism: Luidia sarsii (assembly GCA_949987565.1). NCBI lineage: Eukaryota > Metazoa > Echinodermata > Asteroidea > Paxillosida > Luidiidae > Luidia > Luidia sarsii. The sequence continues at coordinate 12,737,033 of OX465116.1, forward strand.
AAGGCCTTTTTCTGTTGACAGAAAAGCCCCCCAAAATGATAATACAAATAACATAGAATAATATATATATATATTTTTTTATTTATTTTTTTTTTTTAGGTAAAAAACAAAAGGAAAGAAAAAATATCGACTGAACCGGGACTTGAACCGGAGACCTCTGGGGCTTTTTGCAAAACTCTATGTTGCTTGATTACAATTTGGTTTGTGTTGTGAAATTCCCTTTTGCAGATGAATCATGCCTGCCGTGCACTCACCTACATGATGGAGGCTCTGCCCAGATCCTCAACCGTGGTCATGGATGCGATTCCCGTCTTCTTAGAGAAGGTCAGAATTCCGCTTTGTCCCCTCTCGAGAAAAGTATGTATTGGAGGAGTAGAGGGACTTAGATTACAGATGAAAAGTTCTGTCATAAGTCTATTTGTGTAATAATTGTTCCCTTAAGGCATTGAGGGTTTATTCTTCGATTATATCAGTGATTTTGTCCTAAGTTGTCTCTATCTATCAATTGCATTTAGTCCCTTGAGGCGGGTAGAAAAAAAGGGGTTGGTGCGTGATGACCCTGTCTACCGATCGCATTTAGTCACCTGATTTTGGTAGACAAAGGGGTTGGTGCGTGATGACCCTGTCTACCGATCGCATTTAGTCACCTGATTTTGGTAGACAAAGGGGTTGGTGCATGATGACCCTGTCTACCGATCGCATTTAGTCACCTGATTTTGGTAGACAAAGGGGTCGGTGCGTGATGACCCTGTCTACCGATCGCATTTAGTCACCTGATTTTGGTAGACAAAGGGGTTGGTGCGTGTTGACCCTGTCTACCGATCGCATTTAGTCACCTGATTTTGGTAGACAAAGGGGTCGGTGTGTGATGACCCAGTCTACTGATCGCATTTAGTCACCTGTTTTTGGTAGACAAAGGGGTTGGTGTGTGATGACCCAGTCTACCGATCGCATTTAGTCACCTGATTTTGGTAGACAAAGGGGTTGGTGTGTGATGACCCTGTCTACCGACAGCGCTCAGTATCTCAGTCAGTGGACAAGTAGGGATTTCCTTTCTAGCTCCATTTCGTGAAAAACCTTGTACCCTATTGCTTCATTTAAATTACCCCTTCAGATCTCTCAAAAACTATACCTATTCCTAGAGAGCTGGTAAAAATGGCCCTATGTTTGTTCCCTCTGATATTGCAAAGTGCCCTGAATCCCTCTGTAGCCAAAGTCTGCCGTCATCGTCGTTGACGTTGTGGCCGTTTCTTTTTCATCTTTGCAGCTGCAAGTGATCCAGTGCATGGACGTAGCGGAACAGTCACTGACTGCACTGGAGATGCTGTCCAGGAGACATAGCAAGGCTATAGTGCAAGCCGTAAGTTGGCACCCCCCCCCAAAAAAAAATCCACCCCATCCCCAAGCCCCCCAGTCAACCCAATAATCCATCCATCGGTCACAGAAGTACAAGGTGTTCATCATTCCCCTCCTGGATGTTGAGGCCATGTGGTTGAGCAGTCCAAAGGCACGGAAACAGCTCCTCCCGTCTCAGACAGACGGTATTGCTCCTATGACAAAGTGATTCAGTACCCAGCACACTCGTATCTCGATGATGAGAGATTGAAGAGATTGAAGTGACACCCAACTGTGGTTTCAAACTTCACAGTTTTGTTTGTTGTCCTATTGCCATAGACCCTTTTAAAAAAAATTATTTATTTATTTGTTTTTTCAGGGTGGACTTGCCTCCTGCCTGCTGTACATTGAGTTCTTCTCAATCGCCGCTCAGCGCAACGCCTTGGCTGTCGCTGCCAACTGTTGCCAAAGCATCGGCACGGACGAGTTTGATCTCGTCACCGAGTCCTTAGTGCTCCTGACTGGTCGTCTTCAGCACCAGGTGAGTCAGATCTGGGACCGATTCATAGTCCTCATTGTTCAGAGGCTGTGTCACCCCCCCCCCTCCCCCCCCCCCCCGATACAACCTTCGTAAATTTTCCTTAAGAGTGAAAACAAATGAGAGGGGAGTATCGTAGACTCAGATCTGTTTGTGCAGTGAAATTCACTGGAAATTTCCGGATTTCCAGAAATGGCGTGTTTTTATTATTATTTTTCTGTGTGTCAAAGAGGTATCTCAAACTGCTCATTTTTATCTGTTAAAACCTTAAAAACTGAAGGGCGTCTGCACCCCTGCCGTGAATCTTTCGGTCGCGTAAGCGCTCACTCGCAGTCACACAATTTATTGGCCTTCAGTGATTTTCAGGAAATGACTGTCAGTCACTTACATCCCTGAATTCAGACCCTTGGTCATATCATCAATGACTGTAATATGACAGGTCCGCCCTGCTAACTTACTGATCTGGTGACTTAACACATTAACTGCCAGTTTTTTTAGAAAAATAATGTGATTTTCCAACAAAATGAAAATTTTTGATTTTTTTTGTTTTTTTTTTGTTTAAGTTCCTCGCCAGTCAGTTTTTCCTTTTGTGTGTCAGATTTATTTTTTTTGAGCTTGCAGTTTTTAATGTTGACTGTGCGATTGTCGGTTCGATTGCGTGGCAGGACAAGAAGTCAGTGGAGAGCTGCTGCCTGTGCTTTGCCCGCTTGGTGGACAACTTTCAGCACGACGACAAGCGACTGCAGCAGATTGCCTCCCACGGTCTGCTGACCAACCTGCAGCAGCTGGTAAGGGCCGGTGCCGCCATAAACCGCTGCGTTTGAGTTCTGACAGTTGTCTCTCTCTTGGGCCGTGTACGGCCAGTGCAGTAGCTGCCGTGTCAGGGTGGAGCTTGTTGACGCTTCATCCTTGACCCTAACTCTGGTTGGATGACTGTGGGTAGATTACAGTGGCATGAATCACACCATCTTGGCGACCATTGTCCCTTCCCCGGAAAGAAATTCCCTCTCAACTCAAGTGAAGTCAGAGTTAAACCGAGCGATAAAGTGCACACATTTCCACGGCATCAAGTCAAAGAAAAAACAGCCAAAACAAATCTTGGTTGGACTCTTAATCCACAAAGAAATTCCCTCTCAACTTAAGTGAAGTCAGAGTTACACTGAGTGATATACAAAAATGTTGCAAACTGCTTACTGACTAAAATTACCAAAATGCAAATCTCAGAATTGAGTGGGCCTGACGTTTCGATCCTAGCAGGACCTTTCTCTGCCTTTGAGAAGGTCCTGCTAGGATCAAAACGTCAGGCCCACTCAATTCTGAGAGTAACACTGAGTGATAAAGGGCATACATTTCCATGGCATCAAGCCCAAACAGACACAACCAAACCCAATCTTGGTTGCAGACCACCAAAATGCCACTCCCTGAGTTAACCTCCCTCACCCCCATGAACCATGGTCATAATTTGTTGGTTCGCGTGTTGGTTTGACAGCTGGTAGTGAGCCCTCCGGTGGTCAGCACGGGCACGTTCATCATGGTCATCCGCATGCTGTCACTCATGTGCTCCAGCTGCCCCCTGATTGCAGTCCAACTCCTCAAGCAGAGTAAGTACTCTTATCAGTTTATTTCACATGTTTTTTAGCAGCACTTCTCTTTCAAGAAGGAGTGTGGCTCTGAAAATATCCGGTAACTCAAGTTCTGGCTCTTTTCAGAGCCGCACTCAGTCCGTCTCCTGACTACACACTGCCCGAAACGAAATGAAATAAACAACTTGTTTTGGTTTACATGGTGGAAGTATTAAGTGGAACATTGGTAGTGGAGTCTGCTGATGGCCGGCAGAGCCACACTCCTTCTTGAAAGAGAAGTGCTACATGGTGTCACTGCAAACCTTCCACTTAGTATTTCTACCTTGCAAACCCTCTTATCCGGGTTGTTTTTGTTCCCGGTTGTTATGCGAGTTTTGGAAAGGGCACTTCAAAAAGGAAAAGTCTCTTTTTTGGCCAATGGAGCTCATCCCTCTACTCGTCTTTCATTACCTCAACAGATATCGCAGACACCATCAGCTATCTTCTGATGGGTTCCTCAGAGCAGGCCAGCCAGGAGATTGAGGTAAGTGCAGGAAAAATCAGACTCCCTCCTCCCGACTTCGTCTTCTGATCCAGGACCCAATTTCATAGAGTCGCTTCAGTCTCAAGGCTTGCTTAAGCACAAAAAGTCAGAATTTGTTTGGATCAGCTTGCCAAGCTAAACTACACCACTGTTTAATTTTAAGTAAAGAAGAGGGGTAAGCAAGTCAAAGGCGATTGGCATCACACCACAATGCAGTTTTGTAATCCCGCGTTCAGACAAGGACGACATTTTCTGCTCGGCCGATTTTCATGCTTAAGCGGCTCTATGAAAACGGTTCCCAGTTTTTAGATATGACAAGATTTGTTTGGACGTCAAGGAGAATGTAGTTCCGTGAGTTTTGCCCTGCTCGATGGAAGCATGATTTGTTGTCCCCCCCCCCCCCTCGAAAGTCAGAGGAAGAGTCGCCGGTAATTACGTTCACCGCACAAAGGAAGGGAAGTCTCGCTTGGAAATTTGAAAGGATTTGTGGAAATGGCAAGAGATATATTGGCTGATCCAGGACCTCACCCCGAGACTTGCTGTACTTGCTGGTCTTAAGCCGCGTCCGCACTGGACTTAAAATGTGTAAACTAACCAGGCAAATGGGTAATTTGACCATTTTAAGTCCAGTGCGGACAGCCCAGGAAGTTTTCCTCCCAGGTAACTTACCCGACTCCAGTGGGTAGTTTAACCGACCAACTTCTGCCCGGTTAAATTGTCCAGGTCAATTTAACGAAGTCGATAAGTCCAATCCGGACACGACGTCTCGGTAAACGACTCGGTAAAAAACCACATCCGGCGCCCCGCACGTTACGTTACAGTATGCAAAATTTGTGCGGGCGCAGGGTAACAACGTGTTTGTGTACCTAGAGTACACACACATGTAAACGAGTCGGTTAGTTTTACCGATCGTCTCGGTTAGTTTACCCGAGTCGAAAAGTCCAAGTGCGGACGCCGGGAAAATTTACCCATTGGAATGTTACCCACGGGGTCGGTAAAAAATAAGTCCAGTGCGGACACGGCTTTACTATCATAGTTATCCAGCCCTGAGCTGGCGGCCTTCCCAAATGTCTTGTTAAGGTTGTGGGGGGTGCCAGTCAGAAGGAAGTAACCATTAACTGCCATGCATCTCCAGGGATCAACACCCCCCCCCCCCCCACCCCTTTTCATTCAGACGCAACTAATGGGTTTTGTGGTGTGTTTTTTTTTCCCCCAAAATTGTTTTTATCTGTCAGCTTGTGCCCAGGAGTCCCCAGGAGCTGTACGAGATAACGTCTCTGATAGGGTGAGTGAAATCGCACTATGAGTCTGCACGCATGAAAGCTATGAAATAGCAAGGACAGTGCACGGTGGATCACAGTGTAGGGTGGGCCCAGTCCTCAAAGGACCTTTCTTGAAGTCTGTTTGACCTCTGTAGAAAGTTCCATTCCTCGGATATATCGAAATTTCATGTAGTGGTCTCTGTCACAAAAATGATGCCTTATGGAGAAATGGCTATTTAAAACACTTTTAAAAGTGGCAAGGTGAAGCTCACAAAATGCTATATTCTTGTTGTCTTTATTGATTAACCCTAACTGGCATGGAAACCACAACTAACACACATGGTTTTTCCTCTGGGAGGATAAGGGCCATGCACAAGGACATTCCGCAGCGGGGTTTTTTGTGGTGACCTGTGGTATGTGAGCCTACACCCCTTGTGGGCACTGTGGTAAATTGCGGTATGCAGCGTGTCCTGTGCAAGAGGTGCAAAGCGTTAGGGTTAAATAAACGGTTCCTCCAACTGATTATGAAAGACCGGACATCAACCGTGTCAAAATGTGGAGTGAAAAAATTCGAAAATCGACTTCGCAACTTAAGGGCCTTTTTGGGGCTGTGCAGTGTGGGTGACTTGTTTGTCTCCAGACCTTAACAAGTTTGCATCAAAATCTTCAATTTCAATTTGCAGGGAGTTGATGCCCAAACTGCCCAGCGACGGGATCTTCTCCATCAACACCATGATCAGGAAGGGGAGCCACCAGATCCCCGATGCTGCCATCTGGCAGTGGCGCGACGACCGCGGCATGTGGCACAGCTACACGCGCATCGATAACCGCATCATCGAGGTGAGGGCGCCAGACACACTCGCAAGGGACCGCAGAACGCCGCCCCCCCCCCCCCCCCCTGTGGCTGGTTGCAAAGAAATTTGTCAACAAGTGTATATGTGACCCGGCACAGCATAATGAGGAATAACCCCATTTTTGAGATTTTGAGGTTTTCTACTGATGTGAAAGAGTATACCATTAGCTTTCAAATGATATCAAAATTTATTATCCTCTAATACTTAAAATTTCCGAAAATACAAAAAAAGAAAATTGATTTGTAATCAAATTGTGAAGATACTTTAACTTCAGGCGTTGTTTACTCAAAAAGTGTATGGTGGGATATTCCTCATGTCGTTGTGCCGGGTCACATATGTGGAACCCAAGCTCTACAAACCCCCATGGCCGTTTTCGAAACCAACAATCTGTAGATTTATCAGTAGAACAGGTAACCCTATTCAGAGTGCACACAGTGTGCCATTCAGTGAACCACAGTGCCTGCATTCAGCTGACTGATACCAGTGACTGTGTGGATGCAGTGACCCTATTCTGAGTGCACACAGTGGGCCATTCAGTGAACCACAGTGCCTGCATTCAGCTGACTGATACCAGTGACTGTGTGGATGCAGTGATCCTATTCAGAGTGCACACAGTGGGGCATACAGTGGGCCATTCAGTGAACCACAGTGCCTGCATTCAGCTGACTGATACCAGGGACTGTGTGGATGCAATGACCCTATTCAGAGTGCACACAGTGGGCCATTCAGTGAACCACAGTGCCTGCATTCAGCTGACTGATACCAGGGACTGTGTGGATGCAATGACCCTATTCAGAGTGCACACAGTGGGCCATTCAGTGAACCACAGTGCCTGCATTCAGCTGACTGATACCAGGGACTGTGTGGGATACTAGTTAGGAATGCCATCTGTGGTTTGTAGTAGTTTGGCTGGTAACCTGTGCCGGAATCATTTGGCTTGTGCTGTACAGGCGGCCCACCAGGCAGGGGAGGATGAGGTCTGTCTGTCCACCATGGGCCGCACCTACACCATTGACTTCAACGCTATGCAGCAGATCAACGAGGACACAGGAACAGCCAGGCCGGTACAGAGGCAGCCCAACCCAGCCTGTTCTGCATCATCTGCTGGTAGGTCAACCCTGTCCTGCCCTTCCCTGCCCTTCCATGCCCTGCTCTGCCCTGTCCTACCCTGCCCTGCCCTGCCCTGCCCTGCCCTGCCCTGCCCTGCCCTGCCCTGCCCTGCCCTGCCCTGCCCTGCCCTGCCCTTCCCTTCCATGCCCTGCCCTGCCCTGCCCTGCCCTGCCCTGCCCTGCCCTGCCCTACCCTGCCCTGCCCTGCTGTGCCCCACCCCACCCCACCCTGCCAAAGCCTTCTCCGCCCCATCCCACTCAACTTTGCATGTTAAAAAAAAATTTGACCCCCGCCTGTTCGTGTCCCCTTTTGCAGCTAACTCTGCGGCATCTAAGGAGGATGCGCGGGCCGTCCTGCTGAAGGAGGACCCTGACCTGGCAGCGCTCTTCATCAAGGCTCTCTTTGCTGTCCTCTACGAGGTCTACAGCTCCTCGGTAAGATCCCGGGGTTGGATTTCACAAAAGCCTTACGATGCATCGTAACTCGACCTACGATGGATAAACCCATTGTGAGTTGTGATACGCCGTATGGTTTCTGTGCGTCGCTCATCGTCTTGCCATTGATCGTAAGTTACGATGGGTGTGGTGAAATCGACTGCGGGATAGGTGCAGGGGCAACCCCCCTCCCCCTAGCCCCTCTCTCCCACAATACTCAACATGCCTTCATCTTATCCGAGACATTTTTTTGGGGGGGGGGCCAGTTTATTTCCAATTCATCAATCTTTCAATCTATCAATATCAAGCTAACTACTGTTGTGTCCCCCCCCCCCTTCCTTTTTTTTCCTCGCTTCTTTACCCTTTGGAAAGCAATTGAGGAGTTATTTTGCAAAAGCAGTTTATATAAAGGCAATTCAGACACAACTGTTATTGGCCTAACTGTTTCAGATATCTTTTTTTTTTTTAGACTTCTAAGTTTTATTTAGTGTGAAATAACCCAATAAATCTGCCTGTGTTAATCTATACTGTACTGCTAGGTTGTGTTTTTTTCAACTCAGAATTGAAAAGCATTCTCATGATTACTGAAACTCATCGTAGTAAGTTAAATCTGCTTTAGCAAAGGAACTCTTCAATTCCACTTTGCTTTCCCGTTCGATTTCACGCCCTGGGACGGTTTGTTTGCCTTAATTGGCTGCTCAAATGCGAGACATTGTTGGGCTCTGTTAAGTTGAACCTTCGGCTTGACCATCGAGGAGGCTTGATGTTCTTGTCCGTGCCGTTCCTCACACAGGCCGGCCCTGCCGTCAGGCACAAGTGTCTCAAAGCCATCCTCCGAATGGTCTACTTTGCCGAAGCCGACCTGCTGCAAGACATCCTGAAAAACCATGCAGTCTCCAGGTAAGGACAACTATCACTGTCGTCAGTGTGATCACCACGAGGCCACGTTTCACCGCACAAACAAATCTCTCTGTGATACCCCCCCCCCCTTGCCTACTTTTTCAAGCTCACTGCAAATTGCCCGGCTCCAATCTGTGCAGTGGTACAGTGGAACATCGCTACATAACTAACATCCAGGGATCCGCGAATTAGGTGCGCGCCAGACCCTTTGAATCCAGGCACGACTGCGGTCCAAGTTTTAATCAAAAGACTCTCTTCAGCCCACCACAAAACAATGCATAGCCCGACCAAAAAAAGCCACGCAGACCTCCGATTGTGACTTACTTGTTGTACAAATAGTGTATTCTTATTGACTTTTTTCACAGGTAAAAAAAAACCACACACAAAAAAAACGTGTGTGCCAGGCATGGGTGCCGAGAAGTAACCCAAAGTGGTTTGAGTTGTTGCCGTTATTCAAGCGTTAAGATTTTTCCCAATCCATACACTTCCTTCCTCACTTCCTCCCTTCCTCCTGTCCGTCCGTCTGTCCGGCAGCCACATAGCAGCCATGATGTCGTCGCTGGACTACAAGGTGGTCGTCGGTGCCCTGCAGATGGCCGAGATACTGATGCAGAAACTGCCCGATATTTTCCACGTCTACTTCAGGAGGGAAGGTAGGCTAGCAAGCAAGCAAGCCTCACCCTGTTATAGACGGACACACCGTTATAGAGAGACACTGACAGATAGACAGACAGACAGACAGATAGAGCGAGGGGGATGTTGGCTGACGAACAAAATGATAAATTACAGACAGATGTTTGTCCATGACTTTTTGTGTGTGTCCCTGACCCTTCAGGCAACATCCTGATCCAAAATGTTTGAAAATCCGAACTGATTTGAATTTCCAACATGCAAAATTCAGTGGGCTCGAAATGCCTCTTAGGATAACAAGTTCAAGCCCTCCAACTGTTAAAAAGAACAATCATATAGATTTGCATTTGGGTAATTTTATCAGTCGCATTTTTAACATATTACTCCAAATATTATTTTGTTTCAAAAATCGGTCAAACAAATAAAGGAAAAATTGGGTTGGAATTTGTAAACCTTTTTTTTTTTAAATGGCAAAGACAACTTTGACTGGACCGGGATTTGAATCCGAGACCTCTCGTTTTACATACTGGCCCTCTTACCATCTAAGCTATCCAGGCCTTAGATGGTGGCCGTTCTAAATAGTCAGCTAGTCTTTGCCGGGGTGGGGTAGGAATTGAATTGAATGGTTATTTAAGTCAGTCAGCAGTTTGCAACACTGCCTCTGTGTGGCCTCTTTACAAGTTGCCTGACCCTACGCCCTCGGCTGGTTTTTGTCCAGGGGTGATGCATCAGGTCAAGCTGTTGGCCGAGTCTCCCATAGAGGCGGACTCCTCGCCTCCCACCAAGCCCAAGGCCAGCACCCCCAGCACCTCCAGGGAGACACCCTCGGGCCGGGAGACTGGCAGCGTTGATCTGGGCTCGGACTTTGACACGCCGCCCCAGGGGTGAGTCGACTCAAACCTCTCCTCTCCTGCCCTGCCCTGTCCTGCCCTGTCCTGCCCTGTCCTGCCCTGTCCTGCCCTGTCCTGCCCTGTCCTGCCCTGTCCTGCCCTCCCCTGCCCTGCCCTGCCCTGCCCTGCCCTGCCCTGCCCTGCCCTGCCCTGCCCTGCCCTGTCCTGCCCTGTCCTGTCCTGCCCTGCCCTGCCCTGCCCTGCCCTCCCCTGCCCTGCCCTACCCTGCCCTGCCCTGCCCTCCCCTGCCCTGCCCTCCCCTGCCCTCCCCTGCCCTCCCCTCTCCTCCACTGCCCTCCCCTCTCCTCCACTGCCCTCCCCTGCCCTCCACTGCCCTCCCCTGCCCTCCCCTGCCCTCCCCTTCCCTCCCCTTCCCTCCCCTTCCCTGCCCTCCCCTTCCCTCTCCGCCCTCCCCTTCCCTCCCCTTCCCCGCCCTCCCCTTCCCTCTCCTTCCCTCCCTTTCCCACCCCTTCCCTCCCCTTCCCTCCCCTTCCCTCCCCTTCCCTACCCTTCCCTCCCCTCCTCTCCCCTGAAAACTTAAAACTTCCCATGTTCAAGCAAATTTGTGTGTTTTTTCCTCCAGGAGGTTAAGCGATGTCCTGAAGTGGAAGCGCCCGCCCAAGCGCACGGTGGGTCGCAAGAGCAAGTATGCGGGCAGCGATGAGAGCGGCGGCCCCGCCCCGTCCCCCTTTGACGTCCTGGAGGCGCACCACACCCGGCTGAGCAGCGTGGCGGTGACGGGCGCCGGCAGCAAGGCCACGCCCACTGGCAGGCCCTCGACAACGGCCAAGGGAAAGGCTGCAGCCGCTGGTAAGGTCAAAAGCCCTGCCCCCCCCCAAAAAAAGGAAATCAACTTGTAAGGGAAGGAGGGAGAAGAAGAGAAAAAGGGGGAGTGGACGAGTTTGAGATAGAGGGAGAGGTTGAGGGAAAGGTTGAGGGAGGGAAAGGGAGAGGTTAAGGGAGAGGTTGAGGATGAGGGAGAGATTGAGAGAAGTTGAAGGAGAGATTTAGGGAAAGGGGGGGTGTGGAGAGAGGGGGTAGATTGACGGAAAGGGAGAGGGACAGATTGAGGAAGAGGGAAAATGAGAGGTTGAGGGAAAGGGGGAGGTTTAGGGAGAGATTGAGGGAGGTTGTGGGGGAAAGGGGAAGAGGGGGTAGATTGAGGGAAAGGGAGAGGGAAAGATTGAAGAAGGGAAAGGGAGATGTTGAGGGAAAGGAACATTCCTAATTCCTTGTTTCATAGAACAATTTGGGAGTACATTCCTTTTTCACCTCCATGTTTTCGTTGAAGGTAAAAATGCAGGAGCCAGCCAGCGTTCCTCGTTCCTCTCCTCCCTCAACCCGTCCCGTTGGGGGCGCTCTAACAGCAGCGGCAACGGAGCGGTGGCCGCGGCCGCCACCACCACGCCCGTGGGCAACAGCAACTCGTCGGGTCCCAGCCCCGCGGACAAATCGGGCCGCGACTCGGCCCCCTACCGGTCGGGAAGTGCCCACCACCACCACCACGGTCACCACCACCACGGTCACCACCACCATGGTCACCACCAGCAGCAGCAGCACGGCGAGCGGGCCTTCGGGCTGGACACGCAGGCCATCGGCACGGGCGCCGCTGTGCATCTGGTGACTGGCGGCAGCGGCAGCAGCAGCAACAGCAGCAGCAGCACCAGCAGCACCAGCCAAAAGGAGAAGGTCAAGCAGTGGATCAAAGAGCAAGGTTGGTGCGACCTTCAAACCTTCAAACCTTCAAACCTTCAAACCTTCAAACCAAGGTCCGTTCAGACCGTCACACAGTTTGATAGGACTTGATGGTTTGCATGGTGGAAATACCAAGTGGAAGGTTTGCGGTGACACCACGTAGCACTTCTCTTTCGAGAAGGAGTTTGGCTCTGAGAAAGGCCAGTAACCCAACGTTTCGGCTAGTGTGTACTCTGTTAATCATCAGGAGACTGACTGTTTTCTGACGACGGGCAGAGTACACACTGCCAAAAACGTTGGGTTGTCGTTGAGTGATCGGCTCTTTTCAGAGCCGCACTCCCTTCTTGAAAGACAAGTGCTGCATGGTGTCACAGTTTGCCTATGTTTTCACACTGTGGAGTGGAAATAATAGGCAGGTCTATGTCAGACAACCATTGCAAAGAGAAGTCAAACGAGGGGTCTGTGATTAGAAGGCTACAATTATGATCCTTTTTTTTTTTAATTAAGCAAATCTTTACCAAAAAATTCATCTATCCTGGTATTTTCGTAGCTTTTCCTCTTTGGTAGAAGTGGCGGAAAAGCTAAAAAAAAAACCAAGCCACCATTTTGCTAACAAAACTTCAGGAAGGGTAACTCTTACTGGATGAGCTTTTCACTTTGAGGGGTTGGTCTTCTTCTTCTCGGTCAATAGCCAACAAATTCATCAACCAGTACTTCAAGGAGGAGATGCAGGGAGAAAGTCACCCTGCCCTTGGTATGCTGAACATGCTGTGCTCAGCAGTGGACTTGTTACTGCTAGAGGTGAGTTCGGGGAAAGGGTAGTGGGGGGGGGGGGGGGTACCAGACCGGCAGACTGTGCAAAGGAATGGGAGAAATTGTAGTCCGGCTTCTCCTGTTTGAGAGGGATCAGTGTGGCGTGTTCTCAGGTAACCAGACCAGGAGCATGCGTAATGTCATTGATAAACTCCAGTCTGGCGACTCGCGTCGGTGAAGGTATCGGTGTGGTGATGTATATGCGGGGTTTCAGACCAGCAGGAAGTGTTTCGGAAAGGATATGCAGTAGTCTGGTGACTTCAGCTTGTGCGACGCACAGAAACCATATGGCGTATCACAACTTAAGATGGGTTATCCATCGTAAATTGAGTTACGATGCATTCTATGCTTCGTGAAATCCACCCCAGATGTGAATTTCTCAAAGCCTTACGATACATCGTAACTCAACTTACAAGATGTAATCCTTTGTAAGTTCTGATAGTCCGTATGTTTTCTGTGCATCGCTCATCGTCTTCCGAATGATCGTAAGTTACAATGAGTTTGATCAATTTGACCACAGTACTTGAACCGTTTATTTTTTCCCATCCCCAGAAGGAGCAGAGTATCGACTGTTTGCAGGACATTGCCAACATCCTGACCAACTCGGACGTGTCGCCCTTTGAGATCCTGCACAGCGGCCTGGTCAGCCGTCTGCTCAGCTTCCTGTCGGCCAACAGCGGGCGGGAAGCCCTGGACCGGGACACCCGCCTCAAGCGGTTCCTGCACGTCTTCCTCCACTGTCCGGTGAGTGTCAGCCACTGGTAGCCCATTCAGTACCCACTCTACGCCCACCAATAGGTATCTGTGTCTGCAGTAGTAGCCCATTCAGTACCCACTATACGCCCACCAATAGGTACCTGTGTCTGCAGTAGTAGCCCATTCAGTACCCACTCTACGCCCACCAGCAGGGACCTGTGTCTGCGGTAGTACCCATTCAGTACCCACTCTACGCCCACCAGCAGGGACCTGTGTCTGCGGTAGTACCCATTCAGTACCCACTCTACGCCCATCAATAGGTACCTGTGTCTGTGGTTGTAGCCCATTAAGTACCCACTCTATGCCCACCATTAGCTGTCTTTGTCTGCAGTAGTAGCCCATTAAGTACCCGCTCTACACCCACCATTAGCTGTCTTTGTCTGCAGTAGTAGCCCATTCAGTACCCGCTCTACACCCACCAGTAGCTGTCTGTGTCTGCAGTAGTAGCCCATTCAGTACCCGCTCTACACCCACCAATAACTGCCTGTGTCTGCAGTAGTAGCCCATATGCTGGAGCTCTTTGCACAGTCAACAAGACTAACTCTACTCAATCCTCAATTATTACACCTCCAACTTCAACCTCTCATCCCTCTACCCCCTCCTCCCTCCTCCCTCCTCCCTTCTCCACCTCCCTCCTCCACCTCCCCCTCACCCCCTCAGTTGCCCGATGCTGCGCCTGTCCGGACCCTGGACCACCTGGTCACCCCTCCCTTCGTAGCCCTGGTCAGCAAGATCAACGGCTGCATCAACCACCTGGAGCAGTTCCCGGTCAAAGTTCACGACCTTCCCGGGGGCAGCAGCTCAGGCACCCGGGGATCGCAGGCCCTCAAGTTCTTCAACACCCATCAACTCAAGGTCAGCATTCTATAACAGAATGTATTCCTCTTTCAGGGATGTAAGACTTGAGGAAATTTCCAGAATTTCCGGAAATGGCAGGATTTTTTTTTTTTTTTTTTTTATTATTTTTTTTCTTCTAGTATTGTGATTTAGTTATTCATTTATTGTTTTTGTGTCAAACAGGTATCTCAAACTGCTAATTTTTATCTGTTAAAACCCTTAAAACTTAAGGGAGCCTGCAGCCCTGCCGTGAATCTCTGGTTGCGTAAGCACTCACTCGCAGTCGCACAATTTATTGGCCTTCCGTGATTTCCAGGAAATGACTTTGTCGGTCACTTACATCCCTGCTCTTTTTTTTTAGTAGAAGTATTCCTAATATCCTTTGACATAGGTTGGCAGCTAAGGAGTGTGTGTGTGTTTGTGCGGTGACATTTGTGTGGTGAAATTTGTGTGGTGACATTTGTGTGGTGACATTTGTGTGGTGACATTTGTGGTGACATTTGCGTGGTGACATTTGCGGGGTGACATTTGTGTGGTTACATTTGTGTGGTGACATTTGTGTGGTTCTTCTCTACAGTGCCAGCTGCAGCGTCATCCAGAGTGCACCACGCTGAGACAGTGGCGAGGCGGTCCGGTCAAGATTGACCCGCTGGCCCTAGTGCAAGCCATCGAGAGATACCTGGTGGTCAGAGGCTACGGCAGAATGAGACAGGTCAGTGGGCAGAGAACCCGTGTCTTCTCGGATCCCGGCGACCGCCATCATGCGAAGTGTTCATAGATAGATAGGGCTTCACTTTGCCTTGTGGCCCGGCCAATGGGCAGTGGCCAAGAGCCAGTAACTCAACGTTTCGGGTAGTGTATACTCTTCCCGTCGATAGGAGCCACGATGGGCAGAGTACACACTACCCGAAACATTGAGTTACCGGCTCTTTTCAGAGCCACACTCCTTCTTGAGAGAGAAGTGCAACATGGTGTCACCGCAAACCTTCCCCTTACTACTTCCACCATGCAAATCTTCCACTAAGTATTTCCACCATACAAACCTTCAAGTCTTATCCAGCTCTTCTCTTGAAAGAGAAGTGCAACATGGTGTCACAGCAAACCTTCCCCTTACTACTTCCACCATGCAAATCTTCCACTTAGTATTTCCACCATGCAAACCTTCAAGTCTTATCCAGCTCTTCTCTTGAAAGAGAAGTGCAACATGGTGTCACCACAAACCTTCCCCTTACTACTTCCACCATGCAAATCTTCCACTTAGTATTTCCACCATGCAAACCTTCAAGTCTTATCCAGCTCTTCTCTTGAAAGAGAAGTGCAACATGGTGTCACAGCAAACCTTCCCCTTACTACTTCCACCATGCAAACCTTCCACTCAGTATTTCCACCATGCAAACCTTCAAGTCCAATCGAGCTCTTCTCTTGAAAGAGAAGTGCTACATGGTGTCACCACAAACCTTCCCCTTAGTATTTCCACCATGCAAACCTTCAAGCCTCATCCAGCTAATCAACTGCTATTGATTGTTTGACAGGAGGACGAGGACAGCGATGACGATGCTTCAGATGATGACATTGACGACTCACTGGTAAGCCATTCCATTTTGGGCCAATCATCCACGTGCCAGTCATGAGACATATACGTTCGTGTGGCTGCAGAAGTAAGGTTTGCGGGTTTGCCGCGGGGATTGACCTCTTCAAGACCAGGTACGGTTCTGAAGAGAAGTGTCGAGCGGAAAAACAATCTGAGCCATCCAGTCCTTTGATGGTGGCCTTCCCGAATAGTCAACTAGTCTTCATTTGGTTTTTGGCAAGCAACTGTTGTTGGCTGAGCTGATCCTCCTTGAAAACGAGGACTTTTTAAGGCAAAGTAAAAATTAGTTTCTCATTCCCGAACACACCGTTTTTCGGCCCCTGCATCGATTTAATTTTTTTTTTTTTTAATGATAAAAAGATGAAATTTTGATTGATTTTCGCCGTGCACATGCACAGCCTACATATAAAATATAAAAGCCACTGGAAATGAGACTACCTGTCTCTAGTGTAAAAAAAAATATTTTGAAAAAAAAAAAAAAAACATCCTTAAAAAAAAAAAAAGGATGAGAAGGAAATCCTTTTTCTTTACTTGGCCCAAGAGGTCTGTCAAAGCTTAACCCTGTGTCCGCTTCCTTGGTCTCTGCCCACCCCCACTCCCCCTCCAGGCTGCTGCCTTCTCCAGCTCCAACATGAACATCAAGCACAAGCTGGAGTTTGTCATCAACGACCGCACCCTGCCCTACAACATGACCGTCTACCAGTCCATCAAGCAGTTCAGCACGGTGGGCGATGAGGACCGGGACACAGACGACGAGAGCAATCCGCTGGGACGGGCCGGTATCTGGATCAAGACGCACGTCATATGGTGAGTGGAGGGAGAGGACGGGACAGGGGCTGCCTCGGATTCCAAGGGATCAGGCTCAGATTCAGGGGGATCGGGCTCAGATTAAAAGGGTTCGGGCTCAGATTCAAAGGGTTCGGGCTCAGATTCAAAGGGATCTGGCTCAGATTCAAAGGGATCAGGCTCAGATTCAAAGGGATCAGGCTCAGATTAAAAGGGATCAGGCTCAGATTCAGAGGATCAGGCTCAGATTAAAAGGGATCAGGCTCAGATTCAAAGGGTTCGGGCTCAGATTCAAATGGTTCGGGCTTAGATTCAAAGGGTTCAGGTTCAGATTCAAAGGGATCAGGCTCAGATTCAGAGGGATCAGGCTCAGATTCAGAGGGTTCAGGCTCAGATTCAAAGGGTTCAGGTTCAGATTCAAAGGGTTTAGGCTCAGATTCAAAGGGTTCGGGTTCAGATTCAAAGGGTTTAGGCTCAGATTCAAAGGGTTCGGGTTCAGATTCAAAGGGTTTAGGCTCAGATTCAAAGGGATCGGGTTCAGTTTCAAAGGGTTCGGGCTCAGATTTCAAGGGTTCGGGCTCAGATTCAAAGGGTTCGGGCTCAGATTTAAAGGGTTCGGGCTCAGATTCAAAGGGTTCGGGCTCAGATTCAAAGGGTTCAAGCTCAGATTCAAAGGGTTCGGGCTCAGATTAAAAGGGTTCGGGTTCAGATTCAAAGGGTTTAGGCTCAGATTCAAAGGGTTTAGGCTCAGATTCAAAGGGATCGGGTTCAGTTTCAAAGGGTTCGGGCTCAGATTCAAAGGGTTCGGGCTCAGACTCAAAGGGTTCGAGCTCAGATTCAAAGGGATCAGGCTCAGATTCAAAGGATTCCGTTTTCCGATCAAGTTTTCCGATCTTCTCAATGTTGTATTGGACCTTTAAGAGGCATCGTAACTCGGCTTACCCATCTTAAGTTGAGATAGGCCGTATGGTTTCTTCAGGTGAAGAATTTTGTAACGGCCCAATTAGGAGCAATGTTTGAAGACCGCAATTGGTGATTTTTGTTGTTGATTGTCTGGCCTAGGTACCGGCCGGCCAGGGAAAACAGTCCGGAGGCCACCCAGGGCACCCCCAAGTCGGCCACCAGCAGCAGCAGCAACAGCAGCGGCAACGTGGGCCACGGCAGCAGCGGAGGCGGTGGCGGAACCACGGCCAAGAGGGGCAAGGGAACGGGCAGCAGCAAGACGGCCAGCAAGGCCAGGAAGCACGACGAGCTCTGGCTGGGTGAGGAATCTGTAGCCTGGGCCGTTTGAAAAAATTGGCAAAGAAAACTTTTGACTGGACCGGGACTTGAACCTGAGACCTCTGGACTAACGCACCAGTGCTCTTGCCATCTGAGCTATCCAGCTCATCTGATTCTTAGAGGAAGGATTGCGATTGCATCTTTTTGTGTGGCTCTGAAAAAAACATGGTGTCACCGCAAACCTTCCACTTGGTACTTCCACCATTCAAACTTTCTAATCTTATTGACTGATTCTTCTCACCTATGTTTGTTGTGGCAGACGGTATATGTCCAGCTTTCATCTCTCCCCTGGAGCTCTACCTCACACCCAAGTTGCCTGGTGGAGTGGTCATCGATGACCCCTCTGTGGAGGCCATAGCCCTCCTACGAGTCCTCTACGGTCTGTGCAAGCACTGGAATTGCCTCTACGAGGTGAGCAGCCTTCCAAGCCTCTAAGGCCCCAAGCCTCCCCAGCCTCCCCAGCCTCCCCAGCCTCCCAAGCCTCCCCAGCCTCCCTAGCCTCCCTATCCTCCCAAACCTCCCAAGCCTCCCAAACCTCCCAAGCCTCCCAAACCACCCAAACCTCCCAAACCTCCCAAGCCTCCCAAGCCTCCCAAACCTCCCAAACCTCCCAAGCCTCCCAAACCTCCCAAGCCTCCCAATCCTCTCAAGCCTACCAAACCTCCCTAGCCTCCCAAGCCTACCAAACCTCCCAAGCCTCCCAAACCTCCCAAACCTCCCAAGCCTCCCAATCCTCCCAAACCTCCCAAGCCTCCCAAACCTCCCTAGCCTCCCAAGCCTACCAAACCTCCCAAGCCTCCCAAACCTCCCAAACCTCCCAAGCCTCCCAAGCCTCCCTAGCCTCCCAAGCCTCCCAAACCTCCCTAGCCTCCCAAGCCTCCCAAGCCTCCCAAGCCTCCCAAGCCTCCCAAGCCTCCCAAGCCTCCCTAACCTCCCAAGCCTCCCAAACATCCCAAGCCTCCCTAGCCTCCCAAACCTCCCAAGCCTCCCAAGCCTACCAAACCTCCCAAGCCTTCCAAGCCTCCCAAGCCTCCCAAACCTCCCCAGCCTCCCAAACCTCCCAAGCCTGCCAAGCCTGCCAAGCCTCCCAAACCTCCCAAGCCTCCCAGGCCTCCCAAGCCTCCCAAGCCTCCCAAACCTCCCAAGCCTCCCAAGCCTCCCAAGCCTCTTAATCATCCCAATCCTCCCAATCCTCCCAAGCCTCCCAAGCCTCCCAAGCCTCCCAAGCCTCCCAAGCCTCCCTAACCTCCCAAGCCTCCCAAACCTCCCAAACCTCCCAAGCCTCCCAGGCCTCCCAAGCCTCCCAAGCCTCCCAAACCTCCCTAGCCTCCCAAGCCTCCCTAGCCTCCCTAGCCTCCCTAGCCTCCCAAGCCTCCCAAGCCTCCCAAACCTCCCAAGCCTCCCAAGCCTCCCTAGCCTCCCAAGCCTCCCAAGCCTCCCAAGCCTCTTAATCATCCCAATCCTCCCAAGCCTCCCAAACCTCCCAAACCTCCCAAGCCTCCCAAGCCTCCCAAACCTCCCAAGCCTCCCAAACCTCCCAAGCCTCCCAAACCTCCCAAGCCTCCCTAGCCTCCCAAGCCTCCCAAGCCTCCCAAGCCTCCCTAGCCTCCCTAGCCTCCCAAGCCTCCCAAGCCTCCCAAGCCTCCCAAGCCTCCCAAGCCTCCCAAGCCTCCCAAGCCTCCCAAGCCTCTTAATCATCCCAATCCTCCCAAGCCTCCCAAACCTCCCAAACCTCCCAAGCCTCCCAAGCCTCCCAAACCTCCCAAGCCTCCCAAGCCTCCCAAACCTCCCAAGCCTCCCTAGCCTTCCAAGCCTCCCAAGCCTCCCAAGCCTCCCAAGCCTCCCAAGCCTCCCAAACCTCCCTAGCCTCCCAAGCCTCCCAAGCCTCCCTAGCCTCCCAAGCCTCTTAATCATCCCAATCCTCCCAAGCCTCCCAAACCTCCCAAACCTCCCAAGCCTCCCAAGCCTCCCAAACCTCCCTAGCCTCCCAAGCCTCCCAAGCCTCCCAAGCCTCCCAAACCTCCCTAGCCTCCCAAGCCTCCCTAGCCTCCCAAGCCTCTTAATCATCCCAATCCTCCCAAGCCTCCCAAACCTCCCAAACCTCCCAAGCCTCCCAAGCCTCCCAAACCTCCCAAGCCTCCCTAGCCTCCCAAGCCTCCCAAGCCTCCCAAGCCTCCCAAACCTCCCAAGCCTCCCTAGCCTCCCAAGCCTCCCAAGCCTCCCAAGCCTCCCAAGCCTCCCAAGCCTCTTAATCATCCCAATCCTCCCAAACCTCCCAAACCTCCCAAGCCTCCCAAGCCTCCCAAACCTCCCAAGCCTCCCTAGCCTCCCAAGCCTCCCAAGCCTCCCAAGCCTCCCAAGCCTCCCAAGCCTCCCTAGCCTCCCAAGCCTCCCAAGCCTCCCAAACCTCCCAATCCTCCCAAGCCTCCCAAACCTCCCAAACCTCCCAAGCCTCCCAAGCCTCCCAAACCTCCCAAGCCTCCCAAGCCTCCCAAACCTCCCAAGCCTCCCTAGCCTTCCAAGCCTCCAAAGCCTCCAAAGCCTCCCAAGCCTCCCAAGCCTCCCAAACCTCCCTAGCCTCCCAAGCATCCCAAGCCTCCCTAGCCTCCCAAGCCTCTTAATCATCCCAATCCTCCCAAGCCTCCCAAACCTCCCAAACCTCCCAAGCCTCCCAAGCCTCCCAAGCCTCCCAAGCCTCCCAAGCCTCCCTAGCCTCCCAAGCCTCTTAATCATCCCAATCCTCCCAAACCTCCCAAACCTCCCAAACCTCCCTAGCCTCCCAAGCCTCCCAAGCCTCCCAAGCCTCCCAAGCCTCCCAAGCCTCCCAAGCCTCCCAAGCCTCCCAAGCCTCCCAAGCCTCCCTAGCCTCCCAAGCCTCCCAAGCCTCCCAAGCCTCCCAAGCCTCCCAAGCCTCCCAAGCCTCCCAAGCCTCTTAATCATCCCAATCCTCCCAAGCCTCCCAAACCTCCCAAACCTCCCAAGCCTCCCAAGCCTCCCAAACCTCCCTAGCCTCCCGAGCCTCTCGAGCCTGATAAAGAATTGACATGGCTCTCTTTTTTTCCTGCTGGCTTCACAGGGCACTGGGCCACAGCCGGCTCTGAGCGCGGCGGAGCTGACCAACAGCAAGCTGACTGCCAAAGCAGCTAGACAGCTGCAGGACCCACTGGTCATCATGACCGGCAACCTGCCCTCGTGGCTCAATGCAGTAGCCAGAGCCTGGTGAGGCATTTCACTCTCTGTCTGTCTCACTGTCTGTCACTCTGTCTCCATCTCTGTTTATCTGTCTCTCTGTCCGTCTCTGTCTCTCTGTCATAGCTCAATGCAGTAGCCAGAGCCTGGTGAGGCATTTCACCCTCTGTCTGTCTCACTGTCTGTCACTCTGTCTCCATCTCTGTTTATCTGTATCTCTGTCCGTCTCTGTCTCTCTGTCATAGCTCAATGCAGTAGCCAGAGCCTGGTGAGGCATTTCACCCTCTGTCTGTCTCACTGTCTGTCACTCTGTCTCCATCTCTGTTTATCTGTATCTCTGTCCGTCTCTGTCTCTCTGTCATTGCTCAATGCAGTAGCCAGAGCTTGGTGAGTCATTTCATTGGCTGTCTGTCTCTCTTTCTCTGTCTGTCTGTCTGTCTGTCTGTCTGTATGTCTGTCTGTCTGCCTGTCAGTATAGCTGTCAGTATGGCTTTCTATCTGTCTGTCTCTCCTCCCTTTTTCACAGTCAGCTCTTGTTGCCTTTGACTCCTTGGAATTTGACCAGACGTAGACTATACTTCTTACGGCCACTTCTCCTTCCCCCCATTTTGACAGCCCCCTCTTCTTGCCTTTGACTTCCTTGGAATTTGACCAGATGCGGATTTGAACCCCAGACTAATCTTCTTACGGTCACTTCTCCTCCCCCCCCCCCCCCATCTTTTTGACAGCCCCCTCTTCTTGCCTTTGACTTCCTTGGAATTTGACCAGATGTGGACTTGAACCCCGGACCATTATTTTACGGTCACTTCTCCCTCTCTCTCTCCCCCTCTTTGTCGCAGCCCCTTCCTGCTGCCCTTTGACACGCGGCAGATGCTGTTCTACGCCACGGCCTTTGACCGGGACCGGGCCATGCAGCGCCTTCAGGAGAACAACCCAGACATGAACACGTCAGACGCCAACGAGAGGGTGGCACCGCGGCTAGACCGGAGGAAGGTGAGTGGGGGAAAGAGGAAGGGAAGGGGATTTGATTGGAGGGGAGGCAAGGCAAGGCAAGGCAGGGCAGGGCAAGGCAGGGCAGGGCAGGGCAGGGCAGGGCAGGGCAGGGCAGGGCAGGGCAGGGCAGGGCAGGGCAGGGCAGGGCAGGGCATGGCATGGCATGGCATGGCAGGGCAGGGCAGGGCAGGGCAGGGCAGGGCAGGGCAGGGCAGGGCAGGGCAGGGCAGGGCAGGGCAGGGCAGGGCATGGCAGGGCAGGGCGAGGCAGGGCAAGGCAAGCTGAGGGAGGGGGAGGAAAGGGGAAGTGGAGGGAAGGGAACAGCAGGTAAAGGGAAGAGAGGGAAGGGAAGGGAAGGGAAGAGAAGGGAAGGGAAAAAAAGGGAAGAGAAGGGAAGGGAAAAAAAGGAAAGGGAACGGCAAGGAAGGGAGGGGAGAAGAGGGGAAGGGAAGGGACCTGCCACACATCAATGCCACCATGGCTTTGAATTCCAGAGATTTGATGCAAATAGAGAGCTGTGTCAAGTACAATCCATTCTCACGTATGGTCCTTTACAGAGAACGGTGTCCAGGGATGATCTCCTGAAGCAAGCTGAGACGGTGATGGACGACCTAGCTGGCTCCAGAGCCATCCTGGAAATACAGTACAACAACGAGGTACCAACACCACCAGTTGCCTTCCCTAAACTGTACTATCGTTACTGCATATAAACCCACAAAACCCCCGTAAAACCTTGCCCAATTAATATCCAAAACTCTCAGTTGGCCGTGAGGTGAGTCTTCAGATCGGGATGATCAAGTTGGGTGAAGTTAGACAGGGAACTGTCACCTTTACAGCTATTGATGAGATAGGATTCGAAGGCTTTGCCCGTCGTCAGGAGACTGACGACGTGCAGAGTACATACTTCCTGAATCGTTGACTTACCGGCTCTTTTCAGAGCCACACTCCATCGCATAAGAGATGTTTTACATGGTGTCAACGCAAACCCTCCACTATTGATGACATGACCGTGAGTCTGGACTTCAGAGGTCTGACCGTACGATACCCCACCCACCCCTCACTCACACACTTTTGCAAGCTCCCTATAAATGGACCAGTGCCAGACTGAAGCCTGTCCAGCTTGTCCCCAGGTCTTTCTGGGGAACAATCACCCCCCCCCCTCCTACTGCTTGCCTGTCCTCTTTAATCCGCTCAGCAGAGACGACGGGGTTTTCGCACTCATAAGTTTCGGGGCTTACCTCTGTCTTCCACCCTTGTCTTGCGCAGGTTGGCACTGGCTTGGGCCCGACGCTGGAATTCTACGCCCTGGTGTCCCAGGAACTGCAGCGAGCTGACCTGGATATGTGGAGGGGTGACCATGTCATCCTGCCCGAAGCCAAAGGTAAGCCAGGTCCGGGCAGAAATTTGTCCAAAAGGCAGCTTCTTCTTTCCCCCCCCCCCTTCTATTTGTTAATAGAGCGGTTCCGTTGGCAAGAAGTGTGGATTACTGTTTGTAAGTGAAAGTACACGTGCCATTAACAGCGAGTATGAGTACAGTGGAACGTCGCTATAACGAACATCCCGGGATCCATGAAAATTGTTTTGAATAGCTGTCGTTCGTTATAGCAAATTTCCTAAAATGCCTTTGAGGAAGGTCCTGCTAGGATCGAAACGTCAGGCCCACTAAATTTTAAGATTTGCATTTTGGTGATTTTAGTTAGTAAGCAGTTTGAAACATTTTTGTATATCACTTATAGCAAATTTCCGCCGCATATCCATGGACGTACACATCGGGAGCCAAAGGGCATGTTAGTAATAGCCGAATGTTCAGTATATCGGCGTTCCACTGTAATGAGTATGAATTTAGGGCAGACTTATGAGTATGGGTACAAATGCTGGGATTTTTTTTCTCGTGAGTACAAAATCCCACAAGTTAGTATTTGCACGAGCGTAAACAAATGTGGAAACGGAAGCATTCTAACAACGTCCTGAATCTCACTTTCGGCCAAACGTTATATAATTTGTTTTGGGTTATTTTTTCCTCTCAGGCGCCCAGGCGGGTGTGAAGTACGTGCACTGCACCCATGGGCTCTTCCCTTCCCCACTCAGCCGCAACGCCAAGAGCCAGGCCGTCAACAAGATCAAGGCCAAGTTCCGCTTCTTGGGCAAGTTCATGGCCAAGGCCCTCATGGACTCCAGAATGGTAAGTAGAACAAATGTCAAACAAACCAAGGAAAAACTGACTGGGAACTTTTGAACAATTTGAACAAAAAATTGGCAAAGAAAACTTTGACTTGACCGGGACTTGAACCCGAGTCCTCTGGACCAGCATCCCAGCGCTCTTACCATCTGAGCTATCCAGCCCTTAGATGGTGGCCCTCCCAAATAGTCAACCAGTCTTTTCCGGGGTGGGGGTGCCAGTCAGAAGCAATTCAACAATTACAAACAATTTCAACAACAAACTCTGCCTTTGAGAAAGGTCCTGCTAGGATCGAAACGTCATGCCCCCACTAAATTTTAAGATTTGCATTTTGGTAATTTTAGTCAGTAAAGAAGTTTGCAACATTTTCGTATATCACCATAAACAATTTCAATTAGAAAAGTTGTTTGCTAACCAGTATCATAGATGTAATATGACTTCTGCTTCAAGCAGCCTGCAATCCAATGAGGCTTTGCCCTAATTTATGTAATAAGCACCGAGTGCTCAGTGCTTTGCCCCGATTGCCTGCTGAAAAAGAAAAATAATACAGACAGCTCGGGCGGGATTCGAACCTGCGACTCCTGCTTTCTCATGCAGACGTCTTAATCACTGGACCGGACGAGCTGGTCGAGGTCAGTGTATGAGATTTTTCACTCAGCAGTTGGCACCCTTTATGCGTTGTTTTGATTGTCTACATCTTCAAACCTTTTTTTTCCGTTTTGTTTTTTTGCGGGTTTTGTTTTTCCCTCCTACAGATTGACATCCCCCTCAGTCCGCCCTTCTACCGGTGGCTCCTCGGCCAGTCCGAGTCCCTGAGTGCCAGCGACCTTCAGTTCATCGACCCCGTCCTGGCCCGCTCCTTCCTGCAGCTGGAGGAGCTGATGCAGCAGAAGAAGAAGCTACTGGAGGACAGCGCTCATGTAAGGATCCCCTCTGCCACACCCGGCAGTCCCTCTCTCAGGCCCCTTTCAGAAACCATGAAGGTCTCAGCCTCTGTGATCCGTATTTACCTGCCGACGTGACATTGAGTTTTAGCCACCAGAGGATGTCTCTATGTGAAATGTTCCCTTCCTCGTCTCCCCCGCCTCCTCTTTCTTCTTGCCTTCCTCCTCCTCACCCTCCCCACTCTCCTTACCCTCTCTCTCTTACAATTCAATTCCTTCAATTCCTTCAATTCCTTCAATTCCATCAATTCCTTCAATTTCTTCAATTCCTTCAATTCCTTCAATCCCTTCAATTCCTTCAATTTCTTCAATTTCTTCAATTCCTTAAATTTCTTCAATTTCTTCAATTCCTACAATTTCTTCAATTTCTTCAATTTCTTCAATTTCTTCAATTCCTACAATTCCTACAATTCCATCAATCCCTTCAATTCCCTCAATCCCCTCAATCCCCTCAATTCCTTCAATTCCCCTCAATCCCCTCAATTCCTCCAATTCCCCTCAATCCCCTCAATCCCCTCAATTCCCCTCAATCCCCTCAATTCCTTCAATTCCCCTCAATCCCCTCAATCCCCTCAATTCATCAATTCCTTCAATTCCTTCAATTCCCCTCAATTCCCCTCAATTCCCCTCAATTCCCTCAATCCCCTCAATCCCCTCAATCCCCTCAATCCCCCTCAATCCCCTCAATTCATCAATTCCTTCAATTCCTTCAATTCCCCTCAATTCCCCTCAATTCCCCTCAATTCCCTCAATCCCCTCAATCCCCCCAATTCCCTCAATCCCTTCAATTTCTTCAATTCCCCTCAATCCCCTCAATCTCCTCAATCCCCTCAATCCCTCTATTCCTTCAATTCCTTCAATTTCTTCAATTCAATTCAATGTAATTCAACTCCCTCCTTTCTCCCTTCCTCATCCAGACCCCAGCCACCTTGCAGCTAGCCCTGGACAGTCTGACCATCGACGGAAGCTCTGTGGAGGACCTGGGCCTGGACTTCACCCTACCGGGCTACGGGAACATTGAGCTCAAGAAGGGGGGCCGGGACACAGTGGTCACCATCCACAATCTGGAGGAGTACCTCAAGGTAGATCACTCCTAAAAAGTCGCAGAAAATTTAGACAGCCTGACTTTTCAGTCCCTGGAAGATATCTCTCACAGCAAAAATTTCCTCTGAGAGCAGGTCGTTACCAATCAATTTTTGAGTATTATTATCAAGTCCCATAGGCTCTGTGCATGAAATGTTTGTGTGCATTTTAGTGTTGGCATGAATGGCTGGGGTTCAGATCACATTGATGTCAATTTTTTTTTTTTATTTAGTGGGCCTGACGCTTCGATCCTAGCAGGACCTTTCTCAAAGCAGGACCTTTCTCTGCCTTTGAGAAAGGTCCTGCTAGGATCGAAACGTCAGGCCCACTAAATTTTAAGATTTACATTTTGGTAATTTTAGTCAGTAAGCAGTTTGCAACATTTTTGTATATCACCTGATGTCAATTTTCCTTCGTCTTTTTTTAAGAGAACCAGATGCGGAAAAGCGTTTTGTTCTGTTTTTTCAAGCAGACATAAATCTCTAGTTTTGGTGGGTTTTTTTTTAGTTTGTTTGGTTTTGAGAAGAACCGAGGTGACCCATGATTAGAGTGGGAAAGAAAGCACCCCCCTATCGCAATATGGTATTGACCGTGTATGTGCTCTGCCTTTACACAGCTGGTGGTCCACTGGACTCTGGTGGAAGGGGTGTCCAGGCAGTTCGAGGCCCTGAGGGACGGGTTCCAGTCGGTCTTCCCGCTGGCCAACCTGCAGAGCTTCTACGCAGAGGAGGTGAGTCATGAAACGGCAGTTGTCTTCCCCTCCCCTCCCCCTCAAGCCTGCCATAATCAAAGGAGTTATTTGCGAATGCATTGCTTCAACTCAAATGGGATGTCTTTGGCACGAGAGAAGTATTTTCATAAATAGGACTTAAGGCTTTGCATGGTGGGGAAACAATGTAGAAGGGTTTGCTGTGACACCATGTATAAGGTCTCTTAAAGAAGAGGTGTGGCTCTGAAAAGAACCTGAGTGATAACTCGACGTTCCGACCAGTATGCTCTGGCCGTCATCAGGAGAATGCCTGGGACTCAATGGTGGAGGAGCTTATAAGTCAATGATCGCTGAGGTGGGAAGGCGGGAAGGATAATCATTTTGGAGACTATCCCAAACAGAATCTAGAGTCTATCAGGATTGTGATGTGATTCAAGGCTTCTCAAACATTGGGGAAAACCTTTGAATTGTCTGTTAGGGAGGATGGTGATGTTGGGGGGGTTCCTGAAGCAGAAGTCGCTGGTGTGGAAATCTCGCTTTTGGATTGATGAGGATGAAATAGAAAGGCATTCGGACAATCGGGGTCTAGTGGTTTCTTTTAATTGGAAGAGGGGTTTTACCTTTGACCTTTGACCCTTTGATGTTGGGGGGGTTCCTGAAGCAGAAGTCGCTGGTGTGGAAATCTCGCTTTTGGATTGATGAGGATGAAATAGAAAGGCATTCGGACAATCGGGGTCTAGTGGTTTCTTTTAATTGGAAGAGGGGTTTTACCTTTGACCTTTGACCCTTTGATCTCCCCCCCCCCCCCCAGATGGACCAGATGTTCTGCGGCAACAGCAGTGAGCCGTGGGACATCAAGACGCTGCTGGAATGCTGCCGGCCGGACCACGGCTACACCCACGACAGGTCAGTCCGGACCCTCTGCCAGCCTTACCCTCCTCCCCCCATAAGAAAAAACACACGCAAAATTACCCCATAGGCTCTTGGGTGTCTTCCAGCCTGGTTTTGACGCCTGGCATTCTTGAGGATTCCACATCTGGCATTGGCAGGATTTTTTGGGAAGGACAACGGACTTTGCAATTCCCCCCCAAACAAAAAAATTTTTTTTTTTTAAATTAAAAAAAATATTAAATTTTAAAATTTTAAAAAATTAAAAAATTAATAAAATAAAAATTCAACACCCGGCCAAGATTAGCTTCGTCCAAATCGATATCTCAGCTTGATAAAGGCTTCTCTGAGACATCTCTTTCTCTTTCTCTCCATATCTCTCTCACTCTGACTCTCTTTGTTTTTTGTCTGCAGCCAAGCTGTCAAGTACCTGTTTGAGATCATGGCCTCGTACAATCCCCAGCAACAGAGGCAGTTCCTACAGTTTGTCACAGGCAGCCCCAGGCTCCCCGTTGGAGGTCAGTCAGTCACTCAGTCACTCAGTCAGGGAGTCAGTCAGTCACTTAGGCAGTCACTCAGGCAGTCAGGGAGTCAGTCAGTCTGTCAGTCAGGGAGTCAGTCAGTCACTCAGTCACTCAGGGAGTCAATCAGTCACTTAGGCAGTCACTCAGGCAGTCAGGGAGTCAGTCAGTTAGTCAGTCAGGGAGTCAGTCAGTCACTCAGTCAGTCAGGGAGTCAATCAATCAGTCACTCGGTCGGTCAGTCACTCAGTCAGTCAGGAAGTCACTCGGTCACTCAGTCACTCGGTCACTCAGTCACTCATTCAGTCACTCTCCCACTCATTCATGCAATCGAACAGTCTGGCTGTGTTCCGGTTAGTTTAAACTGGACAACATGCCACGTGGGCTCTGGTCTCTGGGCTCTGCTTTCAGTGGCTACAAATTGTTGCCCGGACTAAAGACATGAACCAGAAGGAGGCCTGCCAGGATAGATTCATCCACGGTCGTTGGCTCATTCCTGCACCAACCTCCGTGTCAAGATGTGTCGGACAATTTACGGTGCCTTCAGTTTTCTTAGTTAAACTAAGTTCAGGGAGTGATAATTATGCAAAAATTGTGCAAACTGCTTACTGACTAAAATGACTGAAATGCAAAATTTGGAGGGTGTGACGTTTCATCCTAGCAGGGCCTTTCTCAAAGGCAGTTCAAAATTAAGTTCAGAAACGCAAGCATCGAAAATTAGGAGGGCCTGACGTTTCGATCCTAGCAGGACCTTTCTCAAAGGCAGTTCAAAACTAAGTTCAGAAACACAAGCATAGAAAATTAGGAGGGCCTGATGTTTCGATCCTAGCAGGACCTTTCTCAAAGGCAGTTCAAAACTAAGTTCAGCAACACAAGCATCGAAAATTAGGAGGGCCTGACGTTTTAATCCTAGCAGGACCTTTCTCAAAGGCAGTTCAAAACTAAGTTCAGAAACGCAAGCATCGAAAATTAGGCGGGCCTGACGTCTCGATCCTAGCAGGACCTTTCTCAAAGGCAGTTCAAAACTAAGTTCAGAAACACAAGCATCGAAAATAAGGAGGGCCTGACGTTTCGATCCTAGCAGGACCTTTCTCAAAGGCAGTTCAAAACTAAGTTCAGAAACACAAGCATCGAAAATTAGGAGGGCCTGACGTTTTAATCCTAGCAGGACCTTTCTCAAAGGCAGTTCAAAGCTTAGTTCAGAAGCGTCCGAAGTACATGCCACTAACACACCTCTTGCCCTCTTTTCTTGGTCTTTGATCCCTCCCTACCTCCCCTCTCTCCCTCTCTCCCACCCTGCCTCCTCCCATTGCAGGATTCAAAGCCCTGACCCCTCCCCTGACCGTCGTCCGCAAGACCTTTGAGACCACGGAGAACCCGGACAACTTCCTGCCGTCCGTCATGACCTGCGTCAACTACCTGAAGCTGCCGGACTACACCTCCTCGGAGATCATGCAGGTCAAGCTGCGACTGGCCGCCGACGAGGGCCAGCTCTCCTTCCATCTGTCGTAACGAAGGGCTCCCTCTAGTGGGGTTGAGGGTGGGGGCCTGGCACCAATCAGATGGCTCGTGGATTGAAACGCACCATTTCCGGAACGTTTGTGCTGATGGCTTTCCGGTAGTGACAGCTGTTGTTGCAATGACCCTACTCAACTTGTACACAGCGGGCCATTCACAGTCACAGCTGTGGATGCAATGACCCTATTCAGGTTGTACACAGTGGGCCGTTCAGTGCACCCATTCACAGTCACAGCTAACTGTGGATGCAATGACACTTTTCAGCTTGTACACAGTTGGCATTTCAGTGCACCCATTCACAGTCACAGCTGTGGATGCAGTGACCCTATTCAGGTTGTACACAATGGGCCATTCAGTGCACCCATTCACAGTCACAGCTAGCTGTGGATGCAATGACACTTTTCA
The DNA here is from genome assembly GCA_949987565.1 of Luidia sarsii. Classification (NCBI taxonomy): domain Eukaryota; kingdom Metazoa; phylum Echinodermata; class Asteroidea; order Paxillosida; family Luidiidae; genus Luidia; species Luidia sarsii. The sequence goes on from OX465116.1 coordinate 12,767,280, forward strand.
GCTTGTACACAGTTGGCATTTCAGTGCAGCCATTCACAGTCACAGCTGTGGATGCAATTATCCTATTCAGCTTGTACACAGTGGGCCATTTAGTGCAGCCATTCACAGTCACAGCTGTGGATGCAATGACCCTATTCAGCTTGTTACACAGTGGGTCATTCAGTGCACTCATTCACAGTCACAGCTGTGGATGCAATGACCCTATTCAATTTGTTACACAGTGGGTCATTCAGTGCAGCCATTCACAGTCACAGCTGTGGATGCAATGACCCTATGACCCTATTCAGCTTGTACATGAACAGGCCAATTGTAGCTCACTGAGACAGCGTTCAGCAGTGTACCCGGTCCGGTGGCTCCAAGCCAGCTGACATTGCCCCCATGTCCCCCAACCCGGCTGAGCAGTGGAGAGGAACCGGGGAGTTCCCCTTTTCCAACGAGTGAACCAAACGACGGTTTGTTGCTGTGCAAGTTCGGCTGTAATTTTGTTTCTTCTCCACTCGTTGCGACTCTTTCGGAGACGTCTCCAAGAGCAGAAGTGGGCGGTGTATTATATATAAATAAATATATTCACGACCTTCTTCTCGTTATTAAAGCAAGAAGGAGAAAATGAGAAAAAAAAAAGCGTGGGACCGCCTCAAGAGCGAGAAATCGCCCGGCGGTAACAGCAGATTGGGAAGTCGGAAAGTCGATGGGGGATTCTGCCTCTCCCGACCGGTGTGACATTCCTGCCCCTGGATTCCGCCGACCGCATTCATTCAGAGAAGTCGAGGCGTCCTCTCCGATAGCCACTTTGCAACCAAGACACTTTCCTGTGCCCCACGACCGCCACACAGGGGGGGGGGGGGGGGTCTTGGAACGAAGTGCCACTCTCAAAAACTCGCTGAAACAATCGGGGGGGGGGAAACACGAAATGCCTATAGGTGAGATAGATCAGGAGGTGTGCACTGTGTGTACAGAGCGAGTCCGGTCTGGTACTACTGGGGGTCTGTGCGGCTTTTGTCGTGCCGCATGCTGTTTTGTGGTAGGCCCCAAAGAGAGTCTCTACTTAAGCTCGGTATTGCCTGGGATTCGGAGGGCCCGGTGTGTAGCAATACCGCCGGCGCTCGGAATTAAGGAAGTGGTTCAAGGGACATATGGGCAACCCCCAAGCATTCAGAACAAATGCAGAATCGGAGAGATTTTGCATTCAAGTTTCTCCCCCCCCCCCATGTAGAAAGCGAGTCTCAGTGTTGGACACTATTTTCAACAACCTCTACCGATGTCAAAGTGCTTTTTCTTATGCCTTTGGTTTGGCACCTAAGGCACCCAACTACCAACAGGGTAGGGTAACCTTAACCTTGACACCCCGCAACTTACGCAGTTCCCTCGTCAAGTCCTGGTGTTTCCCGATCTTCTCCTCCTTCGCCTCAACTCTGCTGTCTCCCGTACGTAAAATGTGGCTGTCAGGATTCCTCGTTGTGTCTCGGCCTTTTATCAATTTCAGATATCGGCTTGGACGAAGCTAATCTTGGCAGGGCGTTGAAATGTTGAAATCCGTCTCCAAAAAACCTCCCTCGTCAGCTAAGGAACCGGTTGGACATCCAAGAGGCCCATTTTTTTTTTATTCACACAAAAGAGCATAGCGGACACCACTTTAAAGGTGTTTTACCGGAACCAAGTTTTTCAACAATCAATAATGACCTAATGCTCACCAAATAGTGTTGGAACAGGTCATGAACTGTGCTTATGTATGGGTCGTTTCTGAGGGCATTCCTGTATGATTTATTCAGACTATTTTATGGTATTTTTTAAGAGGATTTGATATTTTGTCCCTCAGTTTTTTGGTTCAATCAAGGTCAGTGGTATACAAAAGGTTCTCCGGAAAGATCTCGCGCTACAAGTTTGGCGGGCCGTGCTCACAAATTGGCCTTTCCGAAGCATGACATTAAAAATTAGATGAACAAAGTGATTAAATAAAACCGATAATATTTCATGTAAAGGTGTTTACTTAAAGAAAAAAAAAATTAAAAGGAACAAAATACTATGACATTTGTATGATCTGTGTACATATTCAAATAAAACCAAAAAAGGGGGAGAAAGACACGATTAGAGGAAAACTCAGAATGGTTGTGCGAATAAAAAAAACACAGGGGAATATACACTGAAGCATCTGCAATGTATAGGCTTGAATAATGCAAAAGCGCTTTAGGTCGAGCGATATCGGACAAACTCGGCCAACCGTCTTCTGTGCACGGGTTTGGGATGTACTTACTGGAACTTGGTGAGGCAAGGTTTTGGGGTTTTTTTAGGGGGGGGGGGGGTATTTTTGGGCTTAAAAAAAAAAAAAAATCTTGTTAGACTTGAAACCCAGGCAAGGAGTGTCACGTTATTGGAGCTCTGAAAAGGGCTGCTTTGAATTTGTGGCTTGTGGGTTTTTTTTCTCTTTCTGAATGGTATTGTATGGCTCCAATAGATTTCAAAATTCACTGAGAAAATCGGGGGGTGGATAATGCTTAAAGACTCCAAGCAAAGATGCCTCTGCCTCGAGTACTTTTCATTTGTTAACAAGTCCCTGTAGATAGGATTAGAAGGTGTGCATGGAGAAAATAGCAAGTAGGAGGTTTGCAGTGACACCACGTACATCACCTCTTAAGAGGAGTATGGCTGTTGAATATCTGTTGAATATGGCTCTAAATAAAAAGTGGGTACTCTTTGTCTCTTGTTGTCTCGTTGTCTCCTAATGACGGGCAGAGTACAGTACACACTACCCAGAACGTTGAGATACCGGCTCTTTTCAGAGCCGTACTCCTCCTCTTAAGAGATGATGTAGTGCATGGTGTCACCGCAAACCTCCTACTTCCCTACTGATACATCAAGGAACCTGCTGTTAAACTTGTCTTCTAAAAAGACGCAAACACGTTTGGGATCATTTGTTTTGGGGTTGTTGGGGTTTTTTTTCTTCAAATGATGCCAATATTTTTGAAAATTCTTGCTCAGAAAGCCAAGAATCTACACAATCAGTTCGTATTTTTTCTTTTTATAGAATCCAAACGTCCCATCATTAGCCCTGTTTTGTTTGTTTCATCAGGAGAATTATCAGACAGTGGTTTTGGGGCATGTTGTTCAAAAGAGTCCACAAAACACACCAAAAGTGACCACTTTTGGTGTTCTGTAAGAAACCACGAACAACTAGAGAACGATTCTGTTTGGTGTCAATGACATTCCCGAGAACACAAGTGTGTGTGTTGGTTTTTGAAACCGTGTTGCGGTTTCTCTGAAGACAGAGGACATTTTAAACTAACTCTGACATCCCAAAGGATGAACGCCTTTGTTACTGAGACTGACCAGTGTATGGTAGCATTTTTACGAAACGGTTAATGTAAATTATAGATATGATATGAGTTTGTGTTGAGGAGAATTATACTTCCAACACTAAAATGCTGTATGCGGTACAGCGCCGCTATACAGATGATCAAATCCGCCATACGACCTTGACCAGCTCGTCGGTCCAGTGGTCAAGGATTCCATGCCTGCCCGAGCTGCCTTTATTTTCAATTTTTGTTCAGCAGGCAATCGGGCAAAGCAATGAGCATACACACGGAGTAGGTCAAACCCTTGTTGAAGGTGATTATATGTATTCTTGCGTCACCCAGAGTATAGTGTGTCTGTGTGTGTGTGTTTATAATTTGACAAGTTCATTGCATAGTCCAGATGTTTGCCCTGGTATTTTTTTTCTTTCACATTGGGTGAAATAGAGGAGTCGTATTTGAGATAGATAAGAATTTAAGATAAGACGGTAAGAGTTCTACCACTGTTGGTTGTGTGCGCGATGTTCCAAGTGCTCTAACACTTGCCTCAGTTGGGCGTAGGCTTAACGGTTACTAGGCGCTGTGAGTAATATACAAGAATGCTGCTTAACTGACTGAAATGTCCCAAATGCAAATGTCACTGGAAAAGTGGAGAGTCTAAGGGGGGGGGGGGCCTTTCTCAAAGGCTCTGGCTCGGGCCTTGTCTCCATTTCCGACATCTATTTCATTGCAGCTGGCACGGCAGCTTCAGTCGAAGGATATCAGGAGCAGGAGGTTTCACCATTCTACAGAGAATTACATCCTGTATTTCCATTATTATTATTTTTTTGTATAATAGATGAAGCTGGAAGTTGAGCCAATGTTTAAGGGGGGAAGAAGGGGCCTTGTACAATTCTGTATTTAGCGGTTGGTTTTAAATTTCCAAGTGATGGGTCCTTTTGTGTCCACCGTAGTTTTCCTCCCGCGGGGGTGCATAATTTTTTTTCCGTAGGAGGGTTAGGGGCAATTATAAATTATCATAAAAAGGCGTGTGGGGTTGTTTTTAAAGACAATTACGACAGAAGAAGATTACCACACCCCATTGATGATAATTGCCCCTAACCCTCCTACGAAAAAAACAAAAATTACGCCCCGGGGTGAGGGGGGGGGGTCCCTCGTTATTCTTTAAGATTGGTCACAGCAAAGTGTCCGAAACAAAAAACTGTTTAATTTCCTTGTCATAACTGTTCTTGTAAATACAACTGATTACGATGTGTTAAAGCCTCTGTTCTGTTGTTCGATGAAAACCGGCTTTGAATTGTTGCTGTATTTAAAACGGATTAAAAAAAAAAAAAAAACATAAAAAAGGTTTATTACATGAAAATAAGGAGGAAATACAGAAGGAAGCTGATTCAGTTTGTATAACGTTTGCATTTTAGTTTCTTTTTGGGTTATTTAAATATTAACTAACTACACCTTGGCAATAAAAAATATGGCAAATGTACACTCAAAGTGTGGGCCTACTGTTGTTGTTTGATGATGACGTTTAATGGTCGATAGAATTTTCATAAACTCAGACAATCCATATTTTCCTTGTTGAAAATAACCACTAGCTCGGGCAGGAGTGGAACCCACCACCACCGTTTGAAGTGCAGACAGCAAATCTGAAGACATAAACTTGGGGTCAAAAAAAATGAAAAGATTACAAGGGGTTAGCCTTGCCATTCGGGCCTATTTTGGACAAAAAAAAATCAGATTTACTTGAAAATTACAGGGGACACTCCTGTGGGCCCGTAGAACACATTTCTAGGCGGATTGCATCATTTAAATCATCATGGAAAAAGTTTGATTTTTTGGGCAATGTTAATTGGCAAGGTTAATAAACCCCTTGTCTTTTTCATTTTTTTTCATTTATGTCTTCAGATTTACTACAAAATGCCAGGGACACTCCTGTGGGCCTGAAGAATACATTTCTAGGCAGATTGCATAATTTAAATCATTATGGAAAAAGTTTTGTTTTGGGGGGTCCAAAATAATAGCAAGGCTTTCCCGTTGGTTTGTTGTTATTTTTTAACCAAAGATTTATATCTTTAGATTTGCTTGAAAATTACTGGGGACACTCCTGTTGAGATGTAGAACATTTCTAGACCGATTACATCATTTAAATCATCATTTATTTATTTTGGTCCCAAATTGGCCTAAATGGCAAGCTAATTACGCCTTGTCATTTTCCTATTTTTGATCCAAAATCTAGATTTACTTGAAAATGACGGGGGACACTCCTGTGGGCCTTGAACACATTTATTCTAGGCAGATTGCATCATTCAAATAATCATGGAAAAGGTTTAATTTTTGGGGTCCCAAATTGGCCCAAATGGCAAGGCTAACATATTTTTCATTTTTTTTAACATTTAGGACTTCATTATTTAAATGATGTCATAAATTTCGTAGAAAAGTATTCTACAGGCCCACGGGAGTCTCCCGGTTATTTTGAAGTAAATCTGAAGTCATATATTTTTGGTCAAAAATAGGAAAATGACAAGGGGTTAGCCTCGCCATCCAATTTGGAACAGAAAAAGTCAAACTTTTTCCATGATGATTTAAATGCAAAACTTGACTTTGCCTTTGAGAAAGGTCCTGCTAGGATGGAAACGTCAGGCCCACTAAATTTTAAGTTTTGCATTTTGGTGATTTTAGTCAGTAAGCAGTTTGCAACATTTTTGTATATCACCTTTAGATGATTTAAATGATGCAATATGCCTAGAAATGTATTCTATGGGCACACAGGAGTCTCCCCGGTCACTTTCAAGTAAATCTGAAGTCATAAATTTTTGGGTCAGTCTAGAAATGTGTTCTGTATGCCCATAGGAGTGTCCCCAGTAATGTTCAAGCTAATCTGAAGATATACATTTTGGGTCAAAAAATTAAACAAAATTGACAAGGGGTTTGCTTTGCGAATCGGGCTAATTCGGGAGCGAAACAAAATCAAACTTTTTCCATGATGATAAAAATTAAATGATGCAATCTGCCTAGGAACGTGGGCCCACAGGAGTGTCCCCAGTCATTTTCAAGTAAATGAGAAATCATAAATTTGGGGTAGAAATGAAAAAAATGACAAGGGGTTAGCCTTTCCATTTGGACTGATTTGGGACCGAAAAAATCCAACCTTTTCCCAATATGATTTAAATGATGCAATCTGCCTAGAAATATATTTTACAGGCCCACAGAAGTGTCCCCAGTCATTTTCAAGCAAAATAATCTGAAGTCATAAATTTGGGTAGTTTTAATAGATGCTCTCTTGAAAAAACTGGGTACCGACTCACTGACAATGAAACAAAGTTTAAGAGCCGTATCAATCCTGAAATCCCCCAGCCCGCCCCAGGGAAAAACAACGACGCTGATAGAGGGCGCTATACACAAGTGGAATGTTAAGCACAAGGCGTCTGGAATTGAGATTGGTATAGCGGCCTCCTACAGGTCATTGTCCTTTCCGGTCTCCAATCTGAGATTGTCAGCCTCGAAGACCGACCGATTTGAGTCTGGGATAATGGGTTAGAAATTAAATATTGGGATAGAAACAATGAAAAAAAATGACCAGGGCTTTAGCTTTGCCATTTGGCCTGATTTGGGACCGAAAGAATCCATCTTTTTCCAAGATGATTTAAATGATGCAATCTGCCTAGAAATATATTCTACAGGCCCACAGAAGTGTCCTCAGACATTTTCAAGCAAATCTGAAGTCATACATTTTTGGTAATTTTTTTTAAATATTACAAGCGGTTAGCCTTGCCATTTGGGCCAATTTGGGACCCCCAAAAATAAAAAAATTGCCACAATGATTTAAATGTTATAATTGGCCTAGAAATGTGTTCTACATGCCCACGGGAGTGTCCCCTGTCAATCTGAAGACTTAAATTTGGGTCAAAAAATGAAAATGACAACGGGTTAGCCTTGCCATTTGGGCCAATTTGGAAAGGAAAAAGTCGAACTTTTTCCATGATGATTCAATGATGCAATCTTCCAAGAAATGTGTTCTACATGCCCACAGGGGTGTCCCCTGTCATTTTAAAGTACATCTGAAATCATAAAGTTTGGGTCTAAAATTGGAAAAATAACAAGGGGTTAGCCTTGCAATTTGAGCAAACATTTTGTGTTCTATGTTCATAAAAAAAATATTCCTATAAACTTCGCCTTAATGAACTGCAATGACACACAACACTGACAGAAACTGACACTCGAAACCCTTTTTTTTTTTAAATGACAAAAAAATTGGCATTTTTATTAATTATTATTTTTCCTCTTTTTAAATTGTATCACTTACAACTTGTCTTCTTAAGTAACATGTACATGGGAGTGATCAGTGACAACTTTGGTGAAAAGTAAAACATTACAAGTGTTATAGTATTACTATTTATATCAAAAACCGGCGAACACTTTTTACCATTTTAAATATTCAATTTGTTTTTCAACCCAAACTGGGTGAAAATTATAACATTTGAAAAAGAAAAAAAAAACGGTCGTGAGAAATATAGACTGGTGGTGGAACTAAGTTCTCCTGTCTTGCTGATCAATTCTCAAGTATTGTTTCAATTCAAAGAACAGTTCAAAATAAACTCAACCTGGTCAACAATATTACGCATCTTGGTTTTTTTTTACCGACTCCAAACAAGAACACAACTTGATTTAGGGTAATTAGAAACGGATTGGATCAGTAATGGAGGAAATAAGCGGGCTTTCATTCAACCACCAACTGTGAGGATTCCTGCCGTTCCTTCGCATGCAAGATTGCGGTGATGCCATGCATCAATTTGTCTCCTTTGTGACGGAGTGTGGCTCTGAAAAGAGCCGGTTTCGGGAAGTAGGTACTCTGCCCATCGTCAGTAGACTGCTGGATCCCAACCATCATTTCATGCAAGTTTGTTCTATCAATTTCTGCTTTTTTTCTCTTTTTTTTTTTTTTACTTTGTCATTATTCTTCTGTTCATCCAAGGTGGAGTTGGTTGGAGCTTGTTTTGGTTGAGAAAACAAACCTTGACCTTTGACCTTATACCTTTCGATCTACCACAAATCGCACAAACTTGGCGTTTCAGCGAGAAAAAAAAGGAAATCTTCAATTTTAGGGTGGGTTGCCTTCTTGAAATATCTGCTGCGGGGTTGAGCTCAATCTTCACTATAAATTAAGCGACCACATTTCGACACAATCTGCTTCCAACGCCAACTCTGCCAAACTGTTAATAGTTATTAGGGAAACAAATTGTATACTTTGTTTTAATTTAATGTCGATTATTAATTATAATGCATACGTTTTAATAGATACACTTCTGGGAAAAAAACTGGACACCGACTGACAATGAAACAAAGTTTAAGAGCGGTATCAATCCTGAAATCCCCCCCCCCCAGCCCGCCCCACGGACAAACAACGACGCTGATAGAGGGCGCTATACACAAGTGGAATGTTAAGCACAAGGCGTCTGGAATTGAGATTGGTATAGCGGCCTCCTACAGGTCATTGTCCTTTCCGGCTCCAATCTGAGATTATCAGCCTCGAAGACCGACCTTTTCAGACTGGGATAATGGGGCATCCAAACAGGGGAAGTCCCAGGATGCAATGCGGTCGTTCCCAGGCGTACTCTGAACCAGGCATGTTTCCTCACAGACTGGTCAGCGACCAACACTTTGAAATAAAAAAAAAAATCCTATAAAGCATAAACATAGTACCAGAAACAAGACAGTTTTCTGCCAATTAAAACGTACAATAATGCCCATGCAGAGGATAGGAGATGGCATCACTGAAAAAAAAGTATGTTTCCTGTGAAAATATCGTTCATAAAAAAAACCCCTCTATTTTATCAAACTCCCCTGGACTTTTTTAACAAGACAATTAGAAGGCAATCCACACTAACTCTGACAAGTAATTAAAAAATCAAGTCTTTGATGAAAGACACAGAACCAAACATGGAGGAGATTTGGACTAGAAGGTAGATTTCAAGCTTACTTGGGCTAGGCGTGACACCAAAAGCAACGGAAATCATTTCAAAACGCCTGGTGAGATAAAAATGCTGCCCTTTACGAATGAGAGTATTTGTGGTTTTTTTTTTAAGAAAGTGAAATGTTACATACTTCTCTTGTATTGTACTTGTAGCATGTCTACTGCTTCTACAGTGATCATATCTACAACTGTGTATCTAGGTAGAAAGTCCAAACAGTACGGTGCTTGGTTCTATGGCACTAAATATTGTAGTCATGTTATTTATTCTTAGGTTCTAGAACTGTCTTTTCTTTGGAAATGCCCAAGAGAGTGAGAGAGAGAGAGGTTTATAGACAACAATTCCAATTCTGCAACATCATTAGGAAGAAATCTTTGGTAAATAATGGTCAGCATTGCTTGGCAGATTCTAAGATTTTGGGGACAGTATCGGTAATTTGTTTAATAAGGAGATGCCTATCGCTTGATTCTTTTTTCTTCTTTTATTCTCTCGGGAGAAGATGTCTTCATGACTATTATATTTCAGGTCCAGTGGAGTGCGGAGAATTGCCAATGTTGAGACTAAACCAATACTTCGGACCAATGTCATTCGGGCACTGCCACGCTTGCCGTTGTGTTTTGCCAAAATTTCAGGACTAAGTTTTCTATTTTTCACTATACAGCTGGAGGAATAAGACAAGGCACAACCTTGTGAGGGGGATAAGGGACTAAAACTGTCTTACATTTTGGCTTGCAGAGACAAAAAAATACCCCCACCCCACAAAAAAAAAAAAAATGAGTCCAAAATAAAAAATGCTCATGCTATAGCAATCATCTCCCTTAAACATCACTGACTTAATATTTTGGTGATTACAAAGGTTACACTAGATAACAATAACTATTTGAGTGCGTTAATATCTCTTTGCCGATCCATAATTATTGTGAGTGTTAATGCTCATATTTGGGGGTTACCTTTTGTTAAATTATCAATGCGACTGTTGCATTTCATAGCCACTCTTACGAGGGTACTCTACACGTAGATTTAAAGATCGTCTTTTCATGGATCAAATTTTTCCTTAGGGATGATACACTTGTGATATTTTGGTTAAGAATCCTAAGTTGGGAGTTAGAGTATGTAGAGACTTAAGAATGTCTGAAAAGGTTAAACTCAGATTTCTGATGAGGTTATTTCCCCTGGAATAATGCATGAGTTGTGGTATAAATGGTACTCTTAATACACAGTCCAATTATGTGAGAAAACGGAACTCATTTTAATCCCCCCTAAAAAAAAAAAAACTATATAACAAATGAAATAAACATCGAAAACATTAAGAGGGACCATGGTCAGGAATCAGTTTCGAGTTGGTAAATCGTTTGTATCATAATAATCATGTAAATCCATTTTTTCTGAATTGAAACCGGCTTATTCAGAAAGAACCTCCTATATCTAATGCCCTTTGGTGAAATTGCCTTTAAAAAATAAAAGAAACTATCATACAAGTACGAAAGTAAACGGGGACCACTCCCTCTCTTCGCTGTAGCAAGGTATACGTATTATGCAAATTGGATTAATTGTACTATAATCAGTTACGCATTAATAATTGTCTTTCAACATACATTATACATGACTACACAGATTCCCAGCAATACTTGGATATGCTGTAAGGTCAGAGGTTAAAGGTTGCTTTACATACATGTACATGTACTTTGTCTTCTGTAAAGCACACAATATTCGTCCACCTTTCCCCCCCAAAAAAAAATAAAATAAAAAATAAAAAATGAATGCAGGAAACGTATTGTGTTCTGTTTACCATTGGAAGCACAAACTCAAATGAAAATATGTAAATTTCTTAGTTTAAATATGAAAACGGTTACGATAAATAAGGTCACAATAAAAGGAAACGTGTTAATTCTAAAATTGCGGACTTCTCGATGTTTTTAGTTGAATATGTATACATAATCCTTCAGATTAATCCCCTCCAAAAAATAATATTCAGTTGCATCAACAACAACAAAAGAAGTAAAAACCTTACTTTAGTTTTTTGCTATCCAAGTTATAACTATATTACAGTATTCCAGAAGCTACTTTTTTAAGGGGGAATGGATGAGGAGAGAGATAGGTTGGGTTCTTACTTTTGAAGTTATCTTTCAATGAGAAAGTCTTGCTGTTAAGGACAGCGTAGTTATCGAAGGGCCGACATTGCACCGTTTCATAGACCTGTGTCTGGCTATAAACTGGGGCCCTTCACACACACAGAATCGCCGCGATGTGGACCGCGATTTGAATCGGGATTCAAACTCCACCTTCTCGGAGTAGGCCGGGACAATCGTCGCGATTATTCGTGGGAGTTTCAATCGCGATTCGGATTCCACTAATTGGCCCGACTTTTCTGAATGATCGCGATTTCTTCGCGAAAACAGCGGTGAAACGAAATCAGGTCGGGAATGGTTTTGTGTTCAACGCGTGTTTAGTTCACGCGAATTTTTGGGTTTTTTTTTAAATCGCGTTCTCGGTCACATCTCAAATCGCGATCAATGTGTCTGAGCATCTCCGGTCTCACGGAGTGGTACATGTACGTAGCTTCCCTTGAAAAAAAACAACAAACAAAACAAACAAAACGCACTCAGATCACTTTTCCATTGCACAGAGCTGCCAACGTGTCAAGCTCGGCTAAGTGGGAAAAAGTTTTCCTATGTCGCCCGGGAATAAGCAACTTCGCACGTTTCCATTTTCTGCGAATCTGCCTTGGGCGTTTGTTCACCGTTCTTTTTAGAAGGCTACAGGGGACAGCAGAGGAGCGATTGGCGTTAAAAGCCCCCCCCCCCCACTCCTCCACAGAGGACTTCACAGACGTGCCTCCACAGCGTACCTACGGCAACATACTCAAGTTGGTTTTGGGTGGTTTTTTTTTCTTTCTTAAATTTGGATTAAATTGCTCACTTGAGCAAGTCACTTATATAGTAGCATTTTTTCCCGGACAGATATTGTCTGTTGTTGTGCACGCGTGCATTGCTGGCAGCAAAACAGAAACTAAGACACAGCCACAAAACTGGCACAGCAACAAAATATCTTTTTCTTAAATTCACCTCAGAAGAGAACAAGACAAAAAGGCATGGCTGGCTAAATGCCATCATCTCTTTCTAATTTTTTTTGTTTCCGGAAATTTTGGGGGTTTTGAGTATGTTGCTGCAGGTCGGGGGTTATCATTAATAGAATGCTTACATGTGCTTCTTTTTGTTTGTGAACAGAAAACAGGCAGCATTCATGGGGTACTTCAAAAAAAAAAAAGGTCTGACCGTGACGCTGTCGCCCTCCGCCAGAAATATAATTCGTCTCTCATGCAGCAAGGGAGCATAATGTGGCCTTAAGCGTGCGGGGGGAAAAGCCGTCGTTTCTCAACTTAAAAAAAAAAAAAAAAAACTTCTTTGAGCCATTTCGGCGTGCTGTCGGTGCGGTCACAACCAAGATTGGATTTGATTGCTCCCCGTGGAAATGTGTCCGCACTCTATCATCTAGCGCAACTCTCGACCTCACTGGAGTTGAGAGGGAATTTCTCGGCGGAATGATAGTCCGACTGCGGTTTGACTCGGGAGCTTTTTGTTAAGCGCGACGCCGGCCTAGCTCTGACCTCAACAGAGTTGCTGGCGAGATTCTGAGTGAAGCAAAGCTAAGTGGAAGCAATTCTTGTATGTGACCGCCAAAACGCATCCTTTCGTATATTGTACGTGTACATTGTCATTCATCTGTACGAGGGGAATTCCGGTCCCCAGCTGGCAAAAAAAAGAACAATTATACAATTAAGTTGCACTTAAGGTTAATCATTATAATAAGCTAGTTATACATTAATTTACATACAGTGCTCCCCCACCTCCCTCCCTCACAGAGGTCGGAGGTCACCGGCGTTCAATTGTGTACATAGAACCGACTGACCGACCCAAACCAAAAACAAATCAAAAATTGCTGGACCAACTGACTGCCTAAAACTGATGCACAACAAGACGTATGACAAGAGTGGTGACCATGGTGACAAGACGACGTACCCACAAATTCTCATAGCCCAAAATTAAACCACAACATTTTTCAGAAAACATTACGTCGCTGTTTTTATTTTAATTTTTTTTTTTAATTAGCTGTTATGGCAGGGGTTTCTTCATTTGTCCCCGTTCGTCAATGAGCTTTTTGTTTGAATCATTAACGCAAAAGCCGGGCGGGGCACGGGTACGCGTACTTCCAACCGTGAAGAGCGCCCTCTTGGTAGACGTGCCCACCCACGATTATTTGTTTGGTCCAATGCAGCCCTCGATCTCGTTGCCGGGCATGTCGCCCTCTCCATTTCACCTCCCTCGTCTTGTTGCTAGGCAATTATCGAGCAGCCAACCATCCCCCGAAAAAAAAAGTACACTTGCACAGACAAGGCAAAGTTCGAGGATAGTTCATGTCCTCGTTCAATTTTTGATTTTTTTTTTGTCTTTAAAAGTTTCCTCGCATACAGCCATCCCAGTGCTTGGGCGAAACCCCCAAAAATAAACAAGACAATGTATTGCAATTAAGACACTTTTTTTTTTTTTTACAAATCCGTCCGAAATTTTGCAGCCTGGTCTCAAGTCCTGCTACGAAATGCGTGCGTCATTTTTCCTTTCATAGTCCGTTCTTTTTTGCTCCCCAAAGCAACGAAATAGCTGAAAGTGTCTTAGCTGGCTGCGGAAATCGGGGAAGCATGGCCAAACTGGGCCAACATAGTTCAGTAAATTTTGTTTAAGTTTTTTTTTTTTTCGTTTTCTGTTTTTTTCCCCCCCTAGCAACGAAAGGAATGCACGTTCTGCAGTTTAGCTGGTGCCGGGAGACTGTCTGTTCGGAGATGCTATCGTCATGTCTGCGCCGGGGGTTGGCTGTGGGGCGTCGTTGTCTGCAGCGTGTGCTGCTGTTGGGACTGCTGCTGCTGCTGTTGCGAGGGCTGCAGGTGTCCATACTGGCTGGCCTGCTGCTGCGGCAACGTCGGCTGCTGCTGTTGCTGCTGCTGCGGTGCCCCAGTGGCAGACGGCAGACCGGCGTACGCCTGCTGCTGCTGATCGCTGCTTCCGACCACCTGCGGCGAGGGCGCCGGCTGGCCGTAGCCGTCGGCCATCCGCGGCGGCGGAGCCCCGGCCCCGGTCCCGGGCAGGCTCTGGAAGCCGCCCTGCTCGGGAGCACCGCCCCCGTGGGGCTGGAGGCTGGCCGGTGCGGTCTCAGCCGTGCTGTAGGGCACGGCTAGGTGGGGCTGCTGCAGCCCCTGCTGCTGCTGCTGCTGCTGCTGCGGCTGGCTCTGGCGCAGCACCTTGTTTTCACGCTGGAGCTGCTCGTTCTTCTCCAGGAGCTCCTTGATCTGCTCCTTGAGAACCTCCACCTCCTCACGCACGGCAAAGAGGAGGTGACTCTTGACCAGGTCCTGTGGAGAGGGGAGGGGGAGGTGAGAAAGGGGAGGGCAGACAGAGGTTAGAGGAGGTTCCTGCAACACACTCGTCAGACATCAAGACTCCTTGGAAAGTCAATGAAACTCAAACTACAACCGTGACAGCTACCACTAACGATATGAATGGACCTGGTGCATGAAAAATGACACGGAAAGAGTTGATAACGCTTTCCAAGTTGCGAGGGAAAGATAGAATTAGAGAGAGAAAGAGTCGCAGGATTATCCTATGTACATGTACACGTACTGTACATTAGGCTGGTGGTGGTACTCAACTGCACTTAGTGAAACAAATATGAGTACACAAACAGTAACAAGTACGTGTACATGTACATGTGTACATGTTCATGTACGAGTACACTTGACTTACTGTTTATGCACATGAATGCACACATGTACACGTTATGAGGCAATTACTGTACAAGTACTTGAAGTGTTTATGATAGCATTTATAAGTCTAGTGAGTTTTTAGAGTGCATTTACAATTTCGTATTGACAGGTACTTCCTCAGATGCAAAGCATGTACACGTAGCTGCTACATAAAATACGTACATGTAGTGTATGACATCTTATTGCACTCTTCCCAACTGGTCAGACTAAGTGCTATCCGTACGCTAATACGAATGCATACCCGGTAATCAGCTCAACTGTCAGTCTTGACACCTCTTCAATGTGCTCACAAGTGTACAAGTGTTTTTAAAACTTGTACAGCAGGTGTAAGCAGTGATAACACTGAAATTGTGGTTGTTAACAGTACCTGTACAGTACAATGCATGTGTGGATGGGCATGTACAGTACATGTACCGGTACAGATGTATGTATTTTATCTCCCATTTCTGATTGATATTTTAACTGGGGATTTTTCTTTAACAAACATTTTTGTAAAGTATACAAAAAGGTTTTTAGACTTGTGTACATACGTACATGTACAAGATACATGTATACATTTTTTTAAACATCTTATATACATATTTATTTATTTTTTATGTATGTACCTTGGGCATTTTTAAGACGAATTTTCAAAAGTGATGGTTAACCAGTGTTGGTTAACTTGTTTCATGAATAAATATTACATAAGTAAATACATGCGCATGTGTGCTCATGTATACATGGACAAATATGTGAGCGGTTGTTGACTATCTGTCAGGGAGGATGGAGGAAGGTATTCATTGCAGCGATAGTGCGTCAGTCATGGCAGAACGTCAGGCATGCCAAGCATCTCCACCCACTGACCACGGACACCGTCCCAGTCACGTCCGCCTTGCCTCAATCTCCCAACCCCCCCCTCCCTCCTAACCCACGGCGTACAGTACCACCCCAACCCCAACCTCAAACCCCCCCCCTCTCCAAACCCAACGATCCCCACAACGGCGAAGCAAAGCTGCCACGACCTGCCATCGGTGACATCTACCCTTTGAACAGAGAATGCCGCACGGCACGCCACCGCATTGCTAAACAAGCCCTCTCCCTCCATTTCCCCCCCCCCCACCTCCAAAAGGAAAAGATTAAACGACAGAGGAACGTGACTGCGAAAGTCACCTGATCTGACCCGCGTGTAATATGTGCGACGCGAGGGAATGCGGGCCGCGGCGTGCAGAGTTGAGCATCTCTCTCATTAACTCCCTTACCGATGATGAAAAAAAAAAAAGACGACGATAAGATTGGAGAGACGGACTCGCGGGAACGGCCACAACAAATCTGTTTTTAAGGTTACGGCATGAAAGGGCTGCGATAGGAAGATAATCCGAATACCGTGCGCTCATCTTCTCGCATGCAGTGCAGAGGAACAAGATGGAAAAAAAAAAACAGGGATGAGAGGAATATAATAAATGGTTTTCATTGTAGCCAGAAAAAAACCAATCAAAAATTGTTTCAAGAGTTCCTGTCACTTTTTCATTTCCTTGTGTTGCAAACTGCAATTAATAATAATAATAATGATACAAAATTTAAGGTACATTGTATTTAAAAGAGGGCTTGATGTTTCAATCCTAGCAGGGATCCCTAAAAGAAAAGAAAAATGTCTGTTTCTTTTTCGAGAATTTGTAAACATCAGGCCAATTTAGTCAGAACGTGTTCAAGTATACATGTAGGGGGCCTTGTTATAGATGTATAATATGATGTTTGCATCGAGGAGAACGTAATTCAATGAGGGTTTGTCTACTTGAGCTTTTTTTTTGTAATACCGGTAAGCAATGAGTGCTTTGCCCGATTGCCTGGTGGAAAAAAAAGACACTTCAAGCAGCTCAGCCTAGTCCTAATTGATCTGGGATGACTTGCAGGACAAGGACTGGTTACATCACCACAGACGGCCTACACAGAGATGCATACACATCACAATTAATATTGATTGGTGACAGAGCGCTAAATAAAATATTGACTTGGTTGGGGTGGGGCACCGTGGGAGATGGGGGTGGGTTGTTTGTTGGAGGGGGGGTGTGGGGGGGTGTGGGGGGGGGGAACCGGAGGCTTGGATAGGACAAGACCTTTATTCGGTTTTCGGTCTAACACCTAGCGAAACCATCCCCCACACACGCAAATTCCATTCTTCAACTCCCGACACCTGAGCGACTGAGGGCACCATTAAACAGACTCCTAATGGTTCCGTTTTCTTGGAAAGACAGACGCGAAAAGCAAAAGGTCGCACGCCTTCAGCAACCAACTGGCTAATCAATCTCTAGCGGGGAGGTCATGACGTGCGAGTACAGTACATCATTGTAAACACAGTACATGTACAGGTACAGGTACATTGTGATAGTGTCACAATGGATGATTCCTTCTTCTAATTACATGTAAACTTAGCACTTTCTCCTTTCTCAAATAAGTATTTTTAATAATAATCTAAACAACATTTAATTAAGGTGTGAACTGATTTTTAGTGAACGAAGTACCAAATAATTTTTTTTTTAAATGATGGCTAGAAAGAAAAGTGGAAAAAAGAGGAAATTTGATTGAAGATAAGAATTTTGTACTTTTTTGTGAGCCAAAATGTGACAGAATTTCATGAAAGCAAAAATAACCAACTTACTCAAGTTAATCCATACACTCAAGATTAGCCATGTACCGTACATTTAGGAAGGACACTGCTTACTGCACTAGCCTAACATGTACATATTGTGCTGTACATGTAAAGCTCCCAAAAAAATTAATACCAGTAGTTGGGCTTTGATGAGCACACGCATCATTGAGGATTTTTTTTCGTCCAATTCTTCCCCCATCACCTGAATGTTTGCGAGTTAACTGATTCCCGGCTACAAGACATTTTTTTTAAAGGCTTCTGCTCCCAAATTCCATAAATTTATTAACAACCACATTGCTGTCATGGTCTCAAAAATACGGCGCACCAAAACAATTCAAGCAATGTCTAAAACGCTGGCTTGGACCATTGCCAATCTTAACCCCCACCGGCACCCCCAACCCCCCACCCCCCCCCCCCACCCAGACAAAACCTTATCCTGCCTCAATTCTGGAACATTAGTCTCACCAGGGTATGTTGATTTGTTGGCCTAATCGCAGGCCCTATTCATGAAGAGGCGTGATGTTGTCAGGCTGTCATACCATGGAGGTAGAGGAGGGACCTCCAGGGTCATACATACATGTACAACAAACCAGCACATTGAAGTTGACTGAACCTCATATACTACAGAAAGGTACTACTACTTATGCAGTTACTGTACACATTACATGTACTTGTACAGTGAACTGGGGCCCCCATGCAAGTGCATGCACATGTACTTGCATAAATACTGCCAATGGGGACTGATAAAGAGAGCTACAGTATGGAGTGGGCGGGACTGAAGAGCAAATATGCCCACAATGTACACACATACTATGCATATTATGTATGTGTACAAATGCACAGTATGCAGATTGACCCAGTGTGTGTGTGTACATGTATACATGTACTGTATTAATGTACATGTACAGTACATGACTACATATACAACCATACAATGTACATGCACATGATTCACTGTGCACACAGTGTACATGTACTGTACATGTATTGTGTACCGCTGTGGTATGCTGCAGTACATTACTGGTACATACTGGACACATGCTGGAAATTTCCATGTACAGCACATGTAAGTACACATGTACATGTACATCATCAAGTGCATGCAGTGTGTGCACTGTACACGCGTGGTACATGTACATGTACAGGTACATGTACATGTACAGTACAGTGTGTACATGTACTGTACATGTACTACATGTGTACATGGCACATGCACAGTGGGTCTAATTCACAGGTACTTGTTCACCTTGTACAATACATACATGTACATTGTGTACCAGCATGTACATGTACATTGTACACTGTTCATACAACATGTATGTATTGCGCACTGCTTGCACATGTACATGTTCTGTAGACCTTCTTCTACCTTCTGTTCCATGCACACAAGTGGAAAGCTATTTTAAGGCCAGACTAAGATCACAACCATATGAAAAGTCCTACTGTGCATGTAAAAATTACTCATGAAAGCCCAAACTAAAATGAAAGAATTCTTCACAAAGGCTAAACCAAAAATTGTCTTCAGCTTCAGAAAAGAGCCTGAAGAAGTTTTGCCTTTTAAATTGTAAAGACTTGCAGTCCAGGTACATGTACTTTTCCGCCCACCACCTATCACATTTGTTCATGGCTCGCTCGAGCTGGTAAATTTCAACCAGATATTGTTTCCTCCGATGACACTGCCTTGTTTTGTTTCGGGGCGTTCTCGCCTTATACTTCCTCTCGACTCGCAGATTTCGGTTTCAGTTCTATTTCCGGAACTCAGGAAAGACGGATCAAATTCTAGGGTGGGGCCCGAATTTTTTAATTCGTCTTTCTTTTTCTTTCTTTTTCATTGGAAGGAAAAAGGAATATAAAGGTTGAGAAATGGCTGTAAAAATCCCCTGGTTTTTCTTCTTACAGAAAAAATTAAAATTTCATATTTTCCTCCCTTTTTCCCCTAAGGAGTTGTTGATGCCTGAGATTATTATTTTCTTTTTTTTGGATCTCAGACAACGAAAAGGCCTGACATTTCAACAGTTAGCAGGATTGTTCTCATAGGAGGGACCTTTCTTTTGCCTTTTAAAAGGTCCTGCTAGGATCAAAATGTCAGCCCCTATAACTGCTGAGTTTTTGCATTTTGGTACATGTAAGCCAGTCAGCAATTTTTGGACCTTTCCTCATTTCAGGATTCTGAAACAATGGCTTCATCTAATTGTTTCCTTCATTTATTTATTTCAAGGATTATTGCACACTGAGTCATTGTTTAAGCTAACCTTTAAAACTATTTTTCTTTTCTAATAATCGCTGATATCAAAATTTAATGGGCCTGAGGTTTTGATCCCAGCAGGACCTTTCTCAAATTGCTGATTTCCTTCAAATTGTGCTTTATTCTCTAAATGTTAAAGTTGTTTTGTTAAAGATCCCGTCCCATCTTTTCAGGTAATTTAATATATTTTTATAGCATTTAAAGTCTTACTGTGTAATGTACAAATGATTTATTTCTGCCTTTGGCTGCCAATATTTGTATTAAATGGCAATTAAACTAAATGTTTCAAAGCAGACCAAATCAAATGCAGAAACTGGGGCCAAGTCCTACGACCATGACAACACACAGTTTCAGCTTCATATCAAACAAACTAAGGAAAAACTGACTGGAAACTTTTGAAAAAGTCGCAAAATTGGCAAAGAAAACTTTGACTGGACCGGCACCGGGACTTTTGCCATTTTTCCAAATCCATGAAATGATTATTATTATATATTTTTTCACAGCACATGGGGGGGGGGGGTTGCATTTTTTCGGAACCTTAGGTCGAGGCTGGGGCACATAGCCATGCGCAAGCACGTCAGAAGGCCATTGACTGGTACCACGCTACAACAACCTTAGTGTGGGGTCGGTTCCATTGTTACCGGTGAACAAAGGAGCAGCACTGTGTG
This sequence comes from Luidia sarsii, assembly GCA_949987565.1. NCBI lineage: Eukaryota > Metazoa > Echinodermata > Asteroidea > Paxillosida > Luidiidae > Luidia > Luidia sarsii. Next base: position 12,787,887 of record OX465116.1, read on the forward strand.
CATTGTGTCTTGAAGGTGACAATGGACTGACTTTTGCCGACTTACTGGCAGTACCAGAAGAGAGAGAGAGAGAGAAGAAATGAGAGTATAATACCCAAATCGAGTAGAACAATTCAAGTAATATGCAAAAAAATATTGCCAACTGCTTTACTGACTAAAATGACCAATATGCAAGTATCGAATATTAAGGGGCGCCTGAAGTTTTGATCCTAGCACAACCTTTCAAACGTCCTAGGTCCTTCTAGGATTGAACTGTCTGCCCTCAAAGTTGTTTTTTATTATGAGAACAGTTTGTGAATGAGACTATTTCCAGTTATTTTCCACTCTGACGCTAAGCTAACTAAGCAACCCCCCCCCCCCCGGACAGTTTTTGTAAAAAAAAAATTTGCGGCAATGTTCAAATTCAACCATGCTTCGTGTGAGATGTACATGCAACATCCCCCCCCCCCCCCCCCCCCGCGGTCAAGCCACAACAGAAAAAATCCAAAATTTACGTCACTGTCAGTGTCATTCAATAGAGACAACAATCTAAAACACATTGCTGACGCTGATGCAAATTTCCGAGTCAACAAGTCTCGATAGTTCATTTCCCCTGGCCTTGTCGAAACTTTGCAATAGAACGGTTCATTTCGTTTTGTTTTCCCCAAAGCTTTAGGAGGGCCTGATGTTGTGATTCCAACAGGACATTTCTCATTCTGAGAAGTCCGGCTAGAATCAAAATGGGCTTACTGACTAAAATGACCAAGATGCAAGTCTCCAAAATCAGGATGTCAATCCTGGCTGGACATTTGTAAAAAAAAAAATAGAAAAAAAGGAAGAACAATCTGCTTTTGAGAATATTTGGGTAAGTGCAGGTATTTTCGACAGGGAGGAGAATTTGACCAGGTGTATACAAAAAATACACAGCTGGCAAATTGTTGGGCTTTTATTAATCAGTTGAATACCGCTGCTTTTATCCTGTAATCACCGTACATATCAAAGTAGTGCAGGAATTTTTAAGGAGTACATGTACTTCCTCCATTATCCACATGGAATACATGTGTGTACCTTCATCCCTTTTCTCCTTGTAATGTTTTCCAATCAAAGTTTTGTTTACTTTTTAACTTTTTTTTTGTTCGGGGGGGGGGGGGTTGAAGGGTTGAGCATGTGACACAACAGTGATTGCAGCCAGAGTTCAAACGTTTGAGTGTAATTATGTCAGGTGATATTTTGTCTGGAAATTCCCGAAAATACTGGCTGTTCAAAGAAACCAAGGTTCAGAATATGAACCGCCATGTTGCTCATTTCACACTGTGGCCTTGGTTTCTGCAGTGTCATGCTTAGTGTTTGACTTTATACTTGCGACGGTGTTCGCCTGTACTCACATGTATGAACACATGCCGGGAATCGTTAACGTAATTAAGCGGGTACCACTGGGCTCTTCCAGTTTAATGGGTTAAACGAGCGGACAGACTTCACAAAACGTCACGATTCTAACTAGTGAAGGAAGGACAACGAATAAGAACAAACATCTTGTTCCTTTCCTGAACAAATCACCGGGCAATTTAATGCCGGGAATCATTAATTAAGCGGGTGCCACTGGGCACTTCTAGTTTTACGGGTTTAAAATACGCAGTGGCTGTTGTTACGGCAGTCGTCCGTGTGGTTCCCTGACTTCACAGTATTTGTCAGGATGTTTAGCTTCTTGGAACCAGACTATCAGCTAATAGACTGGTTCAACCAGCCTGCAATGCTGACGAAATACTGTGAAGTCAGGGAACCACACGGACGACTGCCGTAACAACAGCCACTGCGTTTAAAATATCACTCTGGTCTGAACAGATCTCTTTGCACTGCTGTTCCAAAACTTACGGATTTTTTTTTAGTCAGCAGTGACTTGTACCAATGGAAGGAAGGATAATCGAAACGCAGTGGCTGTTGTTACGGCAGTCGTCCGTGTGGTTCCCTGACTTCACATTATTTGTCAGGATGTTTAGCTCTTGGAACCAGACTATCAGCTAATAGACAGCCTGCAATGCTCAAGTCAGGGGAACCACACGGACGACTGCCGTAACAACAGCCACTGCGTAATCGGAAATTTCGAAATAATTTTTAGTAAGAACCAATTTGATGTCTACTCACCATGGCCTGCTCAATCTTGTTGTCGATAGCACCGCCCGTGGCAGAGGTGCTGAAACAAATTGAGGATAAAATGTCTTTATTAGGGGTGTTCCTTCCCATGTGGATGCGCATTGTTCTTCACTGTCTTGCTAACCGCTTCCGAGTTCCAAGTAAGCAAGGGTTGGCGGGTCGCCACAAAGCAATAATAGTTACTGAATTGTTAGTACTGGTTTAAAGTTGGTGCGATCAATGGATGGCGGCGGCGGCGGCAACGTTAATAGTGGACGACATCTTGATGAGCGTCTTGAGGATGTTCAGAAGAAAAAAAACCACAGCCGGTATCACATCGCTGAATGAGGGGGTAGTCTCGGTTTCAAGTCTTGTCAGATTGAGATGGGGGGTGGGAGACTATACAGGGGGGGGGGGGCAGACGGAGAGATTCCACAACAAGGCCGATAGCTACGTATAATCTATCCGGTCCCGGCCAGATAAACGCCTCCTCCGATGATGATGATGATGATGACTGCGACAGCGATTCTGATGGGGGCGAAGGATGCAGAGGGCATCTAAAAAAAAAAAAATTAGATAAAACCCAGCAAGGGGGAAAAGTCCAGACAAGTCTCGGGAATGTTGTCCCCCCTCACACTCTCTCACGTGTCTCCTCTCCCCCGACCAAAAGTCCAGATAAGGACAAATCCACGTTCAACACGTCCTCACAAAAAACGGTGGGGGCCGGCTTCCAGTAAAAAATAGCCGACTCCCACGCTCGCTGGCAACGTTCCCAGATCACGAGTTAAAGAGTGGCTGGAGGCAGCGCAGAGCTGAGAGAGAGAGAGAGAGCGAGCGAGAGATTTGAGGCGAGCCTTTGCCAAGGATGCAGGCTAGCTAGCCTGTGCGATCAAGTCGGCCAATTAAAACTGAAGACAATCTGCGGCCGGCTGTCCTACTTGTCTCGGAGACTGGTAAAACTGGGTCTCGCAATCGCGCCCGGACTGCCAAGCATGTGGCCTCAAACTGTCCAAGACGATAGGCGCTCTGAAATGTTAACAGCAGTTGTCCCTATCTCTCTCTAACTCTTAAGAGTCTAACCCAGTACTGTAGAGAGCTATCCAACACATCAGCATCAATCCGCACAAAATGACAGGAGATACCTTCCCCAAATAAAAACAACTTCCTCAAAATTCCTCAGACTCAGAGCTTCTCAGGAATTGATACTGCTTGCTTCCCACAAGAAACAGTATATTGAGCTGTTTTTAAAAAATTAGTTTTCTTTTTAAATCAGGAGTAAATTCAACTGCGGTCCCTTCCTGCAAACTGTATTTATGTGTATATGAGAATGTGGTGTATGGAAAATTGAAATGGTCTGTTATGAAACAGGCCTGCAGAGCCATGGAGGGAATCCCTGGGCCGTAAGATTTTTACAATAGGGGCGTCTCAAAAAACTGGAGGGACTAATTATTCTCTCAAAAAGAAGAATAAAATCATCCAAATGAAACTAATCAGACAGCATTTTCAATTAACGCAATGATATGATGACTGTTTCAATCATGTGAGTTCTCTATCTTTTAAGAATGCTTTTTTCAAGGGCAGAAGTTTTTGTGCATGATTTGGTTGGTCCCTCCCGCCGAGAAGCAACCCCCCTGTTGGTCGGAGTGGAAGAGGCTTTTACAGCACACAGGGACTGGAAATTTCCACAGCTCAACTGCACATGTACTGACCAGCCCTGACTAGCTGACCTCTTGGTCAACCAAAGCTTTCTTATGCAAATCATAGTCGAACACCCCCCCCCCCTTCTCTCTCACACACACATGCAGTGAGCGGGGAATATTTCAATAGCTGGCAAATTATGGGAGGAAAAAGGGAAATTCCAGATTTCATTGCTACAACTACAAATTGCACTCAGTCTTGTCAGTGTTTTTGGCTGTGACATTCTGCTGTATATGTATGTGTACATGTACAGTGTACACTGTACTAATGGTCCAGCTTGGCAAAATGTGTAACATTGTAATGATTGTTTTCACTCATGAACCAAAATACACTACCACTTACAACTTACAAATGTGTCACAAAATTATAATATATAACAAACAGTACTGTGTGAGTGGATTGGGTCAGTGAGGTGAATGAACTTCTCTAGCTCTGTCTCTAATACAACAATGCACTACAGGCATTGAATTGAAGCCAGGGGGCATGTAAAGACTATGTACTGGCCAATCTTCTGGCATTTTGATTAAATTTCATCAACAACCATGATTACATCAACAGCACTGCAGTGGAAAACACTGGGATGTTTGATGTCAGCATCCTTTGGGAGGGAATTGGGGATGGAAAAACCCCGCCTATTGAGTATTGTGAAACCAAACAGTGTTGGCTTAGTCATCGACTCATCAGTCTGATCGCTTGGATTTTGAGGACAAGTAGAAAAACGCTGTTCAAAATTATTGCAAGTCAAAGTCCCCCTAACCACTCCAAGAAATATTAATTTGAAAGCTGTTTATTCATACAGATGAAGACTAAAGCCGCGTCCGCACTGGACTTAAAATGGGTAAACTAACCGAGCAAATGGGTAAATTGACCATTTTAAGTCCAGTGCGGACAGCCAGAAAGTTTTCCTCCCAGGTAACTTACCCGACTCCAGTGGGTAGTTTAACCGACCAACTTCTGCCCGGTTAAATTGACCAGGTCAGTTTAACCGAGCCGAAAAGTCCAATCCGGACACGACGTCTCGGTAAACGACTCGGTAAAAACCACATCCGGCGCCCCGCATTGCCAGAGGCCCTAAATACCACGTGACGTGCCATGGTCCCAATACAACAATGTTGTTTACTTTTCGAGCAGGGTCGACGTGTCGTAGTTTTATGGTATTTACATCCGGTGAAAGGTCACCACCATAGCGCCCTCTTGCGTTTATACGCGCCAGTCGGTTAGTTTTACTGCGTCGTCTCGGTTAGTTTACCCGAGTCGAAAGTCCAAGTGCGGACGCCGGGAAGATTTACCCATTGGAATGTTACCCACGGGCTCGGTAAAAAATAAGTCCAGTGCGGACGCGGCTTAAGAGTACCTTACCCGGTACAGTGGGACGTCGCTATAACAAACGGCGATATACCGAACATTCGGCTGTAATAAACGGGACATACCCTTTGGCTCCCGATTTTTGTGTACAAAATAAGTGGCCGCTGTACCATACAATTTGCATGGATCCCGGCCCAGGATGTTCATTATAGCGACGTTCCACTGTACACGGTACATGTAGGTATTTCTCCTAACTGTAATACAGGCTGCACCTGTTTGATTTTGGCTTGTTTGGTACTGATGTGTCTAGATGCAATGTTGCATGACTGCGGAGAATTTGTCCCAAACCCAACAAAATGACACGATGTGTTTGCTGCTGGTGTGCCAGTGCAGTGCCACAAACTCTAAAACACTAAGAATAGTGACTGAATGTCTGCAGTACTGATGAAAAATTACATGCACATGTAAATGACATACATGTACAGTACAGTACAGTTCCAAAATGCATGTTACAATAACAATTACCCTGATGAACGAATCATGGAAAAACTGAGTCACTGGTAGTAAATTATAAATGCGGATGAAAATTGTTTTGTAACCGAATACAACATGTAATATTGCTTTATAACGAACATCCCGGGGTTCATGAAAATTGTACACGTACACGTACCGGTACGTGTACACGTACAAGTACATGTACATGTACAGTACATGTACATGTGCATGTACATGTACAGTACATGTATAATATGCAATGTACAATGTATGTTTATACACAGTACAGGTGAACATGTACATGTACGCACATGTACGTGTACATGTACACGTACATGTGTGTACAATGTGCTGTCCATGGATCCTGTACCATACACATGTAAAATGTTCAGTGTACCTGTACAGTGTACATGTACATGTTCAGTGTACATGTACATGTACAGTGTACATGAACAGTGTACAATGTACATGAGTACATGTACATGTACATGTACTTGTACTGTACATGTACATGTACATGTACTTGTACATACAATACATGTACATGTACTGTACATTGTACAGTGTACATACAATTCATGTACACACATGTACATGTACATGTACATGTAGTAGATGTACAGTGTACATGTACATGTACAGTGTACATGTACAGTGTAAATGAACATGTACAGTGTAAATGAACATGACTACATGTACATGACTACATGTACATGTACATGACTACATGTACATGTACATGTACATGTACAAACTTGTACATGTACACTATACTTGTACAATGTACAATGTACTTGTGCATACAATACATGTACATGTACAGTGTACATAACATACATGTACATGTACATGTAGTAAATGTACACGTACATGTACAGTACATGCACACTCACACAGTGACACTGTCCATGTACAATTTTAAGAAGAAACTACATGTACACGTACATGTACATGTACATTGTACTGTACATGTACATACTGTACACATGTACATGTACATGAACAAGAAGATGCAATGTTCAGGTGAAATTCATCCTACATCTTTACTAGCACCAATACGCTGCTTTACAAAATAATTACAATGCCGCTGACAGTACCATTCAATGCCCATGTACCCACATTCAAATGAGCTGAGGATAGATTTACATGTAAATTGTACAAGCACAATGGTTCTTCCTAGCGGCTGCATATCAGCAGAGATGGGACAAGTGTACAGCATGTATGTACTTCTCGGATTGCAATAAGGGCGGCCGTATCGTTTTTCCCTCCCTGCCAAACACAAATAGTTCAGGCAGCGTCTTGATTACTTCTGAGAAAAGTAAAAAGGTACATGTACAAGTGCGTAATAACCCGGTCCACCATTTTGTTTTTTCGCTAGCGGGGAACTTTGATTCACAAATAGTAAGAAGAAACCGGGAAATTGAACCAGAAGATAGAAATAACTCCAGCCATTCATCTCGAAAAAACAAACAAAACAACATCACCACTTTTCCAGGCATGTGACCATCTTACAGAGTTACCGGGGTAGTTACCCATCTTCGCTTCATCTTTCAGAAGTCTGTTTTGACAGAGTGCACATTTTTATGGTATGCCCGGGGGATTATTTAAAAAAAAAAATAGTTTCTGTTTGGCGGAGGAAATAAAACAGGAAAAAGAAAGGTTCTTTCCTGTACAGTCTAGACAATAGTTTGTCCAAAAGAGTTCTATATTCACATGTCATATTCACTCTCTTCCCACTTCCTTCGTGTATGTATCTGTTTTGTCCTGTTTTGTCACTCTGCCTTTGAGAAAGGTCCTGCTAGGATCGAAACGTCAGGCCCACTAATTTTTGACAAAAGAGTTCCATTTATATACTGTACTGATAATAGGCACCTAAAGCCAACACTAAGTGGTACTCCTGTAGCTTCTTCCCACGCATTGCGGAGAGGGAACCAGGGAACCAGGGAAGGGGAGAGGGAACCAAGGAAGGGAAGAGGGAACCAAGGAAGGGGAGAGGGAACCAAGGAAGGGGAGAGGGAACCAAGGAAGGGAAGAGGGAACCAAGGAAGGGGAGAGGGAACCAAGGAAGGGGAGAGGGAACCAAGGAAGGGAAGAGGGAAACAAGGAAGGGGAGAGGGAAACAAGGGGAGAGGGAACCAAGAAAGGGGAGAGGGAACCAAGGAAGGGGAGAGGGAACCAAGGAAGGGGAGAGGGAACCAAGCAAGGGAAGAGGGAACCAAGCAAGGGGAGAGGGAACCAAGGAAGGGGAGAGGGAAACAAGGAAGGGGAGAGGGAAACAAGGAAGGGGAGAGGGAACCAAGGAAGGGGAGAGGGAACCAAGGAAGGGAGAGGGAACCAAGGAAGGGGAGAGGGAACCAAGGAAGGGGAGAAGGAAACAAGGAAGGGGAGAGGGAACCAAGGAAGGGAGAGGGAACCAAGGAAGGGGAGAGGGAAACAAGGAAGGGGAGAGGGAACCAAGGGGAGAGGGAACCAAGGAAGGGGAGAGGGAACCAAGGAAGGGGAGAGGGAACCAAGGAAGGGGAGAGGGAACCAAGGAAGGGGAGAGGGAACCAAGGGGGAGGGAACCAAGGAAGGGTACAGGGGTGGCCATAGATCCCAATTTCTCCCAAACAACAAACAAATAAATGAATAAAATATAAATAAATAGAAAAATAAATAATTATTGAAATAAATTAATAAAACAAGTCTTAACTGCCCACTTTTCCCTCATAGGCAACTGATAATCGTTCCCTGGTTTTGATTAAACAAATACAGGGGGAAAATGACTAGCTGAACTTTTTTTTTACAATTTTGAAGAAGAAAAAAAAGGAAATGAAAATTTGACATGAGCCCGAGACCTCTGGTTTTGTATACCAGTTTCAAAAACATGACCGTTAACTCAATCCAAAATAAACATATATGAAATCATCATTTCATCCTTCCTGGCCTCCGGTTGAAAATGTCTCCTCTCAATTGACAACGAGAGAAGATAGAAAAGATTGTCAATTCCCCTTCTTGATAAAAAAAAGCAAACAGAGGACGTAGGCCTAAATATTTCATTCTCCCTCCACTCTGATGGTAAATTGTAAATTTGCAGAAAGACTGAATTCACTAAGACCCATGTCTCAAAAATGTCAAGGCCCTGACATTACCACCCTAGCAGGACAGGTATCTCTCAAAGGTCTTAGAAGTCTTTGCTGGCAAACTCGCTCTCTCAATCCCAAATGAAATAATTGATCAGGTCAACATCAAATCATTCCCAAATTTTTCAGGGCAAACTCAATCCAAATCAAACTCAAAGTTTAATCCTTCCTCGCCTCTTATGGCAAACTCCATTTCTCAATCCAAATCAAGCCAACCTAGTTGCTTTTTATGGCACTAGTGCTTTTTATGGCACACTCTTTTCTTTTTTTTCAAAACAAATCAAACCAAATGAGATTGGAAGGTTTTCATGGTGAGAATAGCAGGAGTAATAGGTTTGCGGTGACACCATGTAAATTCTGGAAAAGGTTCTGAAAAGAACTGACCAAGTGAAAGTTTAATCCTTCCTCGCTATTTACGACAAACTCAGTTTCTCAAACCAAATCAAACCCAGTAAACGTTTAATCATTCCTCGCTTTCGAAAATCAAAATTCCGTTTCTCAAATCTCAACCCAAAACAAATTGACCGAGTAAACAATGAATCCTTCCTAGTTTTAGTTTATGACGGCAAGCTCCCCACCTCAATCCAAAACATAAAAAAAAAAATTAGAATTTTTTTTTTTTTAAAGGAAATAAATAGGACTGATAGATGGATGGATGGGTGGGGTTGTGGTGGCTGCGGTGCGGGTGGTTCAAACCCTACCTGTGCAGAATCATGATGACGGTCAGCAGCGCTTGGTCGGCCTCGGCGGCGCTCAGGAGAGTCCCATTCTCGGGGGAGGAGGCCAGGACACTCAGCCCGTCCAAGTCCCTGATCACGCCCTGCCGACTGGCCTTGCCCTTCCCGCTCAAATCTAGCAGCGGTTTCATAGTGGCCTCCACATAAAAAAAACCACAACAACCACCAAAACCCAGCGACGAACGACGGAGTCCTCTATTCTCCTCTCGTCAAAGGCCCCCCCCTCCTCAAAAAAATTAAGAACCTTGAATTCGGATCCGACACGCTCTCTGTCTCTTCTTTCAGTGTCCCGACTCAGTTCATCGGATTGGTTTATCTTCTTGTCCGCCTTTTGTCGTCTCCTCTCTCGTCCCGGAAATAAAACCCCAACACAACAGAGAACAGTCCGGCACAGCTGAGTGTCTGCTATGAAAATGGTCACATGAATGATGACGCTCTTCGAGTTCGTGCCGGCAGTGATGCGGCTGACACAACGCCAGACCGAGGCCATGAAAGGGGGGGGGGGGTTGAGGTAGAGGGAGGGAGGGAGAGAGGAGGGAAAGACAGAGGGGGGATGTGCAGCGCCGCTCCGTTACGTCGGCAGTAAAGTCACCCACACCACTACATTACTACGTGCAGTGCCCAATGTGACTGTACACCGCCCATAGCCCCCGCACACACACACACACGCACGCACACACAAAACCCGAATATCTCTCGAGTGCCCCCCCTCTCCCCCCCCCCCCCCCGATGCAATGTTGTCCGAGGCCCGACGTCGATGTAAATTGTATGCGAGGCGCATCGGAGGGAGCTGAGAGGTGTTTGCGTGTGTATGTGTCGGAAGAGAGACTGGCGGAGGGAGGGAGGGAGGGAGGGAGGGAGGAGGGAGAGGAGGTTGAAATCACACTGTGAAGATCTGAAGAAGAAGAGGGAGAGGGGGGTCGGGAGAGGAGTTTTGCAAGCTTCACTTTTTATATCATTTTTTAAAAGTATGAATATTTCATGCTCCGAGGGGTTTAAAATTGACAGGGAACATAAGTGGTGATAGGGGATGGCGGTGATGGCGAAGAGGGAGGAGGGGGAGGGGGAGAGGGGGGGGGGGGGGGGTAAGGCGAGACGTAGGGAAAGGGGCAATGGATATCCAGAGGCCCAAACTGCAGACACAGAGGCCCTCAGAGACTGCCGGCATTGTACAGGGCAACGTCCCGATTAAGCCCCCCCCCCCCAACCCTTCACAAAGTGTATCGTGTCGTGTCATCGGCCGGCCTGCCCGTGCGCACAACCTTGGCGGCCAATCAGGAAAGGCGTTACATGAGGAAGCCACTGCCTTTCACTGTCTTTCCAATCTTCCCCCAACACTAACCCCCCCCCAAAAAACCCCCCCAAAACCACACCATAAAACCACAAGATGTGAGTCAGTCACACAGTCGCAGAAAGAAAGATTATTAAAAAAATCCCACAACCCAGAAAAACTAAACAAAAACGTAACCAAAAATGACTACAAATCATACTCAGGGGCTTGTTACATGGCCGAATGGAAACGGAAGTCAAACGAGCACAGGAACGATGCCATGAACTCAACATGTCCACATCTTAACACCAAGACTGCCATTGGCATTGTCACTGTGTCCATCCATTCTGTAGTCTATATGGCATTTCTATCTATCCCCAAACCCCTCCCTGTCAAGACACACAAACACACAGCCCCCAAAATGTTTTTTTTTTTTTTTTAAAGACCCCCCAAAAACCCAGTACTGTACATGTACTTCAGCAAGAGCATGCCCTACCGGTACTCAATGTCTAATTAAACACTGTACACTCAGTGCTCACCAAAAAAGTCGCAAAACCCGTCATGAGGCCACAGTTCTAAAGATCACAGAATACCCTATTGCATCGATAATATATTCACCTTATTTCTTTACAGAAGACGACCTTTACCATTTTAGAAAAAAAAAAGGATAATAATGATGTGGGCAACAGCAACGCAACGCCGAGAATACAACGGTAAACAGGTTTGCCAATTCTACTCCCCAAAATACAAAAACAGCCCACGCCGGCCTTGGGTTACATGATAATTCGTCGCCATTTCATCCGAGCAGCGAGAATGTGTCACATTCTCACAGGCCTCTCGCCCCCCCTCCAGTGGTTTCATGCAAATTGTATGTTCCCCGGAAAGAGGGATGGGGGAGGAGAGGGAATGCGGCTCTACAGTGCATAAAATACACACGCACGCACTGAGGAGGGCCCCTATTCCCGATGTACTTAACCTCGAGCACTCATACATACAACACTGTACATGGGCTTGGTACTGGTAGAGACAGAGATACTGACAGAGACAGGGAGAGGGAGAGGGATAGGGAGAGGGAGGAGAGGGAGAGGGAGAGGGAGAGGGAGAGGGAGAGGGAGAGGGAGAGGGAGAGGGAGAGGGAGAGGGAGAGGGAGAGGGAGATGGAGAGGGAGATGGAGAGGGAGAGGGAGAGGGAGGGGGAGAGGGAGAGGGATGGGGAGAGGGAGGGGGAGGGGGAGGGGGAGGAGGAGAGGGAGAGGGAGAGGGAGAGGGAGAGGGAGGGGGAGGGGGAGGGGGAGGGGGAGGGGGAGGGGGAGAGGGAGAGGGAGAGGGAGAGGGAGAGGGAGAGGGAGAGGGAGAGGGAGAGGGAGAGGGAGAGGGAGAGGGAGAGGGAGAGGGAGAGGGAGAGGGAGAGGGAGAGGGAGAGGGAGAGGGAGAGGGAGAGGGAGAGGGAGAGGGAGAGGGAGAGGGAGAGGGAGAGGGAGAGGGAGAGGGGGTAGAGAGAGAGGGAGAGGGAGAGGGAGAGGGAGAGGGAGAGGGAGAAGGACAGGGAGAGGGAGAGGGAGAGGGAGAGGGAGAGGGAGAGGGAGAGGGAGAGGGAGAGGGAGAGGGAGAGGGAGAGGGAGAGGGAGAGGGAGAGGGAGAGGGAGAGGGAGAGGGAGAGGGGGTAGAGAGAGAGGGAGAGGGAGAGGGAGAGGGAGAGGGAGAGGGAGAGGGAGAGGGAGAGGGAGAGGGAGAGGGAGAGGGAGAGGGAGAGGGAGAGGGCGAGGGAGAGGGCGAGGGAGAGGGAGAGGGAGAGGGAGAGGGACAGGGAGAGGGACAGGGAGAGGGAGTGGGAGAGGGAGTGGGAGAGGGAGAGGGAGAGGGAGAGGGAGAGGGAGAGGGAGAGGGAGAGGGAGAGGGAGAGGGAGAGGGAGAGGGAGAGGGAGAGGGAGAGGGAGAGGGAGAGGGAGAGGGAGAGGGAGAGGGAGATGGAGAGTAAGATGGAGATGGAGAAAGAGAAGGAGAGAGGAAAGAGAAAGGAGAGAGAGAGAAGAGAGATAGAGAGAGGGGAGGGTGAGTAAGAGGAAGAGGAGGGGAGAGGACAGAGAGAGAGAGAGAGAAAGAGAGGGAGACAAGGGAAGGGGGGACAGAGAGGGAGAGATAGAGGGAGAGGGAGAGAAAGATAGGAGGGCGAGGGGAGGGAGAGGGGAGGGAGAGGGAGAGAGAGGGGAGATGGAGAGACAGAGAAAGGGAGGGAGGAGGGAGAGAGAGAAACTCCCACATCCACACCCATGAATAGCATTTGGATGCATGTTGCCTGCCAAATGTTTCACAGCTCCGAAGAATACATAAATGTACATCTACAGACTAAAGTACATGTATGAGCACGGGATGTCTCCTGTCTGCCCGCCCACGCACGCTCTATGTACAGTACCTCCATGTGGTCAGAGCCCTCAGCATGGATGCAGTGCACAGTGCACACAGGCCACAGCACTGCAAATCCAAATTCACATACAGTGGGCCCCCCTATGTACTGTACACTCAGAATCCCATTAGTCTGCACTGTCCAGTGCACACTCGGGTGCACGGCTGTCATGTTCATTTAAAATGTACACACGGACGTGTACATGGCGGGGAATACAAGTACAAGAATTAGAGGGGGGTGGGGGACTGGCCCGGAAATGGATTATCCCAATCTTGAGGATTATTGTACGGCACACATGAGCAATTGTTTGTATACTATACATACACTACAGTATTACACTGGCAGCTCTTGCAAAAAAGTGGATCTGACCAAATCTACGGAACATGTGCACATGTATGTAATCCGAGTCTTACAACATTGGAAGCTTTCTTGGGGAAGGCCTGTGCACAGGATTCATCGCGGACAATCTGATTAAGGTGTTCTCTCCATTGTACAGGCACTGTGCACGTACACAGTGCTGTACACGCTTACGTACGGGAGGTCTCCACCTGTCAGCATCGCGGGAGGGAGCAGGGAGAGAGGGGGGGGGGAGATTTGCATGATGTTAGACTGGTACCGCGTCCACGCGCGGAAGTAATTCCAACGGAAGGGGAATTGGTTTGCCATCAGCCGGGCAGGTGGGCCCCGCGTGCAATTATTGTCTGTTTCTCCCGTCTTCTCGTCGACAAGACTGTGATTGAGTCGGGGAGGGGGGAGGGGGGAGGGGGGGGGGGACGGGGGATGAAATCTGAGGTTTGGGATCAGAGGCCGGGGCCCAACAGTCAGACAAACTCATTGTACATTGATACTGTAAAACACAATATTGGCACAAACATTATTTTGTTGTGTATAATCTTAAATACAAAAGCCATTAAATATGAAAATTTATTGAAATTTAGATTATCCATGAAAACTAATTTCACAACCATGGCGGTTTGACATGCCCCATTCGTTTATTAACTAAAAAAATTCCAACATTGTGACTACAGATTTTTGACTAAATCAGGTCTCTGTCGCAACAATGTCGAGAGTCGGCATAAAATTCTCGCGACATGTCGACAAGAATTTTTTTTCACGACAACAGCCTTAGTACATTGTAGCTTATGATCAATCGAGAAGACGGCGAGTGATGCGCAGAAACCATATGGCCTATCGCAACTTTACCCCGTCCGTAAGTTGAGTTTACGACGCATCGTAAAGGCTTTCTGAAATCCAACCCTGGACCCCACCAACTGTGTCGTAAACCGACTGCACAGTTGAACAAAGAAGTGGCAAAGAGTCTCAATCACTTGTGAAGATAGAAAAGAAACTGTGATCGGGTACTCAACCCAGCGACAGAGCTGGTTTAATTGAATAGAGATTAAATTTGTGGAACAAAGAGGTATCTGATCAGCCTCTTCCCTCGTTCAGCCTCTCACTGGAATTCCCTTCCTGGTTCATGTTTTTCCCCCTGCCTACGATCTGGCCCCTTTTTAAAAAAGGAATGTCAATTCCACTCTCCAGCCTTCCTGTGTCCCTCTCTACTCTGTCTCCTTCTTTCCTTAGCCCTTAACCTTGAGTGGCTTTATAGCCTTGTTTTGGGCAAATTTACATACATAAAAAACAAAACAAAAATCGCTCCCTTGTTTCATTCGGCTGAAAATAAAAAGAGCTATACAGCAATTTGGGGATCACACAAAGTGGTGGCGACTTCGTTTTTAAAACGTTCGTTTCTTAAAATTAATTGCAGTGTCAATTGAACAATGTGAAGAAAATCTTAATCGTATTAAATTTTCCTCTGAATTACTATAAGTACATGTAAATTACTTAACTGACGAGAATTTCCAAGCAAGCAAGAACTGATTGCATCGGGGTGTTTATTTGTTTGTTTGTTTGTTGGGTTGTTTGTTTAATTGGTGTGCAGTGAGTGCACAGTGCAGAACCCACCATGCAATCTCCCATGATGGCCGGGGCTGGCCCGTTCAAGTGGGTGACATTTCGGACTTCAGACTGTCCTGCCGCGGAAAAAAAAGGTCTCCCCTTGAAATGTCAGTGCCGAGCCAGCAGCTGCTCTTAATCAATGTGCAGTGGGTGTACGACGCAAATGCGCGCATGCACGTACTGTACATGTATGCAAGAGTGGAGAGGGGTCTGAAAGGGAGAAAAATCCAACCAACTTGGGTGGGGTACACAGAAAGGCTGTTCCCACTGGTTTCCCCACCCCCCAAAAAATAAATAAAAAATAAATAAACAATTATAATAATAATAATAATAACAAATAATAATAATAAAAACAATTGAGAAAGGCCCTTTCTCAAAGTTTTATTTGTTAGTTTTATTTATAAGTTTTTTTTGCTAGGATCGAAACGTCAGGCCCACTAAATTTTGAAATTTGCATTTTGGTAATTTTAGTCATTAAGCAGTTTGCAACAATTTTGTATAATATCAATAAAAAAAAATTAAAAAAAAATTGCGAATCAGAAGTGAATCACAATTTTCGCGCTAGTGCGAAGTTATGAACACCCCCATTTCTCGACGCATTTAAAAAAAAAAATGTTTTTAATGTCTCCCAACAAGGCCCCAAAAGGCCACTCAAGTCAAATATTACCAACTTGATATTTAGAGTACAGTGTCAATGTACATCATGTGTACAATGTAGATATTAGAGATCAGATTTTTCTGAAGGGCAGAATTGCAACTGTGCAAAAAATCGCGATTTGAATCGCGAGTCAAAAACCTTTCTTTCTTTGGGCTCACACACGGCAAAGCTCGCAATGCAAAAAAAAATCGCGAGCTGATTGTGGCTAGCATTTGTGATAGGGGGGGGGGGGGGAACCCGCATTCAGATCTAGACAATGACGACCCAATTCAAAAGTACATGTTACATACACAACACATGTACAGCAGAAACGGCACACGGTCTTAATGCTTTGTCTTATTGAATTCCTTCCCGATACATATAAAATGTTTTCACAACACAGGCCGAAACCTCTACCGGCTCTTTCCTCAAAGAGTGGCACGATAATTTGCATGTCGCTCCTCACTCTAACCTGATTAAATACATGTACACGTGCACATGTACCGTATTTAGAGCCCCTCTCCCCCGGCCTCTCCTACACGTATACATGTACATGTGCCGGAATGCTAAATTCCGCTAAAATCCCCTGCAGGCTAAAAATCAGTGCAGGCAGGGCACTGTCAGTGCATAACTATGCAAATGTACACAAGCTGAAGTGCTTTTGCTGAGTGTTCATCTTTCTAGACTTAATTTGACCCCTACCAGCCCCCCCCCCCCCCCAGGTGGCAAGTTTTGGAGAGAAAAAAAAAGACGGAGAAGGTCCATCCAAGCAGAGAGGTAGACCACCTCACAGTATAATAATAAGCAAGGAAAACCCTGCTTTAACCCTGACCTTCCTCAATCCTCCATAATCCTCCGGGTTGTGTTCGGGATTGAGGAGGATTGAGGCAAGTAAGAACATTTCCAGTTGGAGGATTACGGAGGATTGAGGAAGGTTGTTAAATTGACACAGGAGGACTGTGGAGGATTGAGGAAGCGTGCTACAATGAGATCTTGGAGGATTGTGGAGGATTGTGGGGGATTGAGGAAGGTTGTTAAATTGACACAGGAGGATTGTGGAGGATTGTGGAAGGTTGTTAAATTGACACAGGAGGATTGTAGAGGATTGAGGAAGGTTGTTACATGTAAATTGACACAGGAGGATTGTAGAGGATTGAGGAAGGTTGTTACATGTAAATTGACACAGGAGGATTGTAGAGGATTGAGGAAGGTTGTTACATGTAAATTGACACAGGAGGATTGTAGAGGATTGAGGAAGGTTGTTACATGTAAATTGACACAGGAGGATTGTAGAGGATTGAGGAAGGTTGTTAAATTGACACAGGATGATTGAGGAAGAGTGCTACAGTGCTACACCAGTTTTGTTTTATTCGAACGATGCACCGCTCACGGTCTTATGGACATGCCATGCGGTGCTTGTTTATAATTATATGTCTCCTGCATGGGCCACCCGCAAGGACACACCTAACATTTGACCACAACTGCAAACCACAATCACTCGCGATCTTTTTGCATGTGAGAACGTGAGATTTTTTATTTTTTTTCAATATTGAATCGTGATTCAAATCAGACTATTTTGGGCAGTGGAAATGGCCCTAATCATTAAACTGCACTTGATTTTATTTCCATCAGACTGCAACAATCCTTGGCTGGCAGTAACCTGATTATTGCCGGCTACATGAGCTATACAGTATGTTATGCTAAGGGGGTATTCGGGGGAGGAAAAGACACACTTGTCTATACACATGTACAGTACATATGGTCGGGACAAACAGTTGGTCCAATTTAGCAGGAACATTTGCGGCGCGCACCAACGTAGAATGTACAATTTGTACAAGGAACATTTGTTATTTGCATTTGTTTTTCATCAACTAGGAAAATAAACTGAATTCAGGACACATGGTGTATTTTTTTTATTATCCTTTTTAGGAAAAGAAGATGGTGTGGGATACATGTACATTATTATTTGAGTTTGCATTATGAGAAATTGAGAATGGCATTCATTTCCTGAACATGTGTGGACTGTACATGTACATGTACATGCAAAATAAACATTCCAAATGCTGTCCCTGTACAGGAGTGTACAGTGTTACTGTACATGTACATGATGTGATGTTTCAATAGAAACATTGACATCCCCGGTTTCTGGCTCCCCACCATCAGACGCCACGACCGCCGACCCACCACGGACGGGGCCGCTAGTGGACGCCACAATCGCGCGCCAAACCGCACGATCACCACTACGACGTCCGCAAACCGGTACACAGGAACCGGCGAAGTGGACATAAACAGACGCCGCAGCGCGCATTCTTCAGTTGCCTGATGAAGGTTCGCAGTTAGCAACCGAAACGTCGCCACCAGCAACGACACATCGCGTGACTTTGATCACCCTTTCCACTTGATGTGATGTTCATGTGAACATGATGTGAACAATAAGTACACTGTACATACATGTAGTTGAACATGTACAGTACATGTATTGTACATGTACATGTATGTACATGTACAACTATTGTCCATATTGATTGTATCAGTGTAATTTCCATGGTGTAAATGAACATGTTCATACATTGTTGTACATGTGTACACAATACATTGACAAAGTGACATGCATGTACTGTGTGGAGCTCCATACTGACTAGCACACTTTGGCCACAAGAGGGCGCTATTGCAAACTCCTGGACAGACCCGGAAGCAGCATTGTTATCTGTCTGCACACAGCCCCACTGGATGGAGTGTGGCAGGGACACGTGTACAGTGTACATGTACTGTACATTACATGTACATGTACATGTACATGTATTGTACAGTACTGTACATGTACATGTTGTACAGTGTACAACTGTAGGATCACTTCCTTGCTGTACAGTATGAATACACAGTATCCAATGAAAAACTGGAAGTAAACATACTACATGTACTGTACATGTACATGTACAGTACATGTATATCAGTATGTAAAATGCTTAGGCCTGAAAGTCTTCCAGTTCCAGTCCTCTACAGTGTACACAAACTACAAACTACATTGTACAAATGTACCAGCTTCACTCTTTGTCCTTTGTTTCTCATCCGTGTCCTATTCACTCTCTCCCCCTTCCTTCGTGTACATGTACATGTACATGTATCTGTTTTGTCCTTGTCACTCTGCCTTTGAGAAAGGTCCTGCTAGGATCGAAACGTCAGGCCCACTAAATTTTAAACTACAAATGCAGTTACATGTACATGTACACTACATGTACATGTACATGTACAACTGTACATGTACAATGTACACTAGGGTTTCCTTTAAAACATGTACATGTACATAATAAATGAAGAGGGTTGTGTGTGAGTGAGCCTGTGTCAGCACATACTGTACATGTGGTAAATGACTCACTCCACATGAAACACTGGCACAACCATGGAGCTCCATGGTACAACACTGATGGGTACCATTGGCTTGTGGTCTCTGTGTTTGCCCCAGATAGGAGGCAGTGTCCATGTCACACAGATCAGAGTTCACACAGAACATGATGTGTACACGCTGTACAGTACATTGTATACAGAACTGTACATGTACAGGTACATGTACAGGTACATGTACATGTAATGTGGAGTGCATGTTCAATTCAAATTTATAAGTACCGGGTAGGGCCCACAACTGTGCGTGTATACAGTGTACATGTACAGTACATGTACAGTTGTACATGTATAGACATGTACATGTATACATGTTATTGTATGTACATGTATATTGTACAGTACATGCACTGTGCTATTACAGTACTCTAAGTTAAGGCTGTTGTCGTGAGAAAAAATTCTTGTCGACATGTCGCGAGAATTTTATGCCGACTGTCGACATTGTCGCGACAGAGACCCGATTTAGTCAAAAATCTGTAATCACAATGTTAGATTTTTTTTAGGTAATAAACGAATGGGGCATGTCAAACCGCCATAGTTGTGCACTTGTGAAATTAGTTTTCATGGATAATCTTAATTTCAATAAAATTTCACATTTAATAGCTTTCGTATTTAAGATGATACACAACAAAATAATTTTGGTGCCGATATTGGGTGTTACAGTCGTAATTTCCTAAAAAAATCATAAAAAAGCGATTGCTCATTGTTTATTCATGACGTCATCGATCGGCGATGCGTGCGTTCTCACTGCAAGAAATAATGAATATTTATGAATTCGCTGCACAGCGGCTGCAGTGGTTTTCCTATTGGCTATGCACATGGAAGTTGGAGAACCAGATAGTTTCAATGAAAAGAAAAGATGTCACCGTCCGAACCTAGCTAAAGGTAGCCGCGTATTGGGCACCCAAAAACCAGCCGCGTATTGGGCCCAAAAACGGAGGAGGCCGCGTATTCAGCCAAACATTCAGACAAACCTAGAACGTATGCGGCAAAGGAGGCCTTTTTCCGATGTACATAATGTACTTCCGGTCCGTTTTTCAACAAAATAAAATCCGCGGCCGCCGGGATTTTGGGCCCAAACATGCGGCTACTTTCAGCTGGTTACCGACCGCCACGCACGTGCGATCTCATTTCTCGATCCTTCCCTCGGACGTCCACGATCTTTCCCGATCTCTGCATTGCACTGGTATCCCGTACGCACGTGTATTAAAAGCATGCGATGCAGCGACGTATACCAGCTACTGTACTGCTGACGACCGGCCATAGAAACGTGCGCTATACACTAGTGGCAGTATTTACACTGTACATCGTAATGGCAAAATGCGTTCGGTGAACGATTTTCTTTGGTCGCGTCGCGATCCCTTCCAACTTCCAACATATTTAGTAACTATTATTTTGTGGCGTGGATAAGCAAAAATGAAATGCTCAGCGCACAATTTTAGGATTTTTTGTTCCCTTTTTATTCCCTTCTTTTCAGAGATTGGCCATAATGAATAGAGGTAGGCTAATGTATTTTATTGTTTTTGTCGCGACAACCGAAAAACCTTGTCGACATGTCGGAATATTTTCTTTGTCGCGACAATGTCGACAAAAGCCTTGTCGACAACAGCCTTACTCTAAGTACATACAGTACAGTACTGTACATGTACATGCACATTGTACATGTACATGTACACTGTATTGTACAGTACTGTACTGTACATGTACTGTACATGTACACTGTATTGGACAGTACATGTACACTGTATTGGACAGTACATGTACAGTACATGTACATGTACAATCATGTACATGTACATGTACAACACACACACATGTACATGGCATACATGTACATGTACATGTATGGTAGAGTGTACGTAAATGTGTAATACACAGTGCTATAAAACCGAGTCAGAAGCAATGTTTTAAAAATGCTCCCATTTTCAACCACATTCACTTTCCTTTTCTTAACTGTCCCTAAATACATACATGTACACTTACCGGTACAAGTACATGTACATGTACAGTGTGTATATCACACTGAGTTACATGTGTAGGCCTATGTGTACGGTATTTCCATTTTCCAAATACATGTACCAGTTTCGTGAAAACCTTGTGGAGACCTATACACCTACATGTAGTTACAATGTACAATTTCCCTGTGGAGACCTATTGGACTACATGTACATGTAGAAGGAATGAAATCAAATAGTGGCGCAAACACTGATATTCAAGGTTTAAGGGTACAATGTCCTGAATCGAGTTCCAGATAAGGTTGTTCGATATCCGGAATTTTTGGTTTCGATATATCGTCAGGAATATATCGCGATATCTGGTGCGTAAGCGGAAGTCAAGGTAGTGACCTGGATTTCCATTCAATACACACTATGATTGCCGGAAACCTATATGTAGCAAATGCATCTAACTTTAAGCCATAGTTACCAATTGTTTAACCCCCTTAATCTCCCCATTTATCAACGAAGACGATATCCCAGGCGGTTTTCAGCAACTCGATGCTTACATATGACTTTACAAATACATGTACATGTCTGGCCAGATCAGCCAATGGGTCTTCAGATTAATATTCATGAGGGGAGACAAACCATCAATACATTTATGTCGGCATAACGATCACCTTGAACAAAATCTGGTGTGCCTTTCGGTCGTACGGATGCGTACTGGAAAAAAAATTGGGGGGGGGACTGCTAAAAAGGAGAATAAAGCAGCAGTTCACCTTTTCTCATCCACGCCGCAAAATGATTGTTATGTTAGTATACACGTCCAAGTTGGAATCATTCAAGTTGGAATAGATCGCGACGCGACCCCCCCCCCCCCCACAAAAAAAAATAAAATAAAAAAATCCACCGAACTTTGGTGTACACGATGTGCAAATGGTCTGGCCGTACTTAGCTGGTGTACGTTGCCTTACACGTGCCTTTAGTACAGCTGCGTGGCGGGTACCAGAGCAGCATGGAAGGATCGAGAATTCAGAGGTCGCACGTGCGTTATGAACAGTGACGTTTTTCGCTGTACGAAAAGTGTGCTACCAACACCGGAAGTGAGCTTGCACTTGCAGTGGGTCTGTTGCCGACGCATTGCCTTTGTGGAGACCGCGCGCAATGCAAGAGTCAAATGGCTGGCTGGCGCTCCTCTCCCCTTGCGGTTTCGGGTTTTTCGTTGTTTTTACTGACGAAAGGTTATCGCCCTTCAAGATCTCTCTGATGGCCACGCTATACAAGCTTACATACAGGCGATAATGGGGTTGGGAAACTAGATTTTTTTTCGATATCGTGATACTTTTTTCGATATCGCGATATCGAAAATATCGCGATATCCTGAAATGCGCTCGATATGATAATCGCCGGAAAGCGATATCGCGATATATCGAAATATCAAACAACCTTAGTTCCAGAATATGAAAGATTCGCTCAAGACAGGCCGTTTTCGCAACGAGTATATTGTGTCTCAGGCTACGGCTTCGCTGGTTTAAGTCAGAGCTTATGTATTTTCGAAAGCCGCTTTAGAATGACTAGAACCAGCAAAGCCGAAATCCTGTTACCCAGTCCACTCGTTGGTGGGCTGGGTTTTGAGGTGTTTCTTTTTTTTATCTTTCTTCGTTGAAGCCAGCAACAGACGCCTTTGGAAAAAACACAAGTTTGTTTGCCCAAACCATGACAACTCCAATGATTCACATCCTGAGAGTTGGGGCAGTTTGGGAGGGGGAGGGAGAGAGGGAGAGGGAACGGGGAGGGGGAGGGGGTGGCAGGGGGAGGGGGAAGAGGAAGAGAGGGAGGGGAGAGAGGAGAGGGAAAGGCAACATTCACAGACGTGATTAAATGTTGCGGTGAGCTGCAAAATATGATTCTGAGCCTCCGACCTACTTTTTTCCTCTTCACTGTACTGGAGAGAGGTTGAGAATTGAGATGATGAAAAATAAAGAGGCCCTGACATTTCGAGCCTCAAATTTTGTTTCTCAAAGGCAGAATGTTTTTTCCCTCCAACATTTCTGAGACTTTTTGCAGAGTGTTTGTATTACATGTACCCTGTACATGTATGTACATGTACATGTACTGCACATGTACATGATACAGTACTTACATGTACACTGTACATGTACATGTACTGCACATGTACATGTACATGTACATGTGCAGTACATGTACATGTACATGTACATGTATCATGTACAGTACAGTGTGCAGTACATGTACAAATGTACAGTACATGTACATGTACATGTACAGTGTAAATGTACTGCACACTGTACATGTACTACACATGATACATGTACATGTATGTACAAGTGTACATGATGTACACTGTACATGTACTCCAATGGTTAGCCCTTCTTGACATACATGTACAGTGTGGTATACTGTACTGTGTACATTTTGTAGAATTAGTGTACATGTACAGTCTGTGTGTTGTCAGACAAAACTATCGACAACTAACACAAAGTTAAAATGTTTCTCCTATATAAAAAAGGCATCTTTGCCAAACTTGTGCACAGTACACGTGCCCAGGTACTTTCAGCATGAACCTTCCGCATGCAATCCCCACCATTCAGCAGACCGCAGTACAAGGCTGGTTAATTCTCTGAACAACCGCAACAACAAAAACCTATGCAAATGACCGACCGGCCTCATGCAGGCCAGACTCCTTGCTTTTCAGCAATTCATCCACTCCAGAGAATTTCCAGTAATACTGTGCGTGGAGTTTTTCTTTACAACTACTGTAACGGACAGCTGCAGAACACAACAATTGACTACTTCAGCGACAGAACTTGGGATTTGGTGTGATAGCAAAAACTATCTATTGTACAATGCATCATCCTTTTATAATTAGTAATTACTGCATAGCTTGAAAAGCTACATGTACATGTACCATGTATAATTTGATCAAGAACCGCATTATATGCATTACAGCCAATTTCAATGTGTATTATACACGTACCGGTATGTTATACTGTACAATGTACGTACATGTACATTGTACGTACAAGTACCGGTACATGTACGTACATGTACATGTACAATGTACTGTACAGTGTGTACAGTGTGATATACAAAATGTTGCAAACTGCTTACTGACTAAAATTACCAAAATGCAAATCTCAAAATGTAGTGGGCCTGACGTTTCGATCCTAGCAGGACCTTTCTCAAAGGCAGAGTCAGTGTAAACATGTACATGTACATGAAGTTGATCACTCACAAATACAAAACTGTAGTTTCTCTGAGTAGTACTGAGTACTGAAACTGTGTTCAGGATAGGTCTGAGACTTGCACTTGATTCACATTTCGCGGACATGCAATTCAAAGTTAATACCACTTTGTGAAGCAAATTTTCACACATGGATATTTTTTTATTCGCAAACGTGGGAAACATTTGCCAGAAAGTAGGAACCCCATGTAAGTTTCCTACAAATATATCACTCAACTACGATGGGTTATCCATCGCAAGTTCAATTATGATGCATCGTAAGGCTTTGTGAAATGTACCTCAGCTGCTGATTTCACGAATCTTCAAATGTCGCATACGCAACATTTTGTTGCGTAGCTTACGCAACATTTTGCTGCCTTTTTCTAAATATCGCTGAAAGGAGTCATGGAGGTGCAAGACTTACGCAATATTTGTACGATGCGTAACTTACGTAACTTTTCTTAAAATCGGCTGCATGTTCCACGTGTTGCACCCACGTAGAACCTGGCGATTTTTTGCATTTGTTGGGTGAAAAGCCCTTAGAATACTGTACCTAACGCAGTTTGTAGCTTCTGCGTGGCAATGTCAAGTGCATGTAGACTGCATTAGTAATTAGTATTAGGCAGGAAGGGGTTCAATTGAGGGGCAATTACCATACAAAGCACTTGCAGTCTTACACAGGCTGCTCTAAATGCCTGACCACCTGCACACACAGTACATGTATGATGTACCGGTATACATGTACATGTACATGTACACAATGTACATGTACAGTACTGTACATGTATAGGGGTACACCAGTACATGTACATGTACATGTATACGTGTACATGTACATGTGCATGTATACATATTATACATGTACCCATGTACCAAGTACTTGTACACATGGGCATGTGCATACATGTACATGTACATGTATACATGTACATTGTACATGTACATGTACACATGTACATTGTACATGTACACATGTACATTGTACATGTACACATGTGCATTGTACATGTACACATGTACATTGTACATGTACATTGTACATACACATATATACTGTACATGTACGTGTACAGTACTGTACAGTACATGTACATGTACACGTATGTAAGTACTGAACACATACAGTACACGTACATGTACAACTGTACAGCACACATACATTTGTGTACATGTACAAGTACATTTACATGTTCGTGTACATGTATAATTAGATGAGATTTTATTAAGTGGACTGGAGGTGCCAAGTCAAGAATAATTATTATATACATCTCTACAGCATGCACATGTACACTGTATGTACACTGTAATGTATGTACATGATTGTACGTATAAACGTGTATTAGTCCATGTACATACATGTACTTTTGTACAATATGGGGCCAGAGTGTATGGGCAGACGCACTTTGTACTGTACCATGGTACAGGTCTGGCCAAATACACAAGTGCACACAAACACAAAGGGCCGCTTCGTCCCAACAAAGTTGAAAGTATCACTATCAAAAATTGTCATTCCTCCTATTCAAACTTGGGATTGTCCTCCTCCCCCCACCCCCCGAAAAAAAAGGGAGTAGATTGCGAAGCTCCGCCCCTTCCCTTCGTCGGTAGGAAGTTGTTACATAAATGTACATTTCAACTCAAGGGAGATGTGTGTCCGGCTGAGTGTGCAGCCACATTTCATGCCGCTGCTTAATGACACACACACACGCACACAATTTATTATCATTATTAATCTGCTAATCAAAAAGACTTCCTACTGGTACATGGGTATTTGTACAGTATGTAACGGTACATGTACATGTACATGTACTAATGTACAGTAGCCCAAAACTGCATTCCCCAGGCCAGTTCTTAATTTCCCCTGTGCCATTCACTGCACCTGGCTTATACTTGCCTTTGAGTTATAGTACATGTACATGTACAGTACATACATACATGTACTACAGTGTACCGGTACATGTACAGTGTACCGGTACATGTACTATACTACTACAGTGTACCGGTACATGTACTACAGTGTACCGGTACATGTACAGTGTACCGGTACATGTACAGTGTACCGGTACATGTACAGTGTACCGGTACATGTACAGTGTACCGGTACATGTACAGTGTACCGGTACATGTACAGTGTACCGGTACATGTACAGTGTACCGGTACATGTACAGTGTACCGGTACAGTGTACCGGTACATGTACAGTGTACCGGTACATGTACAGTGTATATGAACAGTGTACAGTGTACATGTACAGTGTACATGAACAATGTACTGTACATTGACTACATTCAGCTCAATGTTACGGTTGTTACATGTACATGTACCTACAGTACTTAAGTAAGGCAAGAATGAACACACAGGTTTGTGACTTGGAGCTGGTCGAGGTTGTGTGGCGGATTCAAATATTGTACAGCCTCGGGTCTGCAGTAAGCCAGTCATTTCATTTGCTCTCTCTTTTTATGGGGGGAGGCATATAGCCACATCTTCCCAAATCAATTGACATCAACTCACTTCCAACTGAGTGATTTGATTGCCTCAATTAGCTACACTGTATTGGATAAATCCTTCTCAGTCTACACTGTATATATTCCCAATGATGGAGATTTGGAATCAAATGACAAAAATCATAATGAGAAACGCATATTTTCATAATAAATCTAAAACCAACTCAATTCTAATGGTTGGAAAGATAATACCGTACGTGCAATGCATATTTTTTTTACAGGTGTCAGTACTAGCAATAAAGCACTGTACAAGGGGGAATTCAAAACTCGAGCACT
Organism: Luidia sarsii; assembly: GCA_949987565.1. Classification (NCBI taxonomy): domain Eukaryota; kingdom Metazoa; phylum Echinodermata; class Asteroidea; order Paxillosida; family Luidiidae; genus Luidia; species Luidia sarsii. Next base: position 12,814,979 of record OX465116.1, read on the forward strand.
TGTTGTACACGTGCACCTACATTTGTACTGGATGAAATGTACAGTGTACAGTACATGTACACGTACAGTGTATGACCAATGTATACATGTACAGTACAGTGTATGGTAACCTGTCTAAAACTACATACATGTACATGTACATGTACAGTACGTAAAAATTGCAAACGCTTTTCAATAACTTTCTCCACTTCCATTCCTTTCAAATTGAAACTGTTTAAATTAGTTGCAGTACATTTGTACATGTACAGTACATTATTATATATACATATTTATTATTATATATACATATGTACAGTACATGTGCATGTACATTGTAGTTTGTACATGTACAGTACATTTGTACATGTACAGTACATGTACATGTACAGTTGTACACGTACACGTACTGTGTACATGTACACATGTACAGTACATGTACATGTACATGAACATGTACACATGTACACATGTACACATGTACACATGTACACATGTAAATTGTACACATGTACATTGTACACATGTACACATGTACACATGTACACATGTACACATGTACACATGTACACATGTACACATGTACACATGTACATTGTACACATGTACACATTTACACATGTACACATGTACATTGTACACATGTACATGTACATTGTACACATGTACACATGTTATGTACACATGTACACATGTACAGTACACGAGTACATGCACATGTACCAGTACACATGTACAATTGTACATGTATGCGTGTACATACAGCAGGGCCTACATGTACATGTACCCTACACATGTAAAGTACATGTACATGTACACTGTACATGTACATGTACATGTACAGTACAGTACATGTACATGTACATGTACATGTACATGTACATGTACGGTATGTACCAGTACACATGTACATGTACCCTACACATGTATATATGTACAACTGTACATGTACATGTACATGACATGTACATGTAAAACTGTACATGTACATGTACAGTTGTACATGTACATGTACAGTTGTACATGTACATGTACAGTTGTACATGTACAGTTGTACATGTACATGTACAGTTGTATATGTACACTACTTGTACATGTACATGTACCTGTACACATGCACAGTAGGGCCTACATGTACCCTGTACATGTACACTGACCTTTTTTTCTTAAATCCATTTGCAAACTGTACTGCCCATGTACCCACAATTTTGGCTTGGTCCCTCAAAGAGAAATCAACATTTCCTCTGACTCCCGATCCGTCGCTTGCAATTCAGGCAGACGGCGCACTGCACGTCATGATGTATAGTTTGTCACGGGGACACTCAGCGACATCCGGGTCTTTCGCGCATCCATGGATTAGCTGCGCAAGGGCTGGGAGTTAAAGTATTAAGAAGACTTACTGCAGCACATGTTTGTGTACATGTACATGTACATGCATGCATTCACCGCTTAGCTATTTTTCTATTTGAGGCCAAGTACCGTACAGTACATGTACAGTGTTGTACGTACAGTACATATACACAGCTTTTTCATGGAAATCACGCCATCTTTCTAACTCCCTTGACCGGCATTTACACTGGTCTTTACAAAAAAATGTGAAGTTTAACGGAGCCTGTGGTTTACTTTCAAATGGGTAAATCTTACCGCTATTCCCACTGGACTTGCTCGTGGGCCGGGAAGTTTAGGCGAGACGGTGGTCACAGTAACCATGGAGGAGACAACTCCTTCCTGCATGCAGTAACCAAGCTGGTAGTAGTAGTAGGACGCGACCTTTGACCGGTTACGTACTGCCAGCGAAATGACACCACTTCCTGGCTGCCACCGAGAAGGGGTTTGACTGTGGTGTGCTGTGTGTATGAAGTTAACTTTTCACACAGAGCGCATGCGTGTTGTTGCCGTGGCTCTTTACATTTGACATGTTTCACCGGATGTGGTTTTTCTTTACTTACCGAGCAACGGAGTTGTGTTTAACAGAGTTGCGTTTCCACTGGACTAAATAGAAATGGCGAAAGTTAGCTGGTCACTACATCGCTATCACTGGGCAGGGGACACCGGTACTAAAAGTATCCATAACAACGAGATGAACCACTTTGTGGATTGAACAGTACATGTATGTTATACAGAACAATTGACAGAATGTTTATCATAAACTTTCATTACAACGTTGGGAAAACATCAATGTCCACAGATTTCCTTCTTATTTACACAGTATTTTGACCGGAGCTGGCAGCAAGTTATACAACAATTAAACTGAATGGTAATCCTTGCCTCAATTTATCTATAATTCACAGGCTGGTTTCATTCTGTCCAAATCATGCATAGGTTCTACCGATCCTTTATTTAAAGGCCCAATACAACATTGGGAAGATCGGAAAAAAAAACGATGTCCACAGATTTCCTTCTAATTTACACAGTTTGTAGATGGTCATGATGGAATCCTCATGTTGAAATCTTACGGTCTGGGATGCTGTACTTCTCAAGATATCTTCACTCAAACATCGACAAATAGTACTCACGAGTAATTTACTATTTCTTACACTACAAACTGGTGTGAAAACCGTGACATTTCTTTTTGTATTTTTCTACATTTGAGCTAAAACCTTCATGTACATGTACATGAGCAATACACAAGCATGAGTGTGTACGCATGCACAGAAATGACCCCATGATCATGGGTCAAAACTCCCCGACAACTGTGTCATCACACCTACTCACACATGGGCAGGTTTGTTTTTAATTCTGTTCTCAACTGGCAAATGTCATGCACCAGTGTGCACACGCACCCATCCACTCCATGCATGTACTTCAGGTACACATACTGTAAGTAATAGCCAAACAAAATATCAATACCTAAACAGTCAAAACAAACTCAGGGCACTGGAAAAAAAGGAGTGGGTGCCTGGCTCCAAACATTTTGTCAATTTTATAAGCAGTCTGAAGTCATAATGTAAATATACTGTGCATTGCACATGTAATGTACTGTACACTATGCAGCTCTCAGTCAGCCATAACATGTACATGTACATAGACATGCACTGTTATCTAGAGTACTGTACAGTGTACACAGGTGTCTCCTGATGACATACATGTACATACTGTACATGACTGATGGTACACCCAAAATGTTGAGTTAATGGCAAATTTCAGAGCCAAACCCCTTCTCTTATGAGATGATGTACAATAATTGTACATATTTACACATGGAGTCACCACAAACTGACAAAGCTCCTACATGTACATGTACTTGGATTTTCCAAACCTTCAAATCTCATCTACTGTATCTACATGGGCACATGTAGGCCTATAGGCCTATTCTCAAAAGGTGCTTTAATAACACTTGTGAGATTATCGCGACGAAAAGTGAATCGCGATTGAAAAACTGTTGTGTATTGCATGGCACAGTATACTAAATTTAATTTTACTACTTAGTATTTTGTAGTGCTGTGAGTGTCTGCACTTGATAAAAGTACATGTTGCACTACTACAGAGTGCCGTATACTAACACTTGTGAGATTATCGCGACGAAAAGTGAATCGCGATTAAAAAAACCTGAACTACTCGTGCCTCAAATGTGACCCAAGAGTGACCAACAGGAAGCCGTACTGTGACTTGAACTGTGCTCGCCCAACGTGTTACTGTTACTCAGTGTTAGAACGAATTGACTCGCTGTGTAGCACTACCACAGCTACATGTAAACTGCAGGACCAGCCGTATACTGTAACTTTCTCTATGTACATGTACATGTACATGTAACTCAATGAGTGGCCCAATCAAATGGGCTTGTACAGGTACTACGCAGTTATGCAGTGCACCTTGGCCCCCACAAAAAAAAAAGCCTGATAATCTCACACTGCTATGTGCACAGACCGGCCCATTCATCCGGCTAAGAACTAAAGAAGAAAGTTTTGTTCTCCTCCCTCTTTCAACAGTTGGTGAAGAAGATGTTCCTGAAAAGACTATACAGCATTGGGCAGTGGAGGTTCCAAGTGAGCAGTGGAGAGGGTTCTTGTGATGATAAGGGGCTTCTTCCCCGCCAGTGAGCCCATGGGAGTGTTTAGGTCAAAGGTCACAAGAGCTCTGGCTTTTCTCAGACCTTGAGTGTAGGTACAGTTAATCAAGGACACAATCAACTTCACTTCACCATACATACATGTACCACAACTTATGGTGCTCATGGGTCAGTGTGTGTGGTTTGGGGTGGGGGGCCTGCTATATAGTGTCTGGACAAAGCTCAGCTGTGTAGGATGAACTGCACTGTTTTACAGTACAGTATGTAAACCAAGGACAAAGGTACTGTACATGTACATGTATACACATATGTAGTACATGCACATGTACATCATACTGTACAGTCTCCTGTCTGCCAGTGCATGAGCATGCAAGTGTACATGTATGTATTTTGAGGATTAAAGGTACACCCTTCAGAACAGAAACAATGTACATTTGTACAGCTGCATTTCGATGGGATTTCTTCTGGTCAAACTCAACAAGACGATTGTTACATTTCCCATTCTACAGTAAGTCTGGGGGACACGGTGAAGGTGACCTACGTGTACAGTATGAGTATACATTGTGTACCTTCCTCTCCGTTACTTCAACCGAGTCCAACGGTCCAACTTTTACCAGCCAGTCTCTCCCCAGTAAAAGTGACCAGGTAACTTTTACGTACAAGTCCAGCGGACACGCGTACGTTTAACTAGCTTAATTTTTTAACCAAAAAAAAAAAGTTACAAATCCTGGCAATGGCTGTCTTCTGCTCGGACCAGGGGTGGATTTCACAATGCCTTACGATGCATCGTACGGTGCAACTCAGCTTCAATGTACAAGTTGGGAAAGGCCGTACACATTGGTTTCTATTCATCGCTCATCGACTTGCGATTGATCCCCAGTTACGATGGGTATGGTGAAAATCGACAGCAGTACTCTCAAATCTTCCAAATGCACTTTCTAAAAAAAAAAAAAAAAAAATTAAAAATGAGGAAAGACGGCCCAAATGTTACGAACTGCTCCATGCCTTTGATGACACACAAAGTGTCCAGTTTTGAGTCTTTCCGATCCTTACTTCAACAAAAAATGGCCACCATTAAATGACTGACAACCACTCAACCTACTCAGTATTCAGTAAATAACACAATAGATTAGCATCCCTGCAGCAACACAGGGTCTCCTTTTTATTATCGTTGCATGTACATTAACAGCACTCCGTACCACTTGTTTGATTTGAAATTGAAAAAATTCAACCGTTTCAGCCAAAACAAATATCATCGTCCTACAATAGCCGAATCACAACAGCTGTTACGTTAGTATGCCTGCTGACTATCGACAGTGGATGGAGCGAGAGGACAACTGTCAACGTGTGTTCGGAAGCAGGCAGCCAACGTGAAAATCTGTTAACACCTTCTGGCCCACTACCTTCGCAGAGTTATCACGTGTGACAGCGGCGAAGGGTGCGGGCGTACCGCCAACTGAAACACGGGTAAGGGACCAGGGAGGCCGAGACCAGACCGGGCACTCCTTGTACTGTGGCGTCCCACCATCCGACAGGGGAAATGCGTGTATGTAGAAGAGGCTCGTCTCGTAATCAAAAAGAGTGGACCTGGGAATACGACCGAACGAGAGGTGGCATCGGCTTCGCCTTGCACACAGCCGCCACGAGTCAAGCACGGTGGGGAGGGGGGGGGGTGGCTTGTGGCAGTGAACTCGTGGCTGTGTAGACAAGTCCGGCCCCTAGTCTTATCCGTCGAGTCCCATTTGTCAACGACAAGTCGCCATCGCTCTGGATGCGTCGCAGGACCTGCGAAGAATCGCAACAGAGATGCAACGGAGGGTGCATTCCGTGGGATTCTGTGGGCACTAGCCCTGCTGCACTCCTAAACAAGATGCAGCAGTGGGTGCATTCCGTGGGATTCTGTGGGCACTAGCCCTGCTGCACTCTTAAACAAGATGCGGCAGTGGGTGCATTCCGTGGGATTCTGTGGGCACTATAGCCCTGCTGCACTCCTAAACAAGATGCGCCAGTGGGTGCATTCCGTGGGATTCTGTGGGCACTATAGCCCTCCTGCACTCCTAAACAATATGCGGCAGTGGGTGCATTCCGTGGGATTCTGTGGGCACTAGCCCTGCTGCACTCCTAAACAAGATGTGGCAGTGGGTGCATTGCATTCCGTGGGATTTCTGTGGGCACTATAGCCCTGCTGCACTCCTAAACAAGATGCGGCAGTGGGTGCATTCCGTGGGATTCTGTGGGCACTAGCCCTGCTGCACTCCTAAACAAGATGCTGCAGTGGGTGCATTCCGTGGGATTCTGTGGGCACTAGCCCTGCTGCACAAGATGCAGCAGTGGTTGCCTTCAATGGGATTCGGTTGACCCTAAACCCTGCTGCACTCAACAAGATGCAAAAGTGGGTGCATTCCGTGGGATTCTGTGGGCACTAGCCCTGCTGCACAAGATGCAGCAGTGGTTGCCTTCAATGGGATTCGGTTGACCCTAAACCCTGCTGCACTCAACAAGATGCAAAAGTGGGTGCATTCCGTGGGATTCTGTGGACCCTAACCCTGCTTCACTCAACAAGATGCCATCCCCTGAATGCGTTGCGGACCTGCAGAGAATCTGCCGGGGAGGGGGGGGGGGGATGGACAGGGGAGGGGGCCCTTGGACTGTCGATATTATCAGAGCCCTGAGCCCTGAACTGGGAATTCCTATTGTTATTCAACAATTGTATTGAGCCACTTGGGAATGTGGCCAGCGCGATTGAGTGCGCCCCAAGAGTGGTCACCATGCCCTAACGAAGGAATTCCAATCCCTATAGAAACTCCTAACAATATATCAATAATATCAATATTTGAGCGCCGATATAAAAATCAATATTCGAAAAACTTGATTTCTACGGTACCTACATGTACTGCCTAGTGCATGTACTTTCCCTTACCACCCCCCCCCCCATCAAAAAGTACCATATCATCCCCATCAAATCATCTACGTGTACATGTACATTACACATGCACATACATACATGTATGCACAGTGCAGTACACGTACCTGTATTGGCCCCACAAACATGTGTATCACTCTAAATTAAAGTGGTTTGTAAAACAGATCTATGAAGTAAAGCATTTAATTGCCGATCTAATTGGCTACATACACGTACCTGCACACACACACAATTACCAAAAAGGGTGCAAACAAACATGACGAAATGCAACATTGGCTCTATGACAGTCAGTTGCCATCTTTTGCTCAAATTCAAATCATGAGGGAAGCAGCCTTAGACAGTCTTAGACACAAAAACAGTATACTGTATAACACACACAAATACATCAATCTGTCCTTTATTTGGCCTTTTTCTTGTGAGCACTTGCTGCGATGCATTTTTAAGCCTGCGATTACGACAACACGCCACTGACTGAGGCAACAGTTACCGCACCCAGCGAGATGAAGGCAATGTTGAAATGGTCTCCATCTGCGTGAATCCATAGCCTACAATCCTCCTGCACTGTGCAGAATGCCAGAGTGAGTTCATTCTCTGACATTCTGTTGACTGTCTGTAACCCTGCTGCAGACACTGGCCGCAGAGAGTGCCTAGACGCCACTCAACAAGATGCAACAGTGGGTGAATTCTGTGGGATTCTGTGCACCCTAACCCTGCTGCACTCAACTACTGTAGATGCAACAGAGGGTGCATTCTGTGGGATTCTGTGCACCCTTACCCTGCTGCACTCCACTACTGTAGATGCAACAGAGGGTGCATTCTGTGGGATTCTGTGGACCCTAACCATGCTGCACTCAACTACTGTAGATGCAACAGAGGGTGCATTGCATTCTGTGGGATTCTGTGCACCCTAACCCTGCTGCACTCAACTACTATAGATGCAATAGAGGGTGCATTCTGTGGGATTCTGTGCACCCTAACCCTGCTGCACTCAACTAAATGCAACAGTGGGTGCATTCCATAGGATTCTGTAGACCCTAACTATCTCAACTACGGGTGAATTCTGTAGAGTGTTGACCCGTGCATTCTTTGAGATTCTGTGGACCACAACCCTCTTGCAAGATGTAACAATGGGCTTCTGTTTGACTTTCAGAAGGTACACATATTTGTAGTCCAATGACCACACTGCAACTGGGAAAAATACCCCTTTTTTATGCTGCACTGCACAATCCAATGCCAAATGTAGTCAGCAAATTCGCACATCATGAGGAACTAGGCCTATATAGGTGTCATCCTGCTTCTGACCAATAGCAGGCAGAGTGACTAAACCTATCCATGTGCGAAAAAACGGCGGCAGCACGTGGAAGGTGAACACTCCACTGCCTCTGGATGAGGGCGCCCTTCTAAAATGACGCCATGACGAGCACAGACATTGCATGCGGGCCTTGCCCACACACTCCGGCAATGAGCGACGATTTAGATGTGGCGTTGCGACACCGAAAAGCACCGGCGCGCAAAGGTAGCCCGGTTTCTTAATTGCGGAGCTCAATCGCATTGCGGAAATCTTTCTGGTATTCTCATTACATTTTCACTAATTTCAACGCATAGTCGGGCAAAGCGCGTACAGCAAGGCTCGCACTTAAGGTTTTTGTTTACTAGCCTACCGGGCTAGTAAATTCAGTTTTTTGCTAGCCCGTAGCAAGATTTACTAGCCCTGTAATATTAATATTGAATTTAAAACAAGGTTATCAGGTCAAGTAAGACAAAGTATTAGTTTCTACTTTCTCATCTCCGCCCGCATCATTTTTTGCCGACACATTTTGTAACTTGGGGGATGAACAACTTGGCACATCTTTCGTCCTGTTTCTGACTTGGAACATCAGCAGGCAATCAGGCAAAGCACTGCTAATTATACGCCGAGTATAAGGTAGGGCAAAACCCGCACCGAATCAAGTAACTGTATAGAATCCACTAGAATCTGAACAGCTTTGCTCATTTTGTAACTATAGGGAGTTGAACAACTTGGCACATCTTTCGTCCCGTTTCTGACTTAGAACATCAGCAGGCAATCGGGCAAAGCACTGCTAGTTATACGCCGCGGAGTGTAGGGTAGGGCAAAACTCGCACCGTATCAGGTAACTGTAAAGTATCCACTCATTTTGCAACTTATTTGAACAACGTGGCTCACCTTTCGTCACTTTCTGACTGGTTGTCGGCGTTCATGTCGACGTGCAGCGAGTCCAGGGAGAGGAGATCGCCGGCGCTGGACTCCTTCTTGCTCAGGCCGTCCTTGACCGTCTCCCCCTTGAGCCGCTGGCTGTGCACGGACGCCTTCTTATTGCTGGCGCCGCCGGCCTTCTTGGGGGCGCTGTCCTTGGACGACGGCGGCTGGGCGGGCTGGGCGGCCGCGCTGCCCTCGCCCAGCGGATTGTCCGTCGGCGGGTTCTCGCCAGGCACATAGTGGACCGAGCTGGCTGCGCTGGAGCTGCCCGAGACGTTGTCCTTGAGCTGGTCCGCCTTGGCGGCCGTCGAGACAGCGGCGCCCGCCGAACCACCACCGCCGCCCCCGCCGCCGCTCTCGGAGCCCGGCTGCGGCTCGGTGGGGAAGTCCTTGCACGTCCAGCGGCCCCGCTTGATGGGCTCGATGCGAGCCACCTTGACCAGCTTGAAGCGCGACGGGCCGTTGCCGTTGGCCTCGGCCGCGTTGCCGGCGTGCTGGGGCGCGGACGCCGGGTTGGCCGCCGTCCCTCCCGCGGACGCCGGGCCGCCGGCCGCCGTAGACTGACCGGCGGCCCCTCCCGCGCCGGCCTCGCCGGCCTCCCCGAGCTCGCCGTCCGCCTGCAGGCTGAGCCGCGAGAGGTCGGCCGCCGAGGCGTCCTCCGCCCGGCTCTCCTCCAGCTCGTCCATGCTGTCGTTCTCGTCGTTGACGTTCTCCGTCACGCTGGTGATCTGGAAGAAGCTCTTCTTCTTGGCGTTGGTCAGCCCGATCTTGTCCGCCCCCTCCAGGTACTGCTCCAGCTCCTCGTCCGCCTCGCTGCCCCGACCCGCGGCCGCGTTGGGCAGGCTGTCCCTCCGCAGGCCGGCCGGCGGGTTGCCGCTGTTGCGCCGAGGCGACTGCGCCATGGTGCCGGGTTGCCGGTGGTGGTCCCCCGCAGCCAGGTGGTGGTCCCAGCTAGCACAGTACTCACAGAGCACAGGCTTTATCGAGGCCAGGCACGAGTTTGGCTGCAAAAAAGGTCACCAAGTGATGGCAGGATAGGGATACATCGTGGCTGTGCGTAGTGTGCAGCTGGACTACGGGAGTGCTGTATCACACAGTGTATGTATGACACAACACGTACACACACACACACAGACTTTATGGATGCCCCCCCAACCCCAAAAAAATATTAAAAAAAAAAAAAAAATTCCCCCGAACGGGAACTCGCTCCCTACTCACCCTATAGCCATTCTGCCGGGTCCAGGGGACGCCACGACTCACTATCTCTGCCCCATCACCGTTTTTGTGGGGGAACGGGCTTCGGGGGCACCCCAAAACTCCGGCCAAAAAAAACCCAGTTAACTTGGCTTCCCCTAGTCCGTGCGTGCAGCCCTGCAGAAGCCCACCGACATGCAGAAAAACACTAAAATGGCGAATCATGTGTTTCGCTGGTAGCCCGGCGCCCGTCCGGCCTAGCGGTCGCGGCGCTATAGGGCACCAGCGGCTACCTATGTGTCACACTCACGGCCGACGGTTTTTTTTTTCGTACCACTAATTCGTCAGGTTGGCCCCTTCGTTGCAATTGTGCGACTTGAATGAAGACCAGCAACGCGATTGGGCCGCGGCTCGTTGCCAACTCGCCCACTAGTCTGCCCTTGCCAACTCGCCCACTAGTCTACTCGTGGAGGTCTGCTTGACCCTAGCCAACTCGCCCACTAGTCTAACTTGCTCCTAGCCAACTCGTCCAGTTGTCGCGGAAATCGCGTTGGTCTTCATTCAAGTCGCACAATTGCAATTAAGGTGCCAACCTGACGAGTTAGTGGTACGGAAAAAAAAAATCGCTCACACGTCCGTGTGTTACTGGCATTGTGGGAATCGTCCTTCTCGTCTATAGACTTCCTACCATTCCCGCCAGAGTTTTTCTTTTTGTAGTTTAGTTTTCCCACCAAAACCAAACTCTTTAACCGATAATTATGGCAAAGGGGTGAGCGGAATTCCGACTGCACACGGAGTCTAGGAATGACGGAAAGGCAAGAAAATAGCTTGGATGAAAAGAGCAGAGGTTCGACCACTACGGTGGACGGTTGCGAGGGGCGGGGCGCGAGGCTTTGCACCGGAAGTGGGTGTGGGGGCACTTGCGGAACTTAAGATTTGTTAATGCATTAATTAATAGTCGTGATTAATTAAAGTTGTCTAATAATTACTTATAATTAAAGTGCAACTCTTCAAAAAGAACCCGACACTATTATATACATAGAAACGACCAAGGTTTACCGCTTTATTTCCCGTGAATCACCTGGCATCGTCTTAATAAAGGCCCAATACAATAACATTGGGAAGATTGGCAAACATCCATGTCCACAGATTTCCTTCTAATTTACACAGTTTGTAGATGGTCATGATAGAATCCTCATGTTGAAATCTCACGGTCTGGGATGCTGTACTTTTCTAGAAATCTTCACTCAAACATCGACAAATAGTTTATTACTCGCGAGTAATAAACTATTTCTTACACTACAGAACGGTGCAAAAACCGTGACGGGTTTTTGCCTTTTTCTACTTTCTCAGGTTACCATTATTTTGAGCTAAAACCTTCGCAGAATTTCTTTTTGGGAATGTTTAATGGTTTAACACACAAAGTGTGTCAATCTTTTGACTTTTACCAATGTTGTATAGGGCTATATGCAGCCTCTGGAATAAAAACCAAATGGTGCTTGGTGGTCAAACGCAAACAGTCTCTCTTTCGAGTGTGGATGGGATTCCGAGGATAGTGAGTTACCAGGTGTCCTGCCAAAAAGTGTCCCTGCCAAATACTGCCCGCTCATTAGCATACTGATCGCTGATTGGTTAGCGTAAGGGATAGAGTTAGGGTTTGGATTAGGATTAGGATTGGGATTGGGATTGGGTTTAGGATTAGGATTAGGATTAGGGTTAGGGTTAAGGTTAACCCTAACGTTGCGTGTGTTAGGCCAGCAACCATACACAATGCGTCATACGTGTGTAGTGCGCAACCATATCCCAACCACGGTGGTTGAATGGCGTACGTATTGGACCAATCAGCGATCAGTATGCTAAGCGGACACTATTTGGCAGGGGACACTATTTTGGCATGACACCGGCTCTCCTCAGAGCCACACTCACTCTGCATGTGGAGGAGTTGATGATGTACTAACAGTACAAGGTGTCGGTTAGCGCTGACCGATCTCTTGTCACGCTATTACAAGAAAATAGGGCCATGTACCACAGTGTATTATATAGCTATAGGACTGGATGATAAGATGCAGGGTGAATCCTCGTAACGCATCATACATGTAAACAGCCCGTCTCGATCGTCTGCCAATCAAATTAGCCCGTCGCATCTCGCGCCAGGAAAACTCCCCAACCGAGTCCTAATTACATCCGTGTAATTATTCTAATGGGGGCATCGTCCATGATCCAATGAAGTGACGTACATGGCTATGAAACAGACCTTATATCCTCCTCAGCTGTGGTGAAAAAAAATGTAGGCCGAATCTTATTTGTAGTTATAATAGACACACACAAAAATCCAAAATGCAAATCTAGGCCTATATAGGGGGCCTGACGTTTCGATCCTTAGCGCCATCCTTCAATATAAGGTAGGATTGTTCTGCCTTGAGGAAATCGCAAGAACCATCGACTTTATGAGATTCATTTGAGAATGTAAAATAATGTTTTAAGGCCCTATACAACATTGGTGAAGGTCACAAGATTGCCACATTAACCATTCCCAAAAAAGCAATTCTGCGAAGGTTTGAGCTCAAATGGTAATCTGCATGAGAAAGTCGAAAAAGGCAAAAAAAACGTCACGGTTTTCGCAGCGTTCTGTAGTGTAAGAAATAGTTTATTACTCGCGAGTGATAAACTATTTGTCGATGTTTGAGGGAAGATTTCTCGAAAAGTATACAGCATCCCAGACCGTGAGATTTCAACATGAGGATTCCATCGTGACCATCTACAAACTATGTTAAATTAGAAGGAAATCTGTGAATATCGATGCTTTCTGATCTTCCCAATGTTGTATTGGGCCTTTAAATGATATAATAACATGCAGACTTGTCATGTCATAGAGTTCACTGCAGAGACTAAGTTTTTCCGTTGAAAACATTATTTTGTTTTGAATTCGATTCCATTTTATTTATTTCGGCCTGACACAAAACAACACTAAAACAGAAATGTTGCAAAGCTATAATGGTGGGGCAAAACAAAAGAGACCTGTGAAGCAATGCAGAAAATTATTCATAGGCCTACTAACTTTAAAAAAAAATGCCTTCACGAAGAAATGAAAGGTCTACGAAAGGTAATTTCTTCTGGGATCATAGCTTTAGGAACTCCAACATTTTGGTGTCATAAATAAATGTAAATATAATGGAATCTTATAGCATACAGAGGAAATTATACATGCTACCCTAGGACGACTAGCCTCTAGTTTGACAGCCCATTGGTCTTCATTACCCCATGCACCCACAGTATAATAGTTCACTCCCCCAGGTGTTCACTGACACCCTTGAGTGAGCGAGCACACATCCAACACACCTATATATAGGCTCAAGCAGGATCCAGGGCAGCATCCATGGTTCCCGGCTTCACCCTCCACTGAGCTAATCTCCTCATCATGCAGGATTCATCTCTCCACTATAATGCATAGGCCCACTCCATCCAGCAGTCTCCTCATAAGGACGAACAGAGTATAAGACGACTTCATCCGGTTCTTTTCAGAACCACGCAAGTGGTACGCACGCATTTTGTACAACAAGGGTTTGGCCCACGCGACGTGCAATCATACAATGTAATACTATAATGTTCAGTGCTTTGCCCGATTGCCTGCTGAAAAAAAGGAAAGATTGAGACAGGCTCAGACATCTCGGGCGGGATTCGAACCCACGACTCCTGCATTCTAGTGCAGACTTCTACTTTGTAGTGCAACATCATATCATTTCTAAAGAAAATAATTAATTTTCCTTTGTTCAGTATTCGAGTATAATGTGTTGATTTCGAAGCTTCAGATTTGGTTTCCAGTGATGCTGTGACCTTTATGGCACTCGTAATAATTGGCGGAGAGATTTCGTGTCTCGGTCTGACCTCATCTTCGTCCACTGGGTCGCGGTGTGACATGACAGGATATCCTATCCTATCCTATCCCGACCTAACCTCTTCTCGTGTCTGTCTGCAGCTTATATTTTACGTGCCTTGCATCAAAAGGTTGAGCGAGTTGGGCTCGCTCGCAGTAGCCGGGATCGGGGGAGGGGAGGGGGTTGTTGAATCACGGCGGGACAGGCCAGATCAGATCACGGGAACTTGGCCCGAATTGCCGTCGGCAGTTCAAGTTCAGGACCTTAAGAGTTGGGGTGGGTGTCTGTGTTGTTGGGAGGGTGGGGGGGGGGGTGTTGAGGGCCGATTGGACTTGGCTTGGGGCCACAGTACAGACGGGGCGGGGAGGGGGAGGGGAGGTGGGCGGACCGGACCGGGGTATGAATGGGCAGGGTAGTCGGGGGATTTAGATAGGTTGTTCTTGGCGAAGGGTTGGTGCAGGCCGGGGGTATACTACTGTTTGATCGAAGACCGCGGCTTCGTGGATTGGTTAAACTATAGAACGTACGGTACCCAGTGGGTAGAGCTTCCTGGGCACAAACAAAAACCTTCTTATATGGAATCTTCCTTGCTAAAAGACAAACATTCACGAGAGGCTAATTTGTGTGTGTAGATTTAGCATATTATTTTTGCTTTGTGGGTATATGCTTGATTCTGTCTGTCAATCAGAATAGGTGTATAGCCTGAGGTGACTCTCGGTGAACCTCACACTCAATCATCTCCCTCCCTCCCCCTCCCTCCCTCCCTCCCTCCCTCCCTCCCTCCCTCCCTCCCTCCCTCCCTCCCTCCCTCCCTCCCTCCCTCCCTCCCTCCCTCCCTCCCTCCCTCCCTCCCTCCCTCCCTCCCTCCCTCCCTCCCTCCCTCCCTCCCTCCCTCCCTCCCTCCCTTCCTCCCTCCCTCCCTCCCTCCCTCCCTCCCTCCCTCCCTCCCTCCGTCCCTCCCTCCGTCCCTCTCTCCCTCCATCCTTCCCTCCCTCCCTCCAGTCCCTCCCTCCCTCCCACTTCACCACTATCTACCCCTCTCTTTCTCTCCACATCTCTCAGAGTCTCCACCGTTCTCTCCCCCTCTCCAACTCTCAAATTTTTCCCTCTTGTCTTCCTGGTTATATTCGGCCGCCGAATCGATGGAGACGGCATATAAAAACCTCCAAAGCATCCGCCCTCTCATCTCAGAGGCGTCTGGGTCGGACCACTACATGATCTACGGGATTATTCGCGCTCGCTATAAATATAAGCCCACGCGACCGACCATCATCGCAGCGGTGGTTGAAGATCAGACCGCGGGCCCCGAGGGGACCTCATCCTCGGTATAGTCCGCTGCGCTCTGCGCTCGCCACGGCGAGCCTAACAATAATTGTGACCCGGCACAGCATAATGAGGAATAACCCCCCACTTTTGAGATTTTGAGATTTTCTAATGATGTGAAAGAGTATACCATTAGCTTTCAAATGATATCAAAATTATTTCCGTGTGAACTTTGTTGTAAATAGTACAAGGGACGTCGCTCGTTCATTTGGTACCACACACAATATAGCAGCGCCATTCTAACTCCTCGAAAGCGGCCATTCAAAAAGGCAGGAACTTTACATCTTCATGAAAACAGTACACAAACACTCCCCCGAAATCCTCGTATTTTCAACATTTAGAGACGGATTTCGGAAAAATCCTTTGGACATAATATCCTCCAATACATTAACTTTCCGAAAATAAAAAAAAATAAAAAATATTAATTGTTTTATCGAATTGAGATGATACTTTGACTTCAGGCGTGGTTTACTCGAAAAGTGTTTTAGTGAGATATTCCTCATGTCGCTGTGCCGGGTCAGATATACCGACAACGCCAACTGCCGACTTTGCATATATTCCACTGGCGAGTGGGGATGGGAAACTGCATGCGTTAAAGGCCCCTATATCTACAGCATCGGTAAAGGTCAAAAGATTGCCATGGGTTTGTGTGTGAAACCATTACACAGTCCAAAAAAAAAGAAATCGTGCGAAGGTTAGAGCTGAAATGATAATCTTAGAAAGTAGAAAAATGCAAAAAACAAAACAAAAAAACGTTAGGATCTTCGCACCTGCCTGTAGTGCAAGAAATAGTTTATTACTCGCGAGTAATAAACTATTTGTCGATGTTTGATGGAGTGGAGATTTCTCGACTGAAGTACAGCATCCCAGACCGTAAGATTTCAACATAAGAGTTCTATCGTGACCGTCTACAAACTGTGTAAATTAGAAGGAAATCTGTGGACATCAATGTTTTCCGATCTTCCCAATGTTGTACAACATGTACCGTATCGGTCCTTTAACATAATCATTGTTTTTTTGGGGGTGGTGGTATGGTTGGGGGGGGGGGGGTAATTCCGTTTGCTAAGACAGCACGCAGACGGATTTGGCTTGCCGTATACAGCGCGCCATAACGGTATGGGCTCGCAAGATGTATGTCAATTGAGTGAGAAAGGGGGACGGTTGAATGAAAAGGTCAAAGCACTTTTATACATCCGAGAATGTTTGCTCTCGTGGCGTAAACCAAAAAAAAGGAGCGTGGCCGAGTTGACTCGACACGTCATGCGAGCAGACGCCGCGTCTGCTGTTATAACTGGGAGTTGGTGGAGGGGCCGCTGTACGTCACGGCAACTTGGCACGAAGGTTGGAAGCGCTAGCAGCCACTCGACTAGAACCTGTCACCTGCAGTGCGCAGGCCTCCGGGTGTATCAGAGTGACAGCGGTTGTCAGTATGAGTGTCCCCCAAAGACAGGATCAGACGCCGAACTATACACGACGCAACAATAATGAGTAATGCACGGGAATGTTCCAAACGTTTTACTGACTGAGGTGGGTTTCACCATGGAGGATATTCCTCCACGATTTCACAAAGCCTAATTACGATGCATCGTATAGCTCAACCTGATAAGCCATCGTATAGGTTGTGGCAGACTGTATACCGGGGGTATACTGGGTTTCTGTGCATAGCTCACTGCCTTGTGAATGCGATTGATCGTGTTAATTCGTGATTATTAGCTACGATGAGTTTGGTAAAAACTGACCAAAGAATGCAAAAGTTCTTATCAACCTGCTTGGATCGAAACTTCAGGCCCTCTTATATACATTCTCTGCAGTGAAAATGATCGTGCAATCTGAAATCCCCCGTCGAGTCGAGCTAGCCGCTTCCATAGCCACGTGGGTAATCGAAAGTCAAAGCCATTGAGGTCGGACACGGCCACTAAACGGCTGTACTTTATTAGGCACGGCCAAGTTAGTCTGATAGAAGCCCCAAGCCTATTCGAAAAACGAACGGCTATGCGACTGGACATGACATTCGTCTATGCCGGCGAATTGCTGGGTGCACACGGTGCTACTATACTACTACTAGCCACTGGCCCAATAGACTCGTAAGCATTTTGAACAACAGACAACGAATTCGGACTAGTCCAGGCTTGCAAATGGAGTTGCGCAGTGCATGTGATTGCCGCGTCCCGCGGGATTTGTGCACTATCGTGTACTGCGGCGGCGAGAAAAGGCGAGAACACATCTAAGTTGGCACAGTACGCGCACTGCAGTGTACTCACGACCCAAGTTCACAAACAATCTGTATCAAATTGTTACAAGAAGGGGTGCAGAGTAAGCTACATGTCACCACAGTTATAAGCCCAAGTCATCCCCAATAGGCCCAGACTATGCCACATCCGGCCGATTCATGTCCGAGGTTTAGCATCAACTTCAAGAACGCGACCGCAATTAGCTTCCGGACTCGTAGAGACGTTCTTACATTCTGTAATATACGACGATAACACGTCAGTGCGTCGAGACGCATCCGACCGGCAACTTGACCGCGGATTCAGCTGTTCAGCTGTAACCAACGCGACACTGACAGCAAAGTTAATCCCCTCTAAGCTCCGATGACACAAGCTATGAATTCAGACAACCCCCCCCCCCCCCCAAAAAAAAAAAAAAAAAAAAAAACGAGGAAAAACTGACTGGGAACTTTTGAACAATTAGAAAACAATTGGCAAAGAAAACTTTGACTGGACCGAGACTTGAACCCGAGACCTCTGGACTAAGGTACCACGGTGCCCTCCCTCTACCTCCATGCTCTTATACCATCTGAGCTATCCAGCCCTTAGATGGTGGCCTTCCCAAATAGTCAACTAGTCTTCGTCGGGGTGGGGGCGCCAGTCAGAAACAATTCAGAGGGTCTGTTTCAGGAGAGCCCCTCGACAGAAACTTGTTTCTTTTGGGTAACCCTGCGGGTTCTTATTGGGTATTGTTAATTGTAATCTGTTATGTTTATTTGTCAGTGTATTTGTACTATTTGTGATTCATTGTTTGTGATATCCCGGAAAATGAAATAATTATATAAAAAATAAATAAATAAATAAAAACAAATGTCTGTTTGCGATAATTTTTTTTATTAAGAATGACCCAAGATTACGCGTTAAGATGTATGGACTGCATGCATGCACTTTTACTTATTTTATACTAGTTTTATACTACTTGTTCATATCAATTATTAATGTACTGATGTTATCATCCAATAGTTTGGAGAGCCCCCCTGACAGAAACTAGTTTCTTTTGGGCAATCCTGCGGGAGCTCATTGGATGTTGTATAATTATCTGTTTTCATTATTTGTTAGTATTGATTATTGTGTCGATTTGTTTACCCCTTTATTGTTAATTGAGAGTGCTCTGATGTGTGTACCAGTCTCCCGAAGACGAACAGAGTACACTGTTCGAAACGTCGAGTTCCCCCGGTTCTTTTCAGAACCACACTTACTCACAAAAGAGATTTTATAATACATGGTGTCACCGCAAACCTAATTTATCCTGCTATTCTCACCATGCAAACCTTCAAATCTCATTTGTGTGTACATGTATCCCGGAATTTGAAATAGATATAAATATAAACCGTTTTAATAGCCCAGATGAGATGATATTAACAGTTGATTCAATAGGCCTGCCACCTAACAAATCACGCACAGTGATCGAGTTTGCGCGCTCCACTGTGTGTTGAAAAATCTGAGGTGCGAGGACTGGTAGTCAGTCTACTCCCGCCAAGCGGCGTGGCCAGTTTCCGGACAGCGTTTAGTTCCCGGAAGTGAAAGATGGTGCCCAACGGACAACGTCACCACACGCTGCATGCTGCACGGTTGCTCGACGCGGTTGGTGAGACGGCCGCGGTCTATGCGGTTAACCACGGCGCCAAAACAAAGAATCAAAGTCGTTTTTTAATGACACAGACCGCGCACAATTATCCAACCTCCGGATCGTGAATTTTAAATACTTGAACAATTTCAAATCTTAAAATCAATAAACGTTCGTTACTGTGCGTGGACCTATACATTGTTTACCCCAGCATTTTTTTTAGCAGTAATTTCCTTGTTCATTACTCTAACAATAATGATATCAATAATCGACCAATGCACTCGAACTGTTCGGACCATGGAGGAATAAGTAGACTTATTCCTCCATGTTCGGACTAACAATCATTGGCAGTACGTGGGACAATTAATAGAGCGCATGCGCATGATGAGAACCCTTGATCGAACAAATGGCCTGGATTCTGATTTGGGTCGTGGTGATCGCACGACCTGGGTCCTTTTCCAAAACTCGGTAAAGGCTCAGGTTCCGGCTTTGTCTTTCTTTCTTTCGTTCGTCCATTTTTAAAGTACAGTATTATAATTAAGGCATGAAAACGGGAGACCCTATTTTGGCTTCGTTAATTGTCATAATGTTACACTGCATTTTGAAAAATAATTAAAATGCTTCAACAAAGAACTCCAATCTGTGTTTTCAAGTTAGATATCAGAGACGGAGACTGAAATCGTGCCGAGTACGTGCATATGTCATGTACATGTACTTTACATGTACATGCACGTACGTACGTACATGTACATGTACAGTACGTACGCACACCGAGTTATGTACTGTACACGTACTGTACATGTAATGTACATGTACATGTAATGTACATGTACATGTAATGTACATGTTCATGTACATAGTGCGTGTACAATGTACTGTACAATAATACATGTACATGTACATGTACATGTACATGTACATGTACAGTGTGTTTGTAGTATACATGTACACTGTACAATGTACAGCATACAGTGCATGCACGTACATGTACGTGTACATGTACACTGTATACACGTACATGTACATTACGTGCACATGTTATACGATGTAAATGTACATGTACGTACTGTACACAACACAATGTACACGTACAATGTACACACTGTACATGTGTGTACAGTGTACAGTACATGTACAGTAGTATCCACGTGCAGTGAGATGTTACGGTGTCTATTGAGGGACACATGACCTGCCTTTTAGTGACAGCTAGGGATAAGTTGCACGTTTATAAATCCGATGAGAAACAACGCAGTTCCCACCGTTTAGAATAATTCACAATTCCACACATCTTCTATTATTCCCGATCACTGATGTGTGGTGAAAGACTTCACCGAGACATTTAATAAATTATTATAGTTAATAATTCACCACCATTCTTATTCACCTGAAAGTAGATAAACCCCTAAATAAATGTCTTCTTGGCCACAAAGACTTCCAATGAAAGATGTAGGTGAAAGCTGTGTGGTATAGTTTATTATTGTAGCATTTTTATAGTCAGAAAAAAGAAGAAGGGTGATAGCCCATACAAAAACATGTTGCAAACTGCTTACCAACTAAAATAATGCAAATCTCATAAATTGCAGAACCTGACGATTTGATCCTAGCTGGACCTGTCTGTCTTTTTGGAAGAAAAGTCACTCCCAATATTGTTTGAGATTTGTGTCATTACTGTTCGTCCCAATAGTAAATAGTCATTCTAGTGTATACTTCCTTTTTATAGCTCCATGGTATTGCACACGGCCTATTGACAATCATAACAATAGTGGAGTTCACGTATCGGTGACAGAAGCACGCACATGGCACTGGTACTGGTACGGTGGGCACTTCGGCACGGTATAGATGATTTACAGCCTTACCTGTTCATGAGCAAAGTCCGGTCGCTGACGGCGCCGCCGAATTCGTCCCACAGCGGGCTCCCGGCCAGCGGCTCCCAGGCCGGCCCCGCGCTGCTCTCACCGCGCCGGTCGCCCGGCGGAACTCCGCGGCCAGCCGATACCGGCGGCCTCCCGTCCGCGGCACGGCCGTTTTGCATGGCTGCTATAAACAAAGAAAGCCTCCCTTCTCGCTCAATTATTATAACTTTCTCCAAAAATGCAAACAACAACCCCGGGTATCTATTTTACATAAATGGAAGACTACTACTATGTGACCCCTGCTCTATCTTGGCCTGAATCCGTTGGGTTTAATAATTATTATACGGGAGATTACCTGCATTAAGCTGTGCAAGGTTCATCGTGTAACGATCTGAACACCGATCTGGGGCAGCTTGAATAAACAAAACCAACGTTAATCAGCATGCAGGCTGTTTTAAGAAGAAAAAAACAACATCACATTACACGTTAATGTTATTGTCTACATTTCAAAAGGGAATCCTATGCAAGTTAGACGAGGGATACAGCGGTCTCCGCCCCCTGAAGTTGATACGTTGATTTTGCCCATACAAAAATCTTACCACGGCTTATACATCGGGCGGCTTATACACCGAGCTTTGAAGAATAAACTTCTTATTAAACATCAAACATAATTATAAAGAATTATGTGCATGGGAAATGTTTTCCACCATTATGAAGAGAAATATCATTTATCAATTCTTGAAACTAAAAGCGAGGTTGCCCTTTGAAATTCAAGATGGCGCACTGGTCGGTGTCAAAATGACGTGAAAGAAACAACGATCATCGACCTCCGTTTAGGATGGAAGGATATTTTATTAGCTTCGTCAAACACATTTTATTTTACGCTAGCTCATTATTTTGCATATCATCGTCTATGTACATGCTTCTATACACTGTGTTCCAATTCCAAAGTATGCATTAAAAATGTCCTGTACTTTGGTAATTAATAATGATACATGTACTAATTATATACTTATTGCTCGGTTGTGACTGTGTTATTGGGGAGTAAAACGGAGTCATTGTTCATCGACTACCGGCACGGGGAGTCCATGGACGACTCCTACTGCTCATGCGCACGACGCACCGTACTGGGCGATTCACAATAGTGCGCCCTCAAGAGTTTGCAAACAGTTGGCCAATCACAACGCGCGGAATCTGTGGACCCCATTGGTACATGGTGGTCTTTGTTATAGAGATCAATGGTCAACCGTTTCCGAACCTTTGAGGGCGCACTATTTTGACCGTGTCCCTGAAACCGGTCTGGGAGTGGCAGCATGTCGGACGCTGCAGACGAACCAAGGCAGCGTGGATTCTGGGACGTGCTTTCGGGGCGGCACACAACAAGAAACGCTCCGACCCATTATTTCACCGAGATTCTCCCTGGAAATTTCGGCGAGGTCTACGGAGTAGGCTACGCCGGGTGACGAAGTGCATGACCGTTCACAGCGCTGCAAGCCGAACCAAGGCAGGCTGAACAGTTGTCAAGGGTTGGACGGGAGATTGCCGCCGATGCAGGGACACACTGACGTGAGCCAGACGCAAGTCTATTAATTTTAGAAATCGGCTTCGCATGCACAACATGCACAAAGTGAAGGCTGGTCGCCCGCTTGCCCTCGCAGTTTGGAATGCACTCGGCTTGCGCCGTGACTGAGCCAGGCCGGGTACCAGTGACAAAACGACAATCAGGCCGCGTATTTGTTTTTTCCCAGGATGGGAAAGGCCACCATTAACATAAACGCGCGCTATTGGTTGCATTTTATCCAGACATGGTGAATTATTCATGATAATTTTGCGCGCCGACATCTTTAGTACACGCGTGTGGTGTAGTCATACACCAGTTACATTATGTAGGCCTACGCACACATGCATACCATACTGAGGCCTATACAATGTACACCATACATGTACTCAAATCAAGATTTGGGTGGGCAAGTGGAATGATTTCATGAATAATTCACCATGCGTGGACAAAATGCAACCAATAGCGCACCTTTATTCTAATAATGGCCTTTCCCGTCCTGGAAAAAAAAAATCGCAATTAGGGCTCCGTATTTCCGTGACGTAACGGCCGTCGGCTAACGTTGCGGTGCGCACGCGCAAGCTCCGGAAGAGCCTGATTTCGCTATGAATCTAGAAACAAAAATCCTGACCAATACTCTGGAAGGCTTTCTTTTTGGATGGGGAGTCTTTAATGTACTTCCAACGAATGTACATGTACAATCACTTGCGGTTTGCAATAAAAAAAAATAAAAAAAAATAAAAAGCGGGAACATTGGGTTCCACTAATGAGGGCTGTGTGATTTTACATGTGATGGCATTTCCCGGTTAAAAAAGGAAATTTGATTACAATTTTTGTCTGTTTTCCTCTATATTTCAGGAAAGGACAGTCTTACGGCCACTAATGAATTTCATCTCTATAATTATACCAAAACTTGTAATCGAGTCTCTTTACAATCGGCCTAATATAGTCCTAATGAAAAAATAAAATAAAAATTAACTTCACATCAGATATACAAACGACGGCCCTTCCAAAATCCTCATTTAAAAAAAAGAAGAAGACAAATGTAAGTCTATTTAACAGCTTATAAAAAGTATCATAACTTGTGTACATAATTAAATTGGGCTTAATCTCTAGACTACGTATTTTTTTTCATAAGCACGAGGCAGTTAATATTAATTTCCAATACCAGGCTGTACATGTGACTTGGGTATAATGACCATACTCATTACTTCAACTGACCGGAAAGAACATTGTAATTCGATGAGGGTTTGCCCTGCTCGACGTGATAAGCACCGAGTGCTCAGTGCTTTGCCAGATGCCCGAAGAAAACAACAATTCAGGCAGCTCGGGCGGGATTCGAACCCGTGACTCCCGCTTTCTAGGCCAGACGTCTTAACCACTTAAAGGCCCAATGCAACATTGGGAAGATCTAATTGACAGTTTGTAGACGGTCATGATAGAATCTTCTTGTTGAAATCTCACGGTCTGGGATGCTGTACTTCTCAAGAAATCTTCACTCAAACATCGGCAAATAGTTTATTACCCGCGAGTAAAAAAAACCTATTTCTTACACTACAGAACGGTGCGAAAACCGTGACGGTTTTTTCCCTTTTTTCCCCTCGACATTCTCAGATTACCATTTGAGCTAAAACCTTTGCAGTATTGCTTTTTTGGAATTTTTTAATGGTTTAACACACAAACTGTGGCAATCTTTTGACCTTTACCAATGTTGTATGGCCGAGGTCGTGTGGCGGATTCGAATATCGTATAGCCTGATTTTTTTCAGGCATCTGGTAAAGCACTGAGCACTCGGTGCTTATCACGTCGAGCAGGGCAAACCCTCATTGAATTACATTCTCCTCGACGCAGACATCATGCTATTATCTATGAAGAACATTGCATACTTCTTCGCGCAGGCCTCTTCGGCAGGCACTTTTTGTTGCCCCTCTGGATCGTGAAATAAAAACTCCCAGACTCACTGAAACCATCTTGCAGTTTTATAGGCTATCTATCGTAGGCTATTGTTCCTCGTCAGGCAGTCTTAAATTAACAAAAAAAATCTACTTGCTGTGCCCCTTACGTTCTGATAATTATGTACCGGGGGTAACCAAACCCCAACATGATCAATTACCCACGCGGCCATCTTTGTCAAGTTTCCTGTGAGCCCTCGGTGAAAAGAAATGGTCCGCTGCCGCCACCGGCAAAGAAAATGAGGCCCTCTACCAATCTATGGATCTAAAATCTATGGATTATTCACCAAGAGCCCGGGGCCGAACGCTTGTTTCTATAGATGCCTGTGGCATTAAAACGTGTAAGAGAAAATTCGTGACCGAAGTCTAAGCCCTCATTGCGACCTACGTATGTACCCACCACACTGCACGGTTCCAGACAAATGGGGCGCCTTTTGTTTAGAGTTGTGGACGAGAGCGCCAAACACAACTGACGTCTTCACACGCGAGTTTTGATAAGTGAGGGTTTTAACTAGTGTTATGATTAAGATCAGTAAAGGCTACATTCCCATCCCAGAGATCATCCTGGGTGTTTAGAATCTCTCCAAGCTTTCAAATTAAAAAACAAATAAAAGTAAAAATCTAAATGTAAAGGAAAAACTGACTTTGGAACAATTTTGAATGACCAAAAAAAAAGAAATCTAACTGGACTGGGACTTGAACCCGAGACCACTAGTTTTGTTGTAAGAGCGTCGGTATGCGAAACCAGCGGTCTCCAGTTTTCTTGGTCAGTTTTTAAAATTGAGATACAAAATACCAACCCCCCCCCCCAAAAAAAGAATCCCACCTTTTATTTGAACTGCAGTTAAGTAGATGCCTTTGTGGGCCAAGAAATAACCAGATATGTACACAGCTGAGAATGAAAGAAAACAAAAACCCAAACCAAGAGCATGAGGCAAATGGCGGTTTGAGGAGCAGTATGAGGTCCAGACTCCGGCAATGCAAATTGTGCACTGATGCTTTCAAAGAGACAGTCTACTGCTAAGGCTTGCTCCCAAAAATTAAAAAAAAGAAGTAATTAATTGTTGCTATTTGTACATCTTTTTGTCTTCAAACATCATGCAATCTCTTTTTTTTTTCTCTTGCTTTTTCCTTCATATTGTTTTGACTCCTGCTATCGAGCCTAAAATTGCTTTACAACGTTACCATTTTAAAATGTACAAAATATAATGAGCGAGATCACTTTATTATTTTTAAAAAGGGGGCCATTATGTATCTCTCTGTCTTCGCAAACAATTAAAATGACATTTACATCAGCTTTTTGTTGGATTTCTTTTTGAGGGCTCCTTCGAGGTGCTGCTTTCTTTCAGTCGAGCAATCGTTCAGTCTCCAATGTGGTCGAATGGCACTGCTCTTACCCAGGTAAAGACTAGGTGACTGTTAATTTTGGGAAGGCCGCCATCTAAGGACTGGGCAGCTGAGAAGGTTGAATGGTTCTGACGGACACCCAAACCACGGCAGAGACTAGTGGACTATTTGGGAAGGCCGCCATCTAAGGGCTGGGCAGCTCAGATGGTAAGAGCACTGGTACACAAAACCAGAAGTGTCACATTCAAGTCCTGGTTCAGTCAAAGTTTACTTTGACCTTGTTCAAAAATGGTAGGATTTTGGTTTGTTTTTGACCTTTTCCCCTAAGCCCTTCTGAACACCCCCCCCCCCAAACAAAAAAAAGCTAGCCCTGAAATTTTGAAGGTCTAAACTCTGTCAGTGTGAGAGAGCCTTTTTTTTGTTT
Source organism: Luidia sarsii (assembly GCA_949987565.1). Taxonomy (NCBI): domain Eukaryota; kingdom Metazoa; phylum Echinodermata; class Asteroidea; order Paxillosida; family Luidiidae; genus Luidia; species Luidia sarsii. The sequence goes on from OX465116.1 coordinate 12,841,465, forward strand.
TGGAAAAAGTCTTTTTTCTTCCAACAACCTTAAATTCCTCATTCAGCCTTTGAGAAAGGCCCTGCTGGGATTGAAAGGTCCGGACCTCCCATATTTGAGATTTTTATTTTGGTAATTTCATTCAGTAAGCAGTTGGTGACGTCTTTTCGTATATCACTTACTGCCAGTCAAGAACGCGGCATTACTTAAACTATAGATACCAGCGCTCACTCTACAGCTGCTTCTCACCAAGCTTTCAATCATCCGAAAATAAAGGGAAAAACCGACCACTGTGTTTTGCCCCCACTCAACAACGAGAAACTCGTGCGAAATCTCGATAGAGACCCTCAAAAAGAAATACACTATTTTTAAGCAAGTTTTTTTGTCTCCGTTTCTCATTAGCTGTCTCTGGTCTTTCTAGCATCCGATTCGTTCCAAGAACATGATTTGCATAGCTGGAGAATTTTTTTTTTTCAAGCCACAGTTGAACCAACTCCCCCACATTCCTTTTGTAAGCATGAAAAGGTAATAGTTTATATTTTACAGGAAGGTATTTTGGCTTTTTTTTTTTTTTTTTTTTTAGGGAAAAAAAAAAATTGCCAATGCTACATTTCTCTACAGGGTCTCAATTTCATAGAGACGCTTAAGCGTGAAAATCTGCTAAGCAGGAAAAGTCTTCCTCGTGTAAACAGGATTACAAACTGCCCCGCGTTGTGATGTCAATTGCTCTTGACTTGTATTCCACTCTTGGGATGAAACGATAGCAACGTCTGGGTTGGCACGGCGATTCCCATGAATAGTGACTATTTGTGTGCTTGAGCACATTAAGGCGCCTAAGCCGCCTGTACGAAATTGGCCCGCCCGGTGAGATTTTCCCATGAGAGAGAAGGACCGATTCCAAACAGGCCAAGACTAACAGGAGTGGCGTTAACTTGCAGCCGCCGGATTGTCCTGTAGCGAAAAAAAAGAAGGTTGTCCGAGTAAAACTGACCATTCTCTTGTGTGTGCCACATAGCAGCAGAGGATACATGCCCACCCTCCCCTCACACCCCCACCCGCCCTGCTGCCGGGCCAAAGAAGTCGGGAGGCGTGGGTGGAGAGGGGGAGCGAGGGATCGCAGGCTGGAGGTCAAGACTAGCGGTGGAGAAGGGAACCGGGGGAGGGGGGAGAGGGGGGGGGGAGATGGGGGAAGCAATGCGACGGGGTGTCCAGGTGGTTTTGCTGCAGCAACTAATGGCGGGAGCTGGACTCCTTGGCTGCCAGGATGAGCGGGACCAGAGTCCGCAGGGGTTTGGCCAACTTCAGGAACGGGTGCTGTTGGAAGAGAGACAGGGAGAGAGAGGGGGAGGGAGAGAGAGGAACACAAACAGAGGTATTAGAAACGAAAGATTCCCAAATTGGCAAAAACAGGGTGCACCAAGAGTGACTAGGCTACACCAAGGCAGTGACCAGGCTACACCAAGGGCAATGACCAGGCTACACCAAAGGCAATGACCAGGCTACACCAAGGCAATGACCAGGCTACACCAAGGCAGTGACCAGGCTACACCAAAGGCAATGACCAGGCTACACCAAAGGCAGTGACCAGGCTACACCAAAGGCAATGACCAGGCTACACCAAAGGCAGTGACCAGGCTACACCAAAGGCAGTGACCAGGCTACCCCAAAGGCAGTGACCAGGCTACACCAAAGGCAATGACCAGGCTACACCAAAGGCAGTGACCAGGCTAAACCAAAGGCAATGACCAGGCTACACCAAGGGTAATGACCAGGCTACACCACTCACCTGCAGTAGTTCGCTGCTGCCAATGCGCTTGTCTACGTCCGTCTCCAGACACTGGGCCAGGAAATCCTTGAAGACTGGGGTCAGCTTCTCAGGGTTCTGGATTTCTGGCGTGCCGTTGGTGGCAATGAGATACAGAGCCTACAGCAGAGGATCAAAGAAAATGCAATCAGTCTACACAAGTAGGCGGAAGTAAAGTTGACATGATGACGTATCCCCAAGTTACCATGACAAATCAGTATTGACTCTTTCACTACGTAGTTTATCTGTGATTTCAGACGGATTTTTTTTTGCAAAAAGGTTTACAATGAGCCGCTACCGGCAGCTTGCCGGCCAGAAGTGTACTGCTACTGTGAGCGGCTTATCGTAAGGAAAGAGTTAATTGCCATGACAATTTATCATCAGGTTGCCATGACGACTCGTCCTCAAGTTGCCATGACGACTCATCCTCAAGTTGCCATAATGACTTATCCTCAAGTTACCTAACAAATCATGCTTAGATTGCCATGACGATTTATCCTGAAGTTGCCCTGGCAACTCATCTTGAAATTGCCATATCTTGTCCTCATGACAACTCATCATTATGTTGCAATGAGAACTCATCTTCCCGTTGCCACGACGACTCATCCTCAAGTAGCCTTGACAACTCATCATGTTGCCATGTGAACTCATCCTCAAGTTGCCATGAGAACTCGTTCTCATGTTGCCATGACAACTCATCCCCCAAATCAGACTACTCGGTATCCAATCGCCACGGCCGACTCATCCTCAAATTGCAAAACGGCAACTCGTTCCAATCCATCTCTCCTGATCTACCTCTCCATCTCCCCCCCCCCCCCCCCCCCGCCTCCGTGCTGATCTACTCACCCTGAGCGGGTTCTCGTTCAGGTAGGGCGGCTCTCCCTCGATCATCTCGATGGCCATGATGCCCAGGGACCAGATGTCCACCTTGGGGCCGTACTGCTTGCGGGTGACCACCTCCGGGGCCATCCAGTAGGGGGTGCCCACCATGGTGGTGCGCTTGCTCTGCTCCGGAGTGATCTGGGCGCAGAAGCCAAAATCGGCTGCCAGACAGAAAGCGGGGTGGAGTGGGACGTGGAGAGGGACGGGGGGTGGGACGTGGGGTGGGACGGGGGGTGGGACGGGGGGTGGGACGTGGGGTGGGACGGGGGGTGGGACGGGGGGTGGGACGGGGGGTGGGACGGGGGGTGGGACGTGGGGTGGGACGGGGGGTGGGACGGGGGGTGGGACGGGGGGTGGGACGGGGGGTGGGACGGGGGGTGGGACGTGGGGTGGGACGGGGGGTGGGACGGGGGGTGGGACGGGGGGTGGGACGGGGGGTGGGACGGGGGGTGGGACGGGGGGTGGGACGGGGGGTGGGACGGGGGGTGGGACGGGGGGTGGGACGGGGGGTGGGACGGGGGGTGGGACGTGGGGTGGGACGTGGGGTGGGACGGGGGGTGGGACGTGGGGTGGGACGGGGGGTGGGACGGGGGGTGGGACGGGGGGTGGGACGGGGGGTGGGACGGGGGGTGGGACGGGGGGTGGGACGGGGGGTGGGACGGGGGGTGGGACGGGGGGTGGGACGGGGGGTGGGACGGGGGGTGGGACGTGGGGTGGGACGTGGGGTGGGACGGGGGGTGGGACGGGGGGTGGGACGGGGGGTGGGACGGGGGGTGGGACGGGGGGTGGGACGGGGGGTGGGACGGGGGGTGGGACGGGGGGTGGGACGGTTAGGGTGGGAGAAGAGGTTTCACGAAAAAAAGAAACATCAGCAAGATACATCGATAAGGAGATATATTTTTTCTGATAAGACAAACTGCAGTTAATGGTTTAATTGCTCCTGACTGGCGCCCCCATCCTGCCAAAGACTAGTTGGCTATTTTGGGAAGGCCACCGTCTAAGGGCTTGATAGCACAGATGGTAAGAGCACTGGTACGTTAATCCAGAGGTCTCGGGTTCAAGTCCCGGTCCAGTCAAAATTTTCATTGCCAATTTTTTTTTCTGATAAGACTTAAAAGGTTTGCACGGTGGTAGCACTAAGTGGAAGGTTTCGAGGTGGGACACCATGTAGCACTTCTCTTTCGAGTGTGGCTCTGAAAAGAGCCGGTAACTCAACGTTTGTGGAGATTTTTCCTGAGCAACGAGACCAGCCTCACTCAGAGCATACACAGTGGCTCAGACAGTGGCTGCTTTCAGGCCATAGCAACGGGACCAGCCTCACTCAGAGCATACACAGTGGCTCAGACAGTGGCTGCTTTCAGGCCATAGCAACGGGACCAGCACTTACTCAGTTTGACGCTGCCATCCATGCCAAGCAGGATGTTGTCGCTCTTGATATCCCTGTGGATGACGTGGTTACGATGCAGGAACTCCAGGGCTTGCAGGCACTGCAACGAGAAGCGGTCCAGAAAAGCCGCGGAAAAAAAAGGATTAAAATCAGAGATACACACACACAAAATGGTTACAACTAACTGCTTACTGACAGAAATGACCAAAATACAAAACTTGTGAATCTCGACGTACCGACGTTTCAATCCTAGTAGGACCTTTCTCGAAGGCAAGAATGCGTCTTAAAGTGCTACAAAAATGTCAAAAAGTAGGAGGGTCTGACGTTTAGATCCTAGCAGGACGTTTCGATCCTAGCAGGACCTTTCTCAAAGGCAGAGCTGCTCTGCCTTTGAGAAAGGTCCTGCTTGGATCAAAACATCAGGCCCTCCTAATTTTTGATATTCGTTTTTGGTAATTGTAGCCAGTAAGCAGTTTGCAGCGTTTTTTTTTTTTTGCATATTACTGTCTCGTGTGAGATCCCATGAGACATGCGGCAGTTGACGGCTAGCTGCTTATGAATGGCATCCCCTTTCACTCCTAAGGAAAAGGCAGTCGTCTGCCACGTTGCTGCAAAGATACTGGCCGTTTGTTCCAAGATTGCAAGGCCCAAAATTTTAAGGTCCCCCTTTTGAGCATGGCCTTTCTCAATGGCAGAAGCCTTTAAAAAAATAAATTAATAAAAAAAATTAAAAAAAAGGAAAAAAGAAAAAAAAAAGAGAGGAAAAAAAGGACCACGGACAGAAAGTGGTGAGCGGGTGGCCTCCAGAGGGCGCCAGACTCACCTCTCTGCACACGCTGGCTATCTGGCCCTCGTCCATGCAGGTCTCCGTCACGACATCCGTCAGCGAGCCCCCGGCCAAGAACTCCATGACAACCTGGTGGAACGATTGGAGGAGAGAGAGAAAGAGGGTTGAGGGGGGGGGGAGACATGAATCACACATAAGTCATTCAGTTGATCCAATGAGGGTTTGTCCTGCACGACGTGATAAGCGACGTGAGTTGGGAAGATCGGAAAACATCGATGTCCACAGATTTCCTTCTTATTTACACAGTTTGTAGATGGTCATGATAGAATCCTCATGTTGAAATCTTACGGTCTGGGATGCTGTACTTCTCGAGAAATGTTCCCTCAAACATCGACAAATAGTTTATCACTCGCGAGTAATAAACTATTTCTTAGTTACAAAACGGTGCGTAAACCGCGATGGTTTTTTCATTTTTCTACTTTCTCAGATGGCAGAAGCCTAAAAAAAAAGAAAAAAAAAAAAGAGGGAGAAAAAAAAGGAGACTAGAGATTTATGTCTGTTGGCTGACAGAACATAACGCTTTTCCGCATGTGGTTCTCTAAAAAAAAAATTTGACATCAACGGGATTCGAACCCGTGCCCTCCATTCCTACCCCAAAACGCACGTGCATATTTTGTGCACAAAGTCTATGGGACTTCATCATAATATTCAATAAATCATAATAATTCTGAACAATGGTCAATTGGTTCCAAATAAATCAGAACAACAGTAGCTTTCTGCTTCGCGGCGGAAAAGCTAAAAAGTAACACCGACAGAAAGTGGTGAGCGGGTGGCCTCCAGAGGGCGCCATTTGAGCTCAAAACCTTTGCAGTATTGCTCTTTTGGAATGTTTAATGGTTTAACACACAAATTTCTTTTTTTTCAAGCACCCCCCAAAAATCGGAATCTGTTGTCAAGAGCTTGTAAAAAGTGATAAATTGTTACCAAAATAGAAATGATTCGAAGCTATGCTTACCCAGAGCTCTCCGCCCACCAGATAGCTGTCCAGGTAGTTGACAATGTTGGGGTTCTTGTTCTCTCGCATGACCAGGATCTCGTTGATGATCAACTCCTTCTTGGGCTGCTGTTGAAGGTTCATCTGCTTGATGGCCACCTGAGACAGCAAAACAAAAAGAATTAAGCCTCCAAACAGTTTTGGACATGGGTCGGACCAGTGTAAACTAGAAGGACCTTTTTCACACTACGAACAAATCTCTGTTTTGGACATGGGTCGGACCCGTGTAAACTAGACTGACCTTTTCACACTACGGAAAAAATCTGTGTTTGACAAGGGTCGACCCGTGTAAACTAGACTGACCTTTTCACACTATGAACAAATCTCTGTTTTGGACATGGGTCAGACCCGTGTAAACTAGACTGACCTTTTCACACTATGAACAAATCTCTGTTTTGGACACGGGTCGGACCCGTGTAAACTAGACTGACCTTTTCACACTACGAACAAATCTCTGTTTTGGACACGCACGGGTCGGACCCGTGTAAACTAGACTGACCTTTTCACACTACGGAAAAAATCTGTGTTTGACAAGGGTCGACCCGTGTAAACTAGACTGACCTTTTCACACTATGAACAAGTCTGTTTTGGACACGGGTCAGACCCGTGTAAACTAGACTGACCTTTTCACACTATGAACAAATCTCTGTTTTGGACACGGGTCGGACCCGTGTAAACTAGACTGACCTTTTCACACTACGAAAAATCTGTGTTTGACAAGGGTCGACCCGTGTAAACTAGACTGACCTTTTCACACTACGAACAAATCTGTTTTGGACATGGGTCGGATCCGTGTAAACTAGACTGAACTTTTCACACTATGAACAAATCTCTGTTTTGGACACGGGTCGCACCCATGTAAACTAGACTGACCTTTTCACACTATGAACAAATCTCTGTTTTGGACATGGGTCGGAGGTGGGTTGAGAGCCGTCCGACCCGTGTTGACAAGTCCGACACGTGTCGAAAGCCGTAGTCTGAACGTCTCTGGGTTGAGTTCGACCCGTGTAACGTAACAGCCGAGTGCATGCGTGCCAGCATCACACTGCAGTTATACTGCATGGGGGATTTTCTGATTGTATTGGGGGCCTATTCGTGTTGAAAGCGCGATCCCATGTGAAGTGTGAAACGATCGCGCAATACACGGGTCGAAACTTTACACGTGTCGAGCAAATTCCGGTGTTGCGGTGAGTAGTGTGAAAACGGAGCAAAAGTGACCCGTGTTGAAATGTTAAGAATTCGACACGGGTGGGACCCGTGTAGATTTCGACATTCACAGTGTGAAAAGGCCTTCAGGGTCTGGGGTCTTCCAACCCGGCAGGACCTTATCCAAAGGCCAAAAGATCGTGCAATTTCAGAGCCCTGACAGCATCCAAAACTCTTACCTCTTGTCCTGTCGCGACTTCTATCGCCGTGTAGACCACGCCTGACGCCCCCTGGCCAATCTTCTCATTTTTAGTGTACTTCTTCTTGGGGTCACCCACGCTGACAATTTGCCCTAAGAAAAGGTAGAAATGGTGAGTTTAGCCGTTATGGAACAGAAATGCAGAATAAGTTGGCCAAAAATTAACCTGACCAGAGTATATTGTTTACAAAACAAGTCGCTTACAAAACCATCCTGAGGTAGAACATATATTCCATCTAGATGATTGTCTGATTGTCTACACAAATAGGAACTAGAGAACTACTTAGCAACAGAATAAGACAAACGCAGTAAATAGTCTGCAGACTACTGCTCTGTGGACAACGGTCTACAGAATACGGTTTGCAGATTACTGCTCTACAAACTACGGTCTGCAGACAATGGTCTGCAGACTACTGCTCTACAGACTACTGCTCTGCAGACTACTGCTCTGTGGACTATTGCTCTGCAGACTACGCAGTACAGAGTATGGTCTGAAGATTACTGCTCTACAAACTACGTTCTGCAGACTACAGTCTGCAGACTACTGCTCTACAGAATACTGCTCTGCAGACTACTGTAGGAAGAATTGGCAGTTCACAGAGCATGGGTCTCCAGAATACAATGTCTGCAGACCAATCTGCCTGCCAAGCAGCAATGAATACACTGCGCATCATAGAGCACAATGTCTACAGAACGATGTCTGCAGAACAATTGCACAGACCGAATCCATGTGCTCCAGATCTTCTGGTGCCAGTCCCCACCCAACCACCCCCCCCAAAAAAAAACCTTCTTAAAACTAATCTTCTACAGAATTCCAGGGAGGCGCTCACTGAGTTTGGTCAGTATCTCCTCGTCGCTCATCTTCTTCTTCTTCTGTCTCTCGCGGGGCTGCTGGACGTTGGTCTCGGCGTTGGCCGGGGCGGCGGGGGCCGGCGGAGTGACCGGGGGCGGTGTGGGCTCAGAGGGAGGCTCAATCCTGGAGTAATACTGGGGAGGAGGAGGAGAGGGAGGGGGGACACCAAGAATTGGGCACAGTCACAAACTTTACACAGCGTCTGATCAAAGTATTCAAATTGGTTAAATCGGCAGACTGGCTTGATTTTTAATCGCACGGCAAACGTTGCTCTAAAAAAAAAACATGATACATCTTCATTTAGAATTCAGTGGTCTCAAAAAGTGTGGACTAAGCGCAATCATTGGCCGATTCCTATCACTGTCATTTTTTTTTTTTCATTTTTTTTTTTGTATATAAAAACAATAATCCTCCAAATTTTGAGAAAAATTTCCCGAAGGCCAATCAATGCTCAACAGCATCTCACCAGATAACTTATAAATAGTGATGCTAAAATAAAAGATACGCAAATTGGTTTAATATGTAAGGAGAAATTTATGCACTCGGCCTTTGAAGGTTTGAAGACCAGAGCAGGAGGATTGTACCAACGACATGGTCAGGGAGACTATTCCAAATTCTAACAGCCATGTGGATAAAACGAAAAACAGAAAGAAAAAAAACAGAGAGAAACTCACTTTTGACTTGGTGTGTTCTGGTCGGGGCGCGATGGCCGGCGCCTGTTCGCTGTCCTCGTCTTCCTCCTCGTCATGGGAGGCCTTCGGAGGGTGCTTCTGAGCGGCGCAAGGGGGGGGAAGAGGAAAGCAGTCTGTGTCAGCTGCAAGTCCACCCGGCATTTAGCCACTGACCACCTCAATGCTGTGGAGCCCCGTGCCAATGGTCAAAATAGTATGCGCTCGTAAATAGGGCATTCCTTGGCATCGATTTGGTGATAATCTACATGCCGTGGTTCATTAAATTAGTACAAGGCAAGACAAGAGAAACGGGAGGCCTTGGGCTTCGTTTTTGAATGTAAGGCCGTGAATCTAGATGCAGTGGTTCATTAAATTAGTACAAGGCAAGACAAGAGAAACGGGAGGCCTTGGGCTTCGTTTTTGATTCGTGTCCGAATCCGTTGTCTAGAGCTACGGCTCGATCTTCGCTCCATTGGAAACACGCAGGGATGCGAAGGCAATAGCCGTAGCCGTAGCTCTGCAAGCCCGTTTCGGGACACGGCGGCCTTACACCGCATTTTGATAAAGAATCCAAAGCTTCAACTTCAACAAACAAACTCCAACTTGTTTTTTTCAGAGTGAGACGAAGCCGGAGCCGGAGCCGGAGCCGGAGCTGAAGCCTATGCCGGGTTTTTTTCTCGAAAAATGGGCCTTAGTAAATGTCGCTGCATACGGCTTCCACTCACCGAATTGATCGAGACATTGTCAAATCGCTCCTCCAGTGCGGGCTTGTTGTTGGCTGGGCGGTTGCCATTGATTGAGGGAGAGACAGAGAGGGAAGAGAACTGTTTAAGTTGGGTGGAAACAGACGGGCTGTTACGGGAACAGCGTCAGAACAACGGTGCGGCATAAGGATGCCACACAGTGCACTGTGGAGTGGACAATGGCCCACTGTGTACAAGCTGAATAGGGTCACTGCTATCCATAGCTTTGACTGTGAATGGGTGCACTGAATGGCCCATTGTATACAAGCTGAATAGGGTCACTGCTATCCATAGCTTTGACTGTGAATGGGTGCACTGAATGGCCCATTGTGTACAAGCTGAATAGGATCACTGCTATCCATAGCTTTGACTGTGAATGGGTGCACTGAATGGCCCATTGTATACAAGCTGAATAGGGTCACTGCTATCCATAGCTTTGACTGTGAATGGGTGCACTGAATGGCCCATTGTGTACAAGCTGAATAGGGTCACTGCTATCCATAGCTTTGACTGTGAATGGGTGCACTGAATGGCCCATTGTATACAAGCTGAATAGGGTCACTGCTATCCATAGCTTTGACTGTGAATGAGTGCACTGAATGACCCACTGTGCGCAAGCTGAATAGGGTCACTGCATCCACAGCTGTGACTGTGAATGGGTGCACTGAATGGCCCACTGTGTAACACGTTGAATAGGGTCACTGCATCCACAGCTGTGACAGTGAATGAGTGCACTGAATGACCCACTGTGTAACAAGCTGAATAGGGTCACTGCATCCACAGCTGTGACTGTGAATGGGTGCTCTGAATGACCCACTGTGTACAAGCTGAATAGGGTCACTGCATCCACAACTGTGACTGTGAATGGCTCACTGTGTACAAGCTGAATAGGATCACTGCTATCAATAGCTTTGACTGTGAATGGCTGCACTGAATGGCCCACTGTGTACAAGCTGAAAAGGGTCATTGCATCCACAGCTGTGACTGTGAATTAAGGCTGTTGTCGTGAGAAAAAATTCTTGTCGACATGTCGCGAGAATTTTATGCCGACTGTCGACATTGTCGCGACAGAGACCCGATTTAGTAAAAAATCTGTAGTCACAATGTCGGATTTTTTTAAGGTATTAAAGGAATGGGGCATGTCAAACCGCCATAGTTGTGAACTTGTGAAATAAGTTTTCATGGATAATCTTAATTTCAATAAAATTTCATATTTAATGGCTTTCGTATTTAAGATTATACACAACAAAATAATTTTTGTGCCGATATTGGGTGTTACAGTCGTAATTTCCTAAGAAAATCATAAAAAAGCGATTGCTCATTGTTTATTCATGACGTCATCGATCAGCGATGCGTGCGTTCTCACTGCACAGCGGCTGCACCTAGCTAAAGGTATTGAGCACCCCAAAAACAAAACGGTGGAGGCCGCGTATTCAGCCATACATTCAGACAAACCTAGAACGTATGCGGCAAAGGAGGCCTTTTTCCGATGTACATAATGTACTTCCGGTCCGTTTTTCAACGAAATAAAATACGCGGCCGCCGGGATTTTGGGCCCAAACATGCGGCTACTTTCAACTGGTTACCGACCGCGACGCACGTGCGATCTCATTTCTCCGATCCTTCCCTCGGACGTCCACGATCTTTCCCGATCTCTGCATTGCACTGGTATCCCGTACGCACGTGTATTAAATGCATGCGATGCAGCAACGTATACCAGCTACTGTACTGCTGACGACCGGTCATAGAAACGTGCGCTATACAGTAGTGACAGTATTTACACTGTACATCGTAATGGCAAAATGCGTTCGGTGAACGATTTTCTTTGGTCGCGTCGCGATCCCTTCCAACTTCCAACATATTTAGTAACTATTATTTTGTGGCGTGGATAAGCAAAAATGAAATGCTCAGCGCACAATTTTATGATTTTTTGTTCCCTTTTTATTCCCTTCTTTTCAAAAATTGGCCATTATGACTATAGATAGGCTAATGTATTTTATTGTTTTTGTCGCGACAACCGAAAAACCTTGTCGACATGTCGGAATATTTTCTTTGTCGCGACAATGTCGACAAAAGCCTTGTCGACAACAGCCTTACTGTGAATGGCTGCACTGAATGGCCCACTGTGTTACAAGCTGAATAGGGTCATTGCATCCACAGCTGTGACTGTGAATGGGTGCACTGAATGGCCCACTGTGTACAAGCTGAATAGGGTCATTGCATCCACAGCTGTGACTGTGAATGAGTGCACTGAATGGCCCACTGTGTAACAAGCTGAATAGGGTCATTGCATCCACAGCTGTGACTGTGAATGGGTGCACTGAATGGCCCACTGTGTAACACGTTGAATAGGATCGGTGCATCCACAGCTGTGAATGGGTGAACTGTATGGCCCACTGTGTACAAGCTGAGTATGATAAGTGCATCCACAGCTGTGACTGTGGACGGGTGCACTGAGCGGTCCCACCGTTCCGAGTACCAGGCGCAGTGTGTGTGAGAGAGACAAGAAAGAGAGCGAAGGAAACTCACTGCTGAGTATGACCTTCTGCTGGGTCATGAACTTCTCATTCCTTTGGCTGCTGCTGTCCTCGTAGAACTTGAGGGCGTCCAGGACGGCCTGGGGGTTCTTCTTCTGCTCCAGCTTGGTGATCTGAGAGGACATGAGCATCTTGGACCAGTGCTCCGGCATGCCCTGCTCAGAGGCAAATGAGAGTGAGGCGAGAGGGAAAGAGGAAACAAAAACAAAAACAAAACGATTTAGAGAAGACTCCCGTTTGACACACAAAATTTTTTTTCTTAACCTTTTATTTCTCGGCACAGCCAGTTCTGGAGAGAGAGAACGACTTTGTGGAATTATGTTGATTCCTTATCCCGATGCTCTCCACACGATGCATGAGTGGGTGCATTTTGTGGCTCCTAACCCTGCTGCACTCCACACGATGCATCAGTGGGTGAATTTTGTGGGGATTATGCGGACCCTAACCCTGCTGTACTCAACAAGATGCAACAGTGGGTGCATTCTGTGGGGATTCTGTGGAGCCTAACCCTGCTGCACTCTACAAGATGCAGCAGTGGGTGCATTCTGTGGACACTAACCCAGTTGCAGTCAACCCGATGCAACAGTGGGTGCATTCTGTGGGATTCTGTTGACCCTAACCCTGCTGCACTCAACAAAATGCAGCAGTGGGTGCATTCTGTGGACACTAACCCGGTTGCAGTCAACCCGATGCAACAGTGGGTGCATTCTGTGGGGATTCTGTGGACCCTAACCCTGCTGCACTCAACAAAATGCAGCAGTGGGTGCATTCTGTGGACACTAACCCGGTTGCAGTCAACCCGATGCAACAGTGGGTGCATTCTGTGGGGATTATGCGGACCCTAACCCTGCTGCACTCAACAAGATGCAGCAGTGGGTGCATTCTGTGGAGATTCTGTGGAACCTAACCCTGCTGTAGTCAACAACAAGATGCAGCAGCGGGATGCAGCATTCTGTTGGATCCCGTTACCCAGGGAAAAAAACAACTGCATTTTAATCTATCAACTATTCAATCAGATATTGATGAGACTTAAGGCTTTGCATGGTGGGTGAATCAATATAGGAAGGTTTGCGGTGAACACCATGTATCAGGTCTCTTAAAGGAAGAGGTATGGTTCTGAAAAGAACCTGAGGGTAACTAGACGTTTCGACCAGTATGCTCTGGCCGTCATCAGGACAAGAGACCTGATACATGGTGTTCACCGCAAACCTTCCTATATTTACAATCGGATATTAATTTTCGTCATTCTCACCGTGAACTCCCCAGTGATGCTGTCGAAACCGACATGGACCGTGTGCTCAAAGCTGGTCGGGTACGAGATCTCTGGCCTCTTAGAGGCTGCAAAATAGCAAACCGATTACAGAGAGAAAACAAACAAAAAACAAAAATCCAAAGTTATACACTGGTACAGAATGCTCCGACTTCTTCTTCCCTGGCTACGGCAGGCTCCTTAGGCTCCTGCACCAAACTGGAAAAGAATTTCACGGTGCTGCCAGAAAGTGCTTTTTCCAAAAAAATAAAAAAATTGTGCAAAATAAGAGTATTTGAGCAAGCAAGCAAAAACAAACAAGCAGACAAACAAACAAACAAACGTACAAATTCCCAAAAATACAAATAATTGAGTAACGAGTGTTCTAAATGTATTCCAATGGCTTACATTAACATTTTCTTGCCCGATTGAACCATAAAAAAGAGAAGAATTCAGAGCACACAGGAAGAAAACTTTATCATTTTTTTTTTTTAACATCGATAAGAATTTGTGGTATGGGACCCTCTTTTTCTCCACCGATATGAAAGGGACTTCAGTATTAACCCTGATACATCAGGACATCTCTGCTATTTTTCAAAACGTTCCCTTGTCTGAAGATATTCAGGAGTACAAATTACTGCAGTTTCTTTTCTTCTTTTTGTTTGTTTGAATTTGAAGAAGAAGAAACTGGCAAAGAAAACTGTGACTGGACTGGAACTTGAATACCAGACCTCTGGTTTTGCGTACCAGTGCTCTTACCATCTGAGCTATGCAGCCCTTAGATGGTGGCCTTCCAAAATAGTCAACTTTGGTGGGGTGGGGGCGCCAGTCAGAAGCAATTCAACCATTAACTGCCGTATATCTCCAGGGATCACACCCCTGCTTTCATTCAGATGCAAACAACCAATGGTTGTAAACCTGGCTACAGCAGCTCAGGGATCTCACAAAGTGGACGCAGCTTTTGCCAATTCAAGTCAAACAAATGAAGGGAAAAACTGACTGGGAACTTGGAAACCAACTTGAAAAAAGGGGAAAAGATATTTACCTCCACCAAGAAGGTTACAAACCATGAATGTTTTGCCAGTGTTTCCTTGCTTGTTTGTCTGCAAAATAACTTAAAATTTGATGAATGTATTGCTCTGAAATATTTACAGTATGTCGGTATTCTCACTGGCTGTAAGTGATTCATTTTTGGTGATGATCCGGATCATATCCTGGATTTTGGATCACTTTGAAATTTTACTTAACATCGCGGTGCTTGCCGGAGGTCTGAGCTCTTGTGTTTTTTCTAGTTAAATGCATTTTATGAGAGTGTATTTGGTTTTTCTCAGTCTAGCTTGAAAAAATGAAGAAGCCTTGTCCGACCTTGAAGTCTGTCAATTAGTCGGCTCGGATCTCGTGAGTAATAGGGGGAGGGTTGTTTCGATTCGCCTGAAAGACTAAACCCCCCCCCTCCTCTCTTTTGCCCCCCACGACATTTTGTTGACTCGTTTCTTCTTACTGGAGGTGATTGAGGGGGGGGGGGGACGAGGGGGAAGAGGAGGGAGGAACAAACTGAAACTTCCAAAGTCATATCCTGTTCCGTTTTACACCGGGGGGGGGGGGGGGGTCTGGAAGGGGGAGCAGGGAGGGTGGTGGGGCGATGACAAAGTGGAAGGGGGGGGTTACTATTCAGAGGTCAGTGGCACAGGTAGAGAGAGTTTGGGGGGGGGGGAAGGGGGAAGGGAGTTGGGGGTTACAATGCCACAACTACGGCACACTGTACACACACATACCCGGCACATGCATCTCTGAAGTCCTATCAGTTAGAAGAGCCAGAAACTTGTTTCTTTGTGGGTAATCCTGCAGGAGCTAATTGGGTATTGTTAATCGTTATCTGTATTTGTATTACTGTATTTGTGATTCATCGTTTGTGATATCCGGGAAAATGAAATGAATATAAATATAAATCTGGGGAATTCCATAAATCTGGGGTCCAACTTGTGACATTCTGGCAGATGAAACCATACAGCTTTCCTGCATGTAATATCATAACGACATAATGAACCACTTTGTAGATTGAAGAGTAGGTTGTTCGTGAACAGTATAATGCTTCATGGAAAGAACGTTTCATTAAGTTGTCACAAAATTACAAGCAGGGAAGCTGAATGGTTTCATATGGAAGTCGAGACATCAAAATGTCACAATTTGTACCTCTAATTCATGGAATTATCCCTGTCCGACAGACTACTGAATATCGCCAACAGTGTGTATCTGTATTAATTTTTTTTTTTTTATAGATAACATCCGTTTATTTGTCCTTTTCAGGGAGGGAATGGGACGGCAGTTTTCACTGGCACAGGGAGACCTTCGAGGCATCTCATCCCTGTTCACATCATAGAAGATTAAACTCATTGGATATGCTTCAACAATGATTGGGATGATCTACATACATGTACTCTTTCCAGGCAGACTTTTAGAATTTTTTTTTTTTTTTTTTTTTGGGGGGGGGGGGAGAACAACAATTCCATGGGGGTTTCCCCAACAATTTAGAAATGTGAAACCTTTTTGTTTAAGGTTTGAAGGATTTCCTGAAAGAGAGAATAAAAAAAGCGTTCAAGGTATGTTGGCATTTCCTGGTATGTTATTCTTTTGGTTTAATCCTAACACTTTTTTGTAAATCAGAGACGGATGTGTACTGGTAATTCAGGGGTTTCAGGCGGAATTCCGTGGGGTGAAGATTGGGCTGCTAGTGTGTACACGCGAGCGAGCGATTCTGGCGAGGTGCAGTTACTCAACGACTGGCGGCGGCCTCCAGTACCATGAGCGAGCCAAACAGGTGATGCGACAATCGGTGGTGACGGGCACTTTTTTTTGTTTTATTGTCGTAACTTTTGACAGTTGCTGCGGCTCGGTCGGACATGCCGCGCGCGTCTGCGGCCCTGGCAGGCCGGCCAAGCCATCGTCGGCCGCAACAGCACGGAATGAACGGCGGGGATGTGGACAGTGGGTGCAGATATACACAATTCTCGTTGTGAGTCATTGTGGATGAAAGAAGGTTCAGTGTGCAGTCAAGCGTGTAGCCAGGCATGTTACTGTAGAACCGTACACATTACAGTGGCTGGTGTGTACATGTACAGTATACGGTTGCTCTTTTTCTATGGCTGGGGCGGGATCTGTCTGGTTGCAATGTATTGAGCCGACGGACTAGAAATGTACGGGGCCACAAGCAGGCTACTCAAGTTCATCTGCTGTGAATGAGGAGGAAAGGGAGGGTCGGGGGGGGGGGGGGGGGAAGGGAGGGTCGGGGGGGAAAGGGAGTGTCGGGGTGTGATTTCTATCCATACATTCACAGGGGTCTGGTGAAAATTCAACCTCTCAAGAGTGCTGTATTTTTGTAATGGCGGGGTTGCAAGTGGAAGGTTTGCGGTGACACCTCGTAAAACATCTCTTTTGAGACAGAGAATGGCTCTGAAAAGAGACGGTAACTTCAGAGAGTTTTCGAGATGGAGCGTGGCTCTGAAAACAGCCTGTAACTATTTGTATTTTCCGTCTCAAATGAGATAAATTACATGGTGTCACTGCAAACCTTTTACTTAATACTGCCACGATGCAAACCTTCAAATCTTATCTGAAAGTGGGGTTGGTCAAACATCCAGGATTTCAAATTGCGTCCGACACGCAAAGCCCCGAGTTTTCTTTGCCATTTCACAAAATTCTTCAAAAAAAGTTCCCAGTCAGTTTTTCCTTTATTTGTTTGGCATTAGAAAAAAAGGTAAATTTCTACCATGGCTGTGATATTATCTTCCTATTCATTCCTGGCAATTTCACGTTACTCTGGAAGGTTCCTACACTTCAAACCACCTAAAAACGCAGTTTGAAGTACTTGTCCAGGCGACTGCGAGACTTGTTTGCATTTATAAGGTAGGATGAATATATGCATGTATTCAGTTTCATGCAAAGCCATGCATGCACGGCATCTCATGAATATTGATGAGTTTTTCGGAGGCGCAAGGACAGAGCGTCATGAATATTCAAAAACGCGTCGTGAATATTCAAGATGTAAGTGGATGCTTGGATATCCATGCATTTGTGCTGGGTCTTCTCATGCATTCTGGTGGGTATCAAAGCGCATGCACTGATTGGGCTTACTGAATATTCATGCATTCTGGTGGGAGATTTTGAATATGCATGCCTTTTCTTGAGGGGGGGGGGAGGAAAGGTCTCTTGCCGGTTCATGCATATTCACGTGAGCAGAAAATGTGAAAACCATTGGAATACCCACTCGATCGACTCAACTTTACCTGACAACCTACTTTTTTCTTCGCTCTTGCCCTGCCAGGGCATCTTGAGTTTGCGCTTTTTCTTCTCGTCCTCGGTGGGCGTGCTGGGCAGGGGCTTGGAGCCGGGGCTGGTGGGGTCGGCCTTCAGGGTGCCACCACCGGTGCTGGTGTAGCGCATGGGGGGTGCGGGGGGACTCTCGTCCATCATGTCACTCATCCACCACGCTGCAACTTGCCTTCAAACTTGGAGGGGGAGAGAGAGAGAGGGGGGGGGGGAGATGGTTAATGAGGTACATTACATGTCTACCGGGGCTCGACCTTAGCACTAGCCCGGCGGTCATTGTCTAGTAAAAACAGCTGCGGGCCAGTAAAATGACCCACTTTGCTAGCCCGGCGGACTAGTAAAAAGTAGACATCGATGTGGCGGCAAAAAATGATGCGGGCGGGGATGAGAAAGTAGAAACTAATCATTTTGTTTCATACTTGACCATATTTGACCTTGTGTTCAATTCAATATTAATTTATACAGGGCTAGTAAAACTTGCTGCGGGCTAGCAAAAAAAAAATCAATTTACTAGCCCGGTGGGCTACTTAAAAAAAAAATTGAGCGCGAGGCTTGTCTACATACAGTACTGCATGAAGAGTAACACCACAATCTGGTCATCTTTTCACTGACTTGAATGACCCCGATGCAAATGTGGACAACTGAAGGACTGATGTTTCGATCCTAGGAGGACCATGCCAAGGCAGTATGCTAGTGTACAGTATGCACAGGTACAGAATGTGCATGTTTGTACTTTGTATACTGTACATGTACATGTACACTGTATTCATGTGTATAATTTACTGTCAATCTACAAGTACTGTACATGTATCAGCAATAATACAATTAAAAGTTCAATTTCTGGCATAGACATGTACATGTACACTAAAGGACTACAATCCACGTATATGTATTTACCGTACAGAATGCCTTAACGGTGCATGCACAGTTACGTGTACAAGTACATGTATATGTGTACAGTACATGTACTGTACATGTACATTGTAGAATACTGAGCAGTAACACTACAAGGTTATGTACACGTGTACATGTACATGACATAAGGTACATGTAATTTGTAAAGAACAGTATGCTATTACTGGATGCAATGTAAACATGTACATTATACCATGGAGGAATAAGGAGTATCCTCCATGATTATACATGTACATTATAAATAGCGTACTGTACAACTACATGTACATGTACCTGGTACATGTACATGTAGAGTGTATGTGTATACTTACTGTATGTACATGTACAGTACATGAACATGCAGGTTGGTACATCAAGGAAACAGGGTCTTATCCTCACAGTACTTTCACTATTGTTGCAATGTCTACCGGTATATGCCCCTCGCTGTACGCTGTAATTGTAACCCATACACGTGTATAGCCCATGTCCTGCACAAGTACCGTGAATGTACATGTATATCGAATATACAATGTACATCATACTGTACACAATGTACATGTGCATGTACACACCAATTTGCAAAGGAAGTGGACAGATCAGTATCTACAGAAGCCAAGTTCAATACGATTGGATTGCCTGCCTGCCTGCCTGCCTGCCTGCCTTCCTGCCTACACTACAGACGTACATGTGTACAATGTATATGTACAGTTGTACACGTACATGTACACACTGTACATGTATGTACGTGTACGTAACATGTATACATGTACAGGTACATTTGTACATGTACAATAGATTTAGAATGAACATCACAAATCCACACAGGCATACTCCAGGAGCCTGGTAATTGTGTGTACATATGACCAGCCGGTAAAAATTTCTAATATCCTTTTCTCATAAAAATGACGTTTGTTGATAACATCCTATTTTTTTTGGCTATACACGGTAAACAGCACTATGCAAAATCCGACCATAGACCAGACCAGAACCACATGTACACAGTACAGTAATGTACGTATGTATGCATAAATGCATGCCCATGTTGTTTCCCCGGAAAACTACTATAGACTAAATTTCATGCTATTATTAAATACTCTTCTTAATGGCATTTTGTTTGCAGACATCGCATAAGCCAGGAAGACACTGTGTTCTGAATAATGTCAGCACAAACTTCTAATACTGTATCAAATAGAGTGATATACTAAAATGTTGCAAACTGCTTACTGACTTAAATTACCAAAATGCAAATTATCTCAAAATTTAGTGGGCCTGACGTTTCGATCCTAGCAGGACCTTTCTCAAAAGCCTTTTGAGAAAGGTCCTGCTAGGATCTAAACATCAGGCACACTAAATTTTGAGACTGTATCAAATAGTTTCCAAATGACATGTACTGTATATAATATTACTGAACGTGTAGGTCTAACGCGGCATCTCAACAGCTCCGGACCCTGTACACGTGATTTGGGTGGCTCTGCTACACGTGTACCCTCTGCACACCCATGATCAACGGGATATCCATCGTAAGTTGAGCGATTAAGCTGCATCGTAGGGCTTTGTGAAATCCACCCAGTCTACTGATTGCACATGTAGGCATGTACATGTGCTGTACATGTACCGTACATGTACATGTTAACACTGTCCAGTGCTGCTGCACTCAGACTGCACGATACGCACTGCCGAATCACGCGACACGCAAATCTCCATGTATCTGTCCGGCTAGCATCACATCCATGGGCTACATGCTATTGTAGGCTAGCTGGCACACCTAATGGGAACAATGTGCAGAATGCGAGTGGATTACTTCAATTTGTGAGATGCTAGCCTGGGGATCGGGATCACGTGGAGTGTGGCCGTTACCACACTCCAAAGTCCAAATGTACATAATTATGTGCAACATGCATCCATGGACAGATGTACATGTACAAGTTCATTACATGTACATGTACACCGTACATGTCCCTGGCCCTACCTACAGGTACAATACATTGTTCCTGTACATGTACACTTTACCTGTATATGTACACACTGTATGTATACATGTACATGTACATGCACAGTGTGTAATGTACATGTACCATGGAGGAATGTACCAACTGGTATTCTACATTTGTGCATGTACATGTACGTGCTTGCCAAACATGACCACAGTGCACTGCACTATTGCGACCATTGGCAATTTTGTATACACTGCATCAACATTGTACAGTACAGTACATCTACACGTATGTATACATAGGCCAACATACATACGTATGTCGTATACATGTACATACATGTACATGTGTGTGTTAGATGGAGTATCTATGGATGATGGAGTGTGCTCTCTGCTGTACAGGATGGAGATAATGAACTGTGTCACAGTGATTCATGACTTGACAAAAGGGGCTGGTTCCTCCATGGTCTGATCAACCGCTCAGCTACTGCATAGAGAGTTGGATACAGTAACTGCCATAAGGCCAGTAACACCGGGGTACATGTGTACATGTACATATGCCAAGCGCAGACACTAATGTACACACACACTTCAACACAGCCCTTGTTTTCACTGGGCTTATCTGAGATCGAACCCTTGCCGGTCTCCTGGTGACGGCTTGAGTCCACAATGTCCGAAACGCTGAGTTACCGGGTCTTCTCGGAGCCATACTCCTTCTCAAACAGAGACATCTCCGCGCTGTATCGCCGCAAGCTTTCCACACTGTGCTTTTACCACGTAACCACTGAACTCTGTGTACTATAGAGCTGTTAAACTTGAGTCGCTAAAGCTCTCATCTCACGACAACACGCAAATCTTGCACATTGATGTTGTTTTTGGCATTATTTCGATGCCACATTACTAGACTACATCATGTATACCGGTACATGTACAGTTCTCTGTACATTTAAATATAGATGCAGCAATTTTGGAATAGATGCGCAAAATGTTAAATTTGGAATTGTGGCCCTTTACGAATCTATGGATCAGGCTCGGGCTCAGGCTTCGTCTCCGTCTGACAAACCCTGAAAATTCAGGTTATGGTGTGTCGCCGAATTTGAACGTAATGACATGCCCTCTTTTTTAAAAATAAAAAAACAAAACACCGCAAGTTGGTGCATGTGTTAAACTTTGTCAAGAATTCAGGCTAACTCGTTACTGCCTCCAACTCCAAGGAAATTTACCATTTCATTCCGGCAAGATTTGAGTTGAATACTCTCACAATAATTGTGTAAAAAAACAACATTGTCTGGCACAACTACCGTACATGCCTCCCCAAAAATAAAATAAAATAGGTGGTCTGTTGTGGATGTAGGGTTTTTCCACCCTTTTATGGTGAGAAACTGAGGTGGGAGCGAGGGTAATAAACTAGAAAATCTTTCCCCCGTTTAAAAAAAACCCTGGAATTGGAAAATTATGTAAGATTGGTTCAAATGACTGTCATCTCATTATTGAATGATAGTGCTTAAATTGGAAGCAATTAGTCACAATAAAAATTCAGCAATTGTTCAATTTACTTTAGTGCAATTTACAAAGCAAGATTTGGTGGTACTAATTTTTATTAGCGGGTGTCAGTCAACTCCGTCCGTAACCAACTCGCAATGGGAAAAAGTACACACAAAAATCCCATAGGGACCGATTTGGTTGCGGACTGAGTAGTCAGAGTTGACCTGAAACCATTTCAAGTGCAATTAAAAAAAAAGTCAATGAAAAAGAAAGTCTGTTTTACTTAGTTTAGTTTTACTGATTAAAACACAACTGAAATCAGCTGTACACGTACAACTAAAACTAAGGAAGTATCCAGTACAGTACTTTGATTATAATAACTATATATTATTATTACTAATAATAATATTATACTACTTACTAGATTTGTGGGAGCTGTCTATATGTGTGACTTAGTCCGAGTAACTTTGACCCTTACAATCGAAACGGTAATTTTTTACATGTAAATCGATGACGTTTTGACAGGTCTGTGTGCGCAGTGGATCTGTGTGAGTGTGTGCGTGCGCAATAACAAGCACGCGGTGAGTGTGCGCAGGGAATCTGTGTGAGTGTGTGCGCGCGCACGCGTTGACTCCTATGGTCCTGCAAAACGTCATCGATTTGCGTGTATACCGTTTCGATTTGAAATAAAAAATGGCCGCCGCATTTTGGCTCGTCGCACGGGAGAGAATCTTCTCGATTTATAACCTGAGGGAAAATTTCTCCTTTTTCCCCAAACGTGAGTAAAACAAATGACCAGTATTGAAATCGGTGATTCTCACTACACTAGTAAATCCAAAGATGGGTGCGTGGGACGATTTCACGGATGTTTTCGGGGTAAAATCTGAGGGTCAGGGGTAGTATAGTTACTTACCGGGTTTCCCATCAGGATTCCTTGGACCCTACTATCGCCCGACCCCTCAATTCTTTTTAAAAGGGCGATTGTAAGGGTCCAAGTTACCCGGACTACCGGGAACCCAAATATGTGTGACTATACCTAAAATTAAAGTGATACATACAAAAATGTTGCAAACTGCTTACAAACTAAAATTACCCAAAATGCAAATCTAAAAATTCAGTGGGCCTGACGTTTCGCTCCTAGCAGTAGCAGTAGCAGGACCTTTCTCAAAAGTCAAAGGCAGGACCTTTTAATTCTCTGCCTTTGACTTTGACTGTGAGAAAGGTCCTGCTAGGATCGAAATATCAGGCCCACTCACGGCATGTTCACGGCAAAGAAAACGAAAACTCAAGAGAGTTTCTCGAGTTTCTGGAGTCAACTGAATAGAAATTAGAATTACAACGAGTAGCCAATCTCAACAACAATACAATACGCTGAATCTTGAACAGAATAATGTACATGTATATTGCACATTAGTCCGAGTAACTTGGACAGTCACCCGAAACTCAACAATTCAAAATTCGATAAAAAAAAGGTGACTTGTCGGGTCCAAGTTACTTCGACTAATTGCACATGTATTTCATTTTCAACAATCAGTAACTATACAGACTCAGTAGACAGTACATGTACATCATGTTCTTCGAAGGTGCAACTGCAAAGCCTGACGAGACTGCACACGTGTCCAGCACGGCCAAACCCCCCTTGCCAAGAAACGATCGACGCTCTCTAGAGTCGAGGCGAATCCTAAACTTGTAAAAAAAAAAAAAAGGAAAAAAGGAAGAAATCTCGGCAGGGAACTCACCACGGGACGAGCTGGACTGGTGCAGTTGGTAGTCCGCTTCTTCACGCTGAGACGTCAAATGCGGAAGTAACACTAACACTAAACAACTGCACGGTAAAAACTGCATGCAATGCGCACCCATAGAGTTTGTGCACGATCGAACATGTGTGGCCCAGGGTCATTGACTGGCACCCGGCGCTGGCATCGCTCATTTAAGGAACGGCGCACGGGTTACCAGTGCACGAAACCAATAAAAAAAAAAATTCGATCGAGTTAGCCGATCGTGTTAACATAACAACAACATCGACACAAAAACTAACCAAATGAAGTTCTTGTCATTCCGTGTTTAATTGGATTAAGAGATAATCGCTAAGACGTGGCACGTACGTCTTCGGTAATCTAGAAAGCAAACGTATCAATTTATTGTGTTCCCTTTACGGAGAACATACATTTGGATATATTTTTCGGGTAGCAGATTTCTTTCAGTTTGTTTTCAATATTATACTTTAGTACCCGGAAATAAAAACCGAAAAAAATGGGGGAAAAGATTTGGCAATGAACTGCAGGGGTTTGGGACAAACAATGAACCTTTCAGGTAAAAAAAAACCCCAACCAAACTCCAAAACAACCACGCCCATGTACGTCATACTTCCTGATTTGTATTTGTATGCATTTTACAGTAATATACAAAAATGTACGCATTTTTATTAATCTTATTAATCTTAAAATTTAGTGGGCCTGACGTTTCGATCCTAGCCGGACCTTTCTCAAAGGCAGAGTCACTCTGCCTTTGAGAAAGGTCCTGCTAGGATCGAAACGTCAAGCCCACTAAATTTTAAGATTTTACATTTTGGTAATTTTAGTCAGTAAGCAGTTTGCAACATTTTTGTATATCACCATTTTTTATTAATCATGAACAGTTAGAATGCCGGCCATTTCTTTCACTTCTATAAGAGTTTTTTTCTTTCATTTTTTAATATTATCACATTTAGGGAGCATAAGTAAAATAATGATAGAAATTTGTAATGTTTTCTTAGAATCACGTAAAAAAAAAATATCAGGGGAAGATTGGCACTTTAGTCATTCGCAAAGAACAATCGTCTCTTTCATAAAGGTGGTTTGGACTTTCACCCCTGAATCTGTGACGTCACAGCGGGCGCCAGTCGCAGAGCTTTTATAGTACCCCAGCCACTTCACCTGGGTAGACCCTAAAGGCGGCCAAGTAAAATGCCGTACGTCAAAACTGAATATTCATGAGTTAATCTCTCGACTGCGGAATGCCAATGGGTCCCGAAGTTAATTTATGCTAATTTATGCTGAGCAGCTATGAATAAATTAACGTACGGCATTCTACATTTTGTACATGGCCGTCTTTACTAGGTTTACCCTTCACCTGGCCCATAAAATGAACAATGAGGGCAGTCTTCATAGATGAGCTTAGGGCGAGGATGCAACCAGCCACAAACAACATTTATTTGGGAAGATCGGAAAACATCGATGTCCACAGATTTCCTTATAATTTACACAGTTTGTAGATTTCTCACACGGGAATCTTTCATTAAACTTTCCGTGACGTCAGTGGACATTTTAGCTTCAAGCTTGTTCAAATAATGGAGCTACAACAGCTCCATGTTCAAATGATTTCCTTTGCAGTTCAGTAGCACTCAGTTCTGGGAAGTCGTCTCCTGACGACGGGTAAACTACACACTGCCCGAAACGTTGAGTTACCAGATCTTTTCAGAGGGATCTCAAAAGAGATGTGTTAAATATGGGGTCACCGCAAATTATTACCACCATGCAAACCTTCAAATTTTTATGTTTTTTTTTTATTTTTAGGTTTGGGCTTAAAATGATACGCACCTGTATAGTACTATATAATTATGCCCATTAGCCTCCAAATACCTTTTAATAAAAACGTTGTGGGTACACTTTGTCTAATCAGATAGGTGGGACCATTTAATTTTTTTCGAATTTTATGTAAAGTAGAAATATTGCAACCAGCCTACTGACGCTCAGGATACAAATAAATTGTTCGTTCGACTAAATAGATTTATTTTTCAAGAAAAATAAATAATTATGAACAATGATGTTTAATTTGAAAATTTAAAAAGAAAAACCTATCTAGTGATTCTCTAAGCACTAGCTTTGCAAAGTTAGTAATGAAAATAAAGGAAAATCAGACTTGGAACTTTAAAAAAAAATTGAGAAAAAAAAAATGGCAAAGAAAATTTACTGGATGGATCGGGACTTGAACCCCAGACCTCTGGTTTTGCATACCGACGCTCTTACATGTACCATCTAGCTCAGATGGTAGTGCTGGTACGACAGGGGTCTGCGGTCTGAGTCCTGGTCCATTCAAAGTTATCTTTGCCATTTTGTTTAAAATCAATAATAAAATTTAAAAAAAACACATTAAAATGTCGTTGTAAGATGAAAAAAATAAAAGGTCATTTTGGTAACTTTGTAAAAGTTGAAAAATTAGAAAATTGTAAAAATTCAAAGTGATATGATATAAAATAAAGAAAGGTAATTTGATGAAAATTATCGGATATCAATATCAGCTAACCTATTATATTTGTATAAACCTCAAAAATATTGCAAAATATGAAATATTGCACATGCTAATAAGGCACAATTTGAAGTTGAAAAAATCGAATACAGTATATCAAATGAATACCAATTGGTATTTGAAAGATGGTGGCACGGAATTGGTAAAAATACAGTAAGTGAAAACTTGATAAGTGCAAACTTTATAAGTAGTGACCAACTGTCCATTGTGGCTTACAGTTCTGCTGGGCAGAAATTACTAGGAATCTGCGCTTTTCTAAGCTAAGAAAAGAAAAGAAAAAAAAGAAGAAAAAAGTGCTCTGAATGTAAAGGTAAAAATTTGTTCTGAATTTCATGAACCTGCCAAGCGGGAATATAATGAATATTAAACAAAAAATTGTGAAGAGTGAAGAGTGTACTACAGTACTACATGAAATAACTGAGACTTGGTTCTCAGTCAAGTCTAAATCTCAAATGTTAGGGGGTCTGACGTTTCGATCCTAGCAGGACCTTTTCTCAAAGGTAAAAGGGTCACTTTGCCTTTGAGAAAGGTCCTGCTAGGATCTAAACACCAGGCCCTCTAACTTTTGAGATTTATGTACTGCAGGTAGGTCATTTTAGTCAGTGAGCAGTTTGCAACAGTGAGCATTCTGCTCAACAAGAAAAAAGAAAACGGAAAAAATGCTGCAGTTATTGAGACGGCAGAGAATTGTGATTTCTGGAGCTAGGCAGCCCCCCCAGACAGCAGAGAAAAAGGGCTAGATAGCTCAGGTAGTAAGAGTGCTGGTACGCTAGGCCACAGGCCTGGCCTGGCCACATTTTTTTCTCAGCTACTTAATCAGGCGATGAAACACATTCCCTTCCAATTCCTTTTCGAATTCCAAAGATTTGCCTATTCTACAGAGTACTGGTGAGCACGCTCTTTATGCAAAACGAAAAAATGTAAAAACCTAATCCACATTTGTCCATTCAAATCAAAGATCTTATAAAGCGCAAGATAGCCTACTCTTGCAAGATCACACGCATCCGGATGAAGTATGCACTGGACGCCATTTTGGTAAGCAAAGTCACGCGCGCGCTCCATCGCATGGTCACATCACATCAAATGTTATCACATTCTGTTCACGCATCTAATGTTGTAATCTTTGTCACTGCTTTGTGACTTTCCCGCTTCCACTTCCGGAGCACCGAAAGCAGACGACAGAGGACTCTGTTGCCGCTCGCTAAAATGGCCGCCGAGCGACTTCACCTTTTGCGCAGAGTAGGCTATCTAGGATCTTGGGTGCCAATAAATACGGAGATCAATTCAGTATTGCACTCAGTGGTTTTTGCACGGGACGGCTTAAATCAAAATAGCAATTGCTGTGAATTAAACATACATCTCTACAAATTAATATAATTCAAAAGTTTACAATGTTCTTATTTTTTGGTTATTGCAGCTCTCCTGAGATTTTCAGATAAACCTACGCACATGAAATGTGGGTTCTTCAATCTGAAAGATGTACTGTAATGGTACATGGCACAAGTGGCTATAGGCTTCATGTTAAAGTTGATGGGTACTGATCCGGCTGTGTCTTGTTTATCGGTTTAGGGCAGGAATAACCCACTAGTCTAATGGGCATTGGCTGTAGACACTATAGTTAGCCACTTCCATAGGTTGATGGGTACTGATCCGGCTGTGTCTTGTTTATCAGCTTAGGGCAGGAATAACCCACTAGTCTAACGGGCATTGGCTGTAGACACTATAGTTAGCCACTTCCATAGGTTGATGGGTACTGATCCGGCTGTGTCTTGTTTATCAGCTTAGGGCAGGAATAACCCACTAGTCTAATGGGCATTGGCTGTAGACACTATAGTTAGCCACTTCCATAGGTTGATGGGTACTGATCCGGCTGTGTCTTGTTTATCAGCTTAGGGCAGGAATAACCCACTAGTCTAATGGGCATTGGCTGTAGACACTATAGTTAGCCACTTCCATAGGTTTATGTGCAACTGAAAGCCATCCGGATTTCCGATACAGCCAATAACTGGCTGCAAGTGGCGCCACTGCATCACACAAAGCCCATGTCTAAATACAGCGGCTAGGGCTTGAAATAATACAGAAGTCAATGGGAATCGCCTCCAGCCAATGGCTGGAGGCTTCCATATGCCCGTGTGTCATAAGCAGCCATGGCCTCTAGAATGTGGACAGCATTGCACGGTTTGCACCCTGGCTGAAAATAACACACAAGTCTATTAGAATGGCTTCCACCTGCTAGCTGGACTGCCGGAGGCTTGCGTACACCTGCGTGCAATAAGCAGCTGTAGCATGCCTCTGAATATGGACAGCATTGCAATAGTGTCTGTTGTAGTTTTTGGGTCTGGCTATGGCTCTGGCTCTGGCTATGGCTTTGACTCTGGCACTGGCTCTGGCTTTGGCTCTGCCTCTGGCTTTGGCTCTGCCTCTGGCTTTGGCTCTGCCTCTGGCTCTGTCTCTGCTTCTGCCTCTGCCTCTGGCTTTGCCTCTGCCTCTGGCTCTGGCTTTGGCTCTGCCTCTGACTCTGGCTTTGGCTCTGACTCTGGCTTTGGCTCTGCCTCTGACTCTGGCTTTGGCTCTGCCTGTGCCTCTGCATCTGCCTCTGGCTTCGGCTCTGCCTCTGGCTCTGGCTTTGGCTCTGCCTCTGGCTCTGGCTTTGGCTCTGACTCTGCCTCTGACTTCGGCTCTGCCTCTGCCTCTGCCTCTGGCTCTGGCTCTGGCTCCGGCTCTGACTTTGGCTCTGTCTTTGGCTCTAGCTTCTTGGCCACCTCCTCCATGCCGCTGTCACATAGCGCCACCATCAATGCACCTCGAGTGGCCTCTTCTTCTTTCTGCTGCATCCAGAGTGACAGCAGGTACTTCACCTGCACAACATAGTAGGAAAAAAACAAAACAAAATGAAGCCAAGCAGGTACTTCACCTGCACAACATAGTAGGAAAAAAACAACAAAATGGAGCCAAGCAGGTACTTCACCTGCACAACATAGTGGGGAAAAAAACAAACAAAATGGAGCCAAGTAGGTACTTCACCTGCACAACATAGTAGAAAATTAACAACAAAATGAAGCCAAGCTTTCAACGACGGTTTGCCCTACACGACGCATAGTCATCACTGCACGCTGGGCGCTTTGCGCGGTTGCAAGCTGGGCGCTTTGCTCGGTTGCAAGCTGGGCGCTTTGCTCGGTTGCAAACTGGGTGGTTTGCTCAGTTGCCTACTGAGAACATGCAGAATGCATGAGGATGAGAAAAAAACCCCGAGAAAAACAACGACAACGACAACAACAACAACCTCTCACCTGCTCCCTGCGTTCTTCCGGCTTCTTCTCCTTGACGGCCTGGACGTCGCTCTCGTCAAAGCCCAGCTTGTTGGCCAGCAGTGGCCAGTCCTTGCGGCTGGCCATCTTGGCCACCTTCAGGATGTCCTTGGGGCTGGGCGGATCGTTGGGGTTCTTCTTGGCCCTGCTCTTGGTCTTGGATTTGGCGCTGGTGCTGGCTCTTTCTTTGCCATCCTCCTCGGCATTCTTCTTGTGAGAAAAAAAAAAAAAAAAAAAAAAAGTAAGTCCGTAGGAAAACAAACCTTCCGCACTTTGCAACCTTTCTACAGTCATTCTAGATGGCAATTAGCAAAATAACTTCAGATTGAAAAAAAGAAAAGTGGTTAACCAGGGAGGTCATGCATCTAACCAGGGATGTCTCGCGGTTAACCGGGAAATTTAGTCGCTTGGTTAACCTGTGAGTTCACATGGTAAACCAGGGAGGTCTTGTGGGAAAAAAAGGAGAAAAAACAAACGTACAAAACAAACCTTTGAACAACATTTTGTAACCTTCTAAGCATTCTTGATGGCATTTGGCAAAACATTAATTAATTTGGAATAAAAAAACCAAGCCTCCTCCCTCACAGGAAACAGGACTGTATAAAGAGCTGCCAGAATAAAATCTAGGACACAACATAGGTATTCAACTCGATTTTGCTGACGTTTAACAAAAGGGGAATCTCAAAAAAAGGAAAAAAACAGAGGGCTTGGTGTTTTCATACTAGCAGGACCACTCTCAAAAGGGGGCACTTTTCCTGTCTGTAAACCACTTCAGTTCGTCCTTGTCATGCTACCTTGGAGAACGGTCCTGCTAGTATGCGAACACCAGGCCCTCTTCTTTACAGGAAAGCTGGTAGACAGGCCGTGGGGAGATCACAGGCAAGGGCAGGGATTAGAAGAGAAGGGGGGGGGGAGTGTTGGGGGAGAACGATCCAAGTGATTAGAGGGAAGAGGAGGAGTGACCACAAAAGACAAATCATTCAGGAAACGTGCTTCAATCTTAGATTTGAACACAACCGGAGATGAACCTTGTTATGATGTAACTGACAGAGACCATATTTTTTTTGACCCGACTAACCTCTCCTTGGACTTTGTCATTGCTGCTGTCACCATTGTCCTTGTCCTCACCCTCCTTATTGGACTTTTCCTCCTTTTCCTCCTCCTTTTTGTCATCGCCAGTGTCCTCTTTCTTGTCCTCAGCATCATTGTCCTCCTTTTTGGCCTCAGAATCATTTTCCTCTTTTTTGTCCTCAGCTTCATTGTCCTTTTTGTCCTCAGTGTCATTGTCCTCCTTTTTGTCCTCAGTGTCATTGTCCTCCTTTTTGTCCTCGCCTTCATTGTCCTTTTTATCCTCGGAGTCATTGTCCTCCTTTTTGTCTTCGGCGTCATCGCTCTTTTTATCCTCCTTTTCTTCGGTGTCATTGTCCTTTTTATCTTCAGTGTCATTGTCCTTGTTATCTTCGGTGTCATTTTCCTCTTTCTTGTCCTGGGCTTCAGTTTCCTCTTTGTTTTCCTCCTTGTCAGTGTCCTCTTTCTTGTCTTCAGTCTCCGTGTCTTCCTTCTTTTCCTCTGTCTCATTCCCCTCCTTGGCTTCCTCGTTTTCGTCCTCCTTCTTGTCCTCAGTGTCATTGCCCTCCTTGTCCTTGGTGTCATCCTCCTTGTTTTCATCCTTTTCAGCATCCTCTTTCTTGTCATCGGTGCCATCCTCCTTCTTGTCCTCGGTGACGTTGTCCTCTTTCTTGTCCTCGGTGTCATTGTCCTCCTTCTTTTCCTCGGTGTCATTGTCCTCCTTCTTTTCCTCGGTGTCATTGTCCTCTTTCTTTTCCTCGGTGTCATTGTCCTCCTTCTTTTCCTCGGTGTCATTGTCCTCTTTCTTTTCCTCGGTGTCATTTTCCTCCTTGTTTTCCTCGGTGTCATTGTCCTCCTTCTTGTCCTCAGTGTCATTGTCCTCCTTCTTGTCCTCGGTGTCATTGTCCTTCTTGTCTTCGGTGTCATTATCCTCCTTGTCCTCGGCGTCATTGTCCTTCTTGTCCTCTGAGTCATTGCCCTCCTTTTCCTCACGGTTCTCCGTCTCCTCCTCGTTGCTGTTGTTGTTGTTGTTGTTGTTGTTGTTGTTGTTGTTGACAACGGCGACACTCTCCTGCTGGGCATCTCCGTCGCCCTGCTTGTCGTTGGGGGCGCACTGAAAGTCCAGGGTGGTCTGCAGGGTGCCCTCGGGCAGCTGCATGGCCCAGGCCACAAAGTTCTCCTCGCAGATGCTATGAGTCTCCATGTTGCCCACCTTGAACATGAAGATCTTGGCCGAGCGCTCCAAGTCCACCTGCAGGGTGTACAAGAGGCACGAGAACGGAGAGGTTTTTTTTTTTTTTTTACTGGGTACAAATCGGGCTGAGAGAGAGATAGAGAGTGGTGCCTTTGGATCAGCCACTTGGCACCGGGCACCTTTCCCAGTGCCCATGATGACCGCCACACATGTTTTTTGGGGGGTTTGTTTTAAAATGCACCCTGGGACCTTAAGGCAATATCCTCTAATACCTCATGGTATTTTGAAGCTTCGGGTAAAGTCTTCGATCTTCGATCCCAGACAAGTTGGCTCCAAATTTTTAGAGCAAACGAGATTTTTTTTTTTTTTTTTTTAAATTTATTTATTTATTTATTTATTATTTTTTTTTTGGGGGGGGGGGGGGGTGATCCTTCTTTTGGTGTGGCAAGGATGGGGTTGAGAGGGTGCCAGAGGGGTATTGGCTGATGGCTCAGAACACGCTGGGCCGTGGGACTAACCTCGCTCTGGTCCGAGTAAATCTCACCGAGTACCTCCTTCAGCACGAGGATGTCCAAGTCTGAGCCGTTGTTCAAGCACTGAAAGACAGCTGCAAAACCGGAGCCGAGGAAGTGGAAGAAAAGAGGACGAAAAAAAAGAAAGGTCATATGGTTAACCAGGGAGGTCACGTGGTTGTCCATGGAGGTCACGTGGTTAACCAGGGATTAGCCTTACGATTGATCGCAAGTTAGGATGAGTTTCATGAAATCGACCATGAAATCATCTTTTGGCGGGAAGGATCCTCCACGCTTCACCGCTCCTCCAAGCCCTACAAAACCCCTGACGATAGTTGGAATCCAGCAGTCTCCTGACGACGAGCAGAGTACACACTGCTCGAAACGTTGAGTCACCGGCTCTTTTCAGAGCCACACTCAGTCTCAAAAGAGATGATAAACATGGTGTCACCGCAAACCAATTAATAATCATGAAATCATCCTAAATGCCAAAATCGATCGCTAAGTCTGAAATCCATCACAACTTAGCGGTACACCGATCGCCATGTGGCGATGGAGCTCAGACTGAGCGATCGATTTTGGCGTTGGCGACGATCGCAAAGCGTCAGTGATATCGGCCCCAGGTCTGGTAATCGGCACTGACCTCTGACCTTGTCCTCCATGCTGGCGTCGGCCAGCCAGCGTGAGATGTTGCAGAAACTCTGGAAGGACAAGTTGTTGCTATTCGACCTGGGAATCGTCTTGAGCATCTGGGGACGGGGACGAGAGACAAGAAATGGTCATCATTCGGACGACCCAAAGACAAAAGATCAACTGAAGACAACGCAGTTGGGTGCCTAGATAAGACTTGAGGTTATGCATGGTGGATGTACTGATTATGAGGTTTCGCGGTCACGCGTGTAAAGGGCTGCTTATTTGATTGATTGATTGATTGATTTAATTTATTATCCACACAAAAATAGAAATTTGCCTTCCACTGGAAAAAAAAAACACGTTACAAAATAAAACATGTGATAAAAGCATATAAATACCGTAAGAAATCAATGATACACAGATTACACAGATTTTGTTTGTTTGTTTACTTAATGCAAAATCGCCCAAAACAAGGCCGAAAAGCCACTCGAGGTTAAGGGCTAGAGAAAGAAGGAGATAGAGAGGGACTCAAGAGAAGGCCGGAGATCTAAGGAACTAACATTCCTTTTAAAAAGGGCAAGAGAGTAGGCAAGGGGGAAAGCAAGAACCAGGAAGGGAATCGCAGATGGAGGCAGAACGAGGGAAGAAGCTTTTCCGATACTCCTCCGTTGGAGTTTGGCTCTGAAAATAACTGGAGTGTTTGCCTCGCTCGACGTGATAAGCACTGAATGGCCAGTGCTTTGCCCGATGCCTGATGAAAACAATTTCAGTCGAACCCGTGACTCCCGCTTTCTAGTGCAGACGTCTTAACCACTTGACCACCGAGCTGGTCGAGGTCGTGTGGCAGATTCACATAATGTATAGCGGCGGGTACCGCGTTGCATCCTCGACGCAAACATCATGTTTTATCTATGATTTAAGTTTGTTTTCAACCTTTTTATGGTGGGGGTATTGAACCATAAACTTGACAAAATTCCCTCGACAAAAATTCCCTTCACAAAATGAGTGCTGTGCTCTCGGTGCTTATCACGTCGAGCAGGGCACACCCTCATTGAATTACATTCTCCTGGACGCAAACATCATGTTTTATCTATGATTTAAGTTTGTTTTCACCCTATTTATCGTGAGGGGAATTGAACCCCCCCCAAAAAAAATTGACAAAATTCCCTCCAATTGGGGCTCACCTTGGTCATCATGGAGGCGGGTCTGTCCCTGGCCAGTATGGTGTTGTAGGGGATCTCTCCGCTGGCATCACACCCAAGTCCCTGGAACTGCTTCCACAGCCTCTTGGCGTCAGCCTCTGAAACTGGACAGTGGACAGAAGGCATAGAAGGGCCGTTTCCACTACACCAAATCAACGCCATTATTTGGATCGCGATTGGAATCGCGATTCAGACTCCACTGTTGTTTTTTTTTGCGTGTGTGGACACAATAAATGCGATTGTTAGTGGGATCCAAATCATGATTCGGACTCCACTAAGACTAAAGAGTTAGACTTTTTCAAATAATCGCGTTTATTTGCAACGCGGTGTGTGTGGGAATGCTCCACTGAATCGTGAATCACAACCGTGCAGCTTTCTGATAATCCTTCTTTTGTGTTCACTCCTCCACACTTCTCTCTTTGATCTTTCCCCCTCTTCTCACTAATCCCTACCCTACTCCTTGCCCTTCCCTTTGATCTCAGTCACCCTACCAACTTTACTCTTTGTCCTTGTCCTCATCCATGTCCTATTTACTCTCTTCCCCCTTCCTTCGTGTACATGTATCTGTTTTGTCCTTGTCACTCTGCCTTTGAGAAAGGTCCTGCTAGGATCGAAACGTCAGGCCCACTAAATTTTGAGATTGGTCTTTTTTGGGGTTGGAAATCGCACAATGCACCGATGAAGAATGGACCTGCTAGGATCGAAACGTCAGGCCCACTAACTTTTGAGATTGGTCTTTTTTGGGGTTGGAAATCGCAAAATACACAGATGAAGAATGGTCCTGCTAGGATCCAAACACTATTAAGTGCAATTTTTTTTCGCCAAGTCGTTGTGCCAGACCATTGACCATGGTATACATAACAATTGGGGGTTTAATAATAATTTGGGTTTAGGTTTTTCCACAGACTTTTATAGTGAGGGTAGTCCGCGTAACTTAGACCCTACTATTGTCCCCGACCCCTTCAAAATGTAACAAAAAAGGGCAATCATTAAGGTCCAAGTTACTTGGACTATAGTGAGGGTATTAAAGTTTAAACTAAAATCCTGCCAATTAAACTAAAATTTCCCCCTTCCCCTAACGACACTAATGATTAGAATGAAAGGCTAGGATGGTTGGGGCCGACACATCCTCCCCCCTTTGCGCGCACACACTTACTGTTGCAAACGGACGCATGCATCTTGAGCCAGTCATCTTTGTCGGGCTTCGTCAGGTCGCTGACGATTTGATCGTGCGCCAAGTTCCCGGACGAAGAGGCCACCACCCCCATCGTGGAGAGACCGACCTGAACAAAGACAAAGAACGGCCGTCAGATGCTCTTTAAAATCCGGTGGGATACGGCACCCGCACTAACACCACCTTTTCTACAAAATAAATGTGAGTTTAATAATGATATCCTCACTGTAAAAGTCTGAAAAAGACCTAGTACGAGTAACTTGGACCCGACAAGTCACCCATTTTTTATCAAATTTTGAAATTTCAAAATTCGATAAAAAAAGGGTGACTTGTCGGGTCCAAGTTACTCGGACTAAAAAAGACCCTAAAGTTGCCTAAACCTAAATCAAAGCACCAATTGTAATGTAGACAATATATCCATTGTCTGGCACACCCACTTGCCGAAAAAAATAGACCAACAGTTTTCCCCCAAATCATGATTTTGTGGCACGTATGTGTGGCGCGTATTTAGGATTATAGTGAAATGCATGTTTTGTACACAGCAACGGTGCAGTCGTCTGGTTGACACATAAGCGTCACAAAATCATGAATTTGGGGAAAAGTGTTCGTCCAATATTGAATTGTTGGACCATGGAGGAAGGATTTTCCTTCCTCCATGGTTGGACGAACCAGTGTTCGTCCAATATTGAATTGTTTCAGCAAGTGGTTGGTTGTACCACTACCAGAGGATGGAGAGTGTCTACATTACAATTGGTGGTCTAATTTACGGTTTAGGATTTTTTAGAACCCTTTTAATGAAGGTATTATTAAACTAAAATCTTTCCCACTCCCAGTTAAGTCACAAGCTCGCTGTCTAAAAAAAAAAAAAAAAAAAAAAAAGGAAAATCAACACTACAAGTACAACAGCATCAAATTTGCACCCGAATCTCGTCCGTCAGTCCGGAAACGTTCATTATTGATCACCAGCAATTACCTCAGGGTCTCGACTAGGTGAGTAGGTATTAAGAGACAGAGAAAGGGAGAAGAAAACTAGCCTCACCTTTGCTTGAGCTCGTTGGAAAAAAAACCCGGTTCTTTCCAGCCTCACCGGTGACAGCGGCCGTCACTCGATCATCGGCCGTGGAATTCGTGCCAATGTTTACTATTGCACGTGTGAAGCGAAGCGTGAATGACATCTTGTTCCCCGTCACCGCTTGAATAATTCACACGATGGCGGCGCCTTCCAAGCGGCACCCAGCTACAATGATTACTTTCCTGACACTGATGGCGCTGTTCTCAAAATACCGGTATTACATTTTTTTTCTTTTTCTATTAGGTCGTTTACGAAATGAAGGCTATAGCTGGGGCTCAGGCTTCGTCTCCGTCTGACAAAACATGAAATTGTTATATATTACACATAATTACATACCTTCTGTAAGGATATTTTTGTTTATACATAAGCCTTGATGAATTGTATACCCAGGATGTCAATGTGGAAATACAAATTAATGTTGAATTGAAAAAACAAAAACCCACCCAAAATCATGAAAATCCAGGTTGTGGTTTGTTCCCGAATTAATTTGAAGGTTGGTTGGCTCGATAATGTTATAATACAGGGTATTCCGGCCCAGAAACTGGGGCCAAACGTTTTGGTTTTTGCCTGTGATGGGCCTATTATGACGAGTAGGCCTAAATGTGACCCGGCAGCATAATGAGAAATAACCCCACTTTTGAGATTTTGAGATTTTCTAATGATGTGAAAGAGTATACCATTAGCTTTCAAATGATATCACAATATAATATCCTCTAATACTTAAAATTTCTGAAAATATACAAAAAAGAAAATCGATTTGTAATCGAATTGTGAAGATACTTTAACTTCAGGCGTTGTTTACTAAAAATGTGTTTTGGTGGGATATTCTTCACGTCGTTGTGCCGGGTCACAAAATGTAGACCCTATGACCGAAGCCTACTAAGCCAAAATACGACATCGGTTCGTAGACGGCTTAAGGCTGCGTCCAAAATAATTGGCTACGACATGGAAGTACACACGAGTCTATTATAGACGTCGTCAACAAGCGGCTGCGGCCAATCCCATAGGGATGCGTGTTACTTCAAGCCGCAGCCAATTAATATACGGACACGGCCTTAATTAAATTTGTTTGCCAGAAAAATACGACGCTTCGACGTCGGGATCCGTCTTTTGTCCGTCTTTCTTTCTTCCGTTGTCCCCGAAACATAATAATTTATATGTGACCCGGCACATCATAATGAGGAATAACCCCCACTTTTGAGATTTTGAGATCTTCTAATGATGTGAAAGAGTGTACCATTAACTCTCAAATGATATCAAAATTTCCTCCAATACATTAACTTTCCGAAAAAAAATAAAAAAAATAAATTTAATCGAATTTAGAAGATACTTTGACTTTAGGCGTTGTTTACTCGAAAAGTGTTTTGGTGGGATATTCCTCATGTTGCTGTGCCGAGTCACATATGCAAGGACAATGGTAGAAAATGATCCTGGAAGTGTAGGCCTATATACCTCTATATTACCATTGTCAACTCGTCTCGGTTATAGATGAAGTATCGAAGCGATTCTTTGGCCTTCGCCACTGGTGTAATGTACCTCAATTTAAGTGAAAAAGGCCTTTGCTATATAGTTGAAAATCGGGTTGCTGTCCAAAGCCCCACATGGATGTAAAGCCCCCCTACACAACATTGGTCGAGGTCAAAGAATAGCATCCATACGTTGTCTGATCCAACATATGCATGAAAATATAGCACTCCTGTGAAAGTTTCCGTCAGCTCAATCCGCCAACCGAGTCTCGAGAAAATCGTGAAAACCGCTTCATTTGTTTCGCGAAAATGCAGCATTCAACGCCGTACTGTTCCGAATTTTTTTTTAGATCTCGGTGAGACGTAAACGATAATGTTTTACTCTTTTCTCCCCAAAATACAACATTTTAGGCAGAAATATTTCAGTGAGAGGTTTCTACTATGACCATCTTCAAACAGTATAAGTTTCATGTAAATCTGTGAACATTTCTATTTTCGATCTTACCAATGTTGTGTAGGGGCTTTGAGCACCGAATTATTGGAATACAAGTCAAACACAATGAGCTTCAAGTTGAATGCGGTTGTACCTTCGCAAAATAATGGTGTACCCAACCTTCTACATTGTATTATCATCATAATGAATAATGATCGGAAAATGGATCGCGGAAATGAGGCCGAGAAACAATTTACCATCATTATCCCTCCTTCGCGATTCAGTTTCACTTTAATAGAAGCGGCCGTGACTCATCAATTTTTTGAACATTACCTCAAGCAGGAAACGCTGGCACTATGAGGCTCACACAAAAACTACAAATAATGTATAGTAAAATACGTCCCCTTGGGAATGGTATCAATATTGCATTGAATTTATTTTTTAGAAGGCTTTTGACGTAATGTCAAACCCTTCCATCGTTTATATGCTCACTGATAAGTGGGGTTATTAAAAATGAAAAGTAAAAAACCAAAAAAATTAAAGAGCTGAGTTTTAAAACCAGATTATCTATTGGGAAATCTCATTTCAAAAGACAGCCTGAGGTGTCCAAGCCAGCATGACCTTTCTCAAAGGCAGAATGACAAGGACGAAAACATAATAGGAATACGTATGATACGTATGGCAGAAAAAGAAGGATTTGGCAGGCGTGGTTCTACGGGGTGGCTTGGGGGTAAAAGCCCCCCCCCCTAAAAAAAAAAGAAGAAGAAGAAATTAAATACGAATAGGCCTATATCATTCAAGGAGGTGTACCCCTGCTTCGCTAGCTTGTAGGGAGGTTTATGCATTTTCCTGCTATACCCACTTGTGGGTTTTCGTTAATA
This sequence comes from Luidia sarsii, assembly GCA_949987565.1. Taxonomy (NCBI): domain Eukaryota; kingdom Metazoa; phylum Echinodermata; class Asteroidea; order Paxillosida; family Luidiidae; genus Luidia; species Luidia sarsii. Next base: position 12,880,685 of record OX465116.1, read on the forward strand.
ATCAAAAGTACGAGCCCAACCCTTAGAGGCCAAGGTCTCACCCTTCGAGGCCAAGGTCTTATCCTTCGAGGCCAAAGCGCCTTACCCTTCGATGCCAAGGCGCCTTTACCCTTTGAGGCCAAGGCCTCACCCTTCGATGCCAAGATCTTACCCTCAGAGGCCAAGGTCTAACCCTTCGAGCCCAGTGCCTTACCATTATAGGACAAGGCGCCTTACCCTTCGAGGCCAAGGTCTCACCCTTCGATGCCAAGATCTTACCCTCAGAGGCCAAGGTCTTACCCTTCGAGCCCAGTGCCTTACCATTATAGGACAAGGCGCCTTACCCTTCGAGGCCAAGGTCTTATCCTTCGAGGCCAAGACGCCTTTACCCTTCGAGGCCAAGGCGCCTTACCCTTCGAGGCCACGACTACCCTTCGAGACCAAGGCCTTACCCTTCGAGGCCAAGGCGCCTTACCCTTCGAGGCCAAGGCGCCTTACCCTTCAAGGCCAAGGCGCCTTACCCTTCAAGGCCAAGGCGCCTTACCCTTCGAGGCCAAGGTCTTATCCTGCGAGGCCAAGGCGCCTTACCCTTCGAGGCCAAGGCGCCTTACCCTTCAAGGCCAATGCGCCTTACCCTTCAAGGCCAATGCGCCTTACCCTTCGAGGCCAAGGCCTCACCCTTCGAGGCCAAGGTCTTACCCTTCGAGGCCAAGGTCTTATCCTGCGAGGCCAAGGCGCCTTATCCTTCGATGCCAAGGCGCCTTTACCCTTCGAGGCCTCGACTACCCTTCGAGACCAAGGTCTTACCCTTCGAGGCCAAGGTGCCTTACCCTTCAAGGCCAAGGCCTTATACCCTCAGAGGCCAGAGACCGTTCATTCCTCTTTCCCATAGTGGTCTGTTTGCATGATTGTGCTTGGCTATGCGAATGCGATACGCAAACGCGAATCAGTCCCCCTCCGAGTCTGATCGAGTATCGATCAGTTCGATCCCGAAGGAGCTCCGAGCTTACCTTGAGCGCCGACTGCCACCAGGCATGAAAACACAGGACATCCAGCCACGAGGCTCGACTGGCAGACACCAGGTAGACGCCATAGTCACACACGAAGGCGGTTCACACCGGAGGGGTTCGAACGAGACCCCTGCCCAGTTCCTCCGCTACCATGACGATAATGCAAATCGCGTGCGATCCGAATGCACCCATCGTATCAAGCGTTCACACAACTCAGGAGCAAACATATAGCCTTTGTCCATGAAGGCGGTCTCTCCGGTACGGCTCCGGGCAGAAATCCAGGCCAGACGCACCCAGACCACGGCACAACGGTACTGCATTACTACCACGCCGTATCCAAGCTGGACATGTACACGGCACGCAGACCGCACCGCTGCCATCCAACGCACACCTGGCTGTGTGCGTGCGTACATTGTGTGTATACGAGCCTGTGCGCATCAGCCGTCCTGGCAGCCCCGGAGTAGCAAGACTATTATCTATGACCAGGAAAAAGGCTAGCCTTGTCCAAGAACGGGCTCTCTGGTACGCGCGGCTCTCCGGGCAGAGATCCAGGCCAAAAAGGCCGCAAACCACGACACCACGTACGGCACTACCACGCCGGATCTGTCGGCGCGCATCATCCCACACACTGTGTTTGTAAACGTGTACGCAGTCGTCCTGGCAATCCGAGAGTTTGCGGACCAGGAAAAAGGCACGCACTCAACACGCAGGCCTGTAATACGCTTGCAAGCTGCGGGCGGGGGGGATGGCGTGCGCAAATGAGAATGCATGGGGCTGTATTTCACCCGCAACTGCATTGCGCAAAGCAACATGCAGTATTTCTGAATGCCGGATTTAGATTTCTATATCGTCTGCGAAAAGCCTAATTGATCAAGGCTATAATAGGCATAGTAGAACAAACGAAAAACACCGTGCATGCGCAACAGTTGAAACCGCTCCCGTTCCTGAAAACGAACCGTGCACACTCAGACTGTCTTTCGCAGACACCGGCGGGGATCAAATCAAAGAGCGAAAATGACTCCAATGATTTAGCAGCGCACGTCCGAGGCTCTCTCTGCAGGATAAGTGCAGTCCGTGCAAACTATGCTTTTAACCGGGAGGCCTATGCGATAGAGCGTTGTCTGGCGACAATGAACGTTTTTTGCAAATAGTGCGTCACGTACGACCGCACCGTACCACCACGCCGCGGCGTTTGCAGCGTTGGTATGCAAGGCACAGACAAAAATGGCGCTCTAATTGTTGCGGGCCAAGCCAGCGATGGCCGGCTATTATTATCTGGATAGGGCATCGCCTGTCTGATACGAGCAGTAATTATTGTCTCTGATGATGACAGTCAAAACACGGCCTGTTTATCCGCCGTATTAGACGATGCAGTTCACCAATGGTCCAATAGACGTCGGTTGCATGTGCAGCGCCAAATTAATAACTCAATGAGCTATTCATGTTGATCGGACACGGTAGGGCGGGTTGGCAACGTGGTGGGTATAATACGGACGAATGCATAACAGGCGAGGAGGCCTATCGAGCAAAATTTGGAATTTGTTTTTGGAAAAAGACTCAAACGTGGAACGAGAAATCGGAAAACTATACATTTCTCTTCCAACTGTACGGTATTCATCCAAACAACGTGATATTCGAAGGTCAACTGAAGACACGAAAAAACAAATCCAGATTTGTGACCCGGCACAGCGACATGAGGGATATCCCACCAAAACACTTTTCGAGTAAACAACGCCTGAAGTCAAATTATCTTCTCAATTCGATAAAAACAAATATTTTGGAGGGGGATTTTCGGAAAGTTAATGTATTAGAGGATATTATGTCTAAACGATTTTTCCGAAATCTGTCTCTAAATGTTGAAAAAAACGAGGATTTCGGGGGAGTTCTTGTGTACTGTTTTCATGAAAATGTAAAGTTCCTGCCTTTTTGAATGGCCACTTTCGAGGAGTTAGAATGGTGCTGCTATATTGTGTCTGGTACCAAATGAACGAGCGAAGTCGCCTCGTACTATTTACAACAAAGTTCACACGGAAATAATTTTGATATCATTTGAAAGCTAATGGTATACTCTTTCACATCATTAGAAAATCTCAAAATCTCAAAAGTGGGGGTTATTCCTCATTATGCTGTGCCGGGTCAAATTATTTTGTCATTAGATAATGCTCATTGGTACATTATGATCCCAGATGAACGGTAATTTCTGTGTCTCAGGCTTATTTGAACCTGTTTTTAATTGATTCCTCTTACGCCCGTAGTTGTTGAGGGCGCTGTTCTTTACGTCATGAAGGAAAACAATTGTTTTCTCTTCCACACGAAGGCAGCTTACATAATTATATCGAAGTAGTTTCCTGACGCGTTCAGTGAGCAATGCACTTTTTTGAGCGCGGCGCCAGTCTGATTTTTTCGCTAAAAAAAAACTGAAATAAAAAGACCGGCCGAGACTTCTCTTCACCAGCCTTTTCCTTCATTTTTTTGTGTGATTTAAATCTTAAGTACAGTTGTAGATAACGAAAATGTATAGATGCAATGTGATTGCGTTTTGTCTGCCTTGTGCAAATAATAATAACTTTATAAAAACTAAATCTTGCATTAATAAATTTTCCAACAAAAGCAAAAGTTCCCTCCCAGTTTTTCCTTTAATTTATTTGGAGAAAAACAGTTTTCTAATTGGTATTCACCAACAGTTTTTTTGTCTGATTTTTACCGTTTAATTTCTGTAGATGATTAGCCCTTCCCCGATGAACGAGTCTAAGCCTGATCACTCCAAACCCTTCAAAGGAAGTGGTATACACATCGATAAAAATGGAAAACCCCCCAAAATGACGCGTCGTGTTGACGATGTTCCACCCCGTCCAGCCGTGATTATCCAAACAAAGTCTCCCCACGAATGACGCACGGTGACCCAGGAGTTTCCCGTTTTCAACGCGCCTTCGTCCAACCTACTTCCGCCCGCGCTTTCAATGCCTTCAAACGAGCACTTCCCGTGTAGGTCCTTTACACTGAGGGCTGATTCAAAAAGGGAGTGCTATTTCCCCACCCCCCAAAAACCCCCCAAAAAACCCCAAAAAACAAAAAACAACACATTCAAACAAAGACAACGCTTTTCACAGTCAGCTATCGAAACACCAATCACTTCGCAAAAGAAAAAGAAATGTCGGGCAAAACTGTATAGGCTATTCGCGATCGCAGGCAAAAGCAGAATTAGAACATCTGCACATTAATTTCACACAGAAAGGTCTTTAAATACAATAAAAAAAGAGAGTAAAAATTGATTAGAATGAAACCGGATTTTATTAGAAACAAAAAGAACTTAAAGCCCCTACACAACATTGGTAAGATCGAAAAACAGAACATTAATGTTCACAGATTTACATGAAACTTACACAGTTTGAAGATGGTTATAGTAGAAACCTCGCACGGAAATATTTCTGCCTAAAATGTTGTTTTTTGGGAGAAAGGAGTAAAAGAAATCGTTTACGTCTCACCGAGATCTAAACTATTATTTTTTCGAAACAGCGTTGAATGCTGCATTTTCGCGAAACAAATGAAGCGGTTTTCACGATTTTCTCGAGACTCGGTTGGCGGATTGAGCTGAATTGTTCACAGGTGTGCTATTTCATGCATAGGCCTATGTTGGATCAGACAACGTATGAATGCTATTCTTTGACCTCAACCAATGTTGTGTAGGGGCTTTAAATAAAGGATCGGTGTGCATGATTTGGACAAAATTAAACCAACATATCAATTATAGATAAAATGAGGCAAGGATTACCATTGAGTAAAACTATTGTATAACTTGCTGGAACCACAACCGTTGCGATGTTGCCATCGGTATACAATTCGATCACCGACTCCTAAAAGTTCCTAAAGTATTATACACCCCTCCTGCCCCCCAAAAAAAAACAGAGAAAAGAAGAAAGAAACGAAAATGGTAAGAAATACTACTGACTTCAACGGCAAAAATGCAAATCTCGAAAAAGTGGAAGGCCGGACGTTAGAAAGGGGTTCAGCGTCTGGCCAACGGTGAATTGCAAAAAAAAAAAATGAAACCAAGGAAGTTTGTTTTTAGCCTATACGTCGGCGTGGGCAGTGTGACGGTAGCAGATACATCCCCGCACGTGGAGTGCCCATGCCCAACCCCGTTTGAAAAACAACAATTACCTCATACTCCACCTCGTTCAAATCCTATAAAAATGCGAAAGTCTTCCTAGCAGAATCCACAGTTCCTTGGTCCTCCCAGATCCCTACTACGTTCTCGACAAAGCGATTCCACGCGGCGTCACCACAAACCTTCCTCGTTGCTGCATGCTCTTCAATTCGTCGATAGTGAAATTGTCGAGTTTATCTCGAGGCCGAACGAGAAGTGGTTTTCAGAAGTTTATCAAAAAAAACAACCCACACGCAGTTTGTGGCGTGCGCGTCGAATCTGTCGCAAGCCGGCCAGATAAGTGACCCGCCTTCGTTACTCTTCACTGGTATCCGTCGGAGGGCTCCCGTTAATACCACGCGCCCTAGTATATATACCGTTGGCTTTCGCAGAGATGAGCGTCAAGGTTATTCTCACGGCAGTGGTGGTGGTGGTGGTCGTCGGCGTCTTGGTGGCCGGGGGATGCGCCATGTTCCTGACCGATCTGCTGGGCTTGAAGGGCGGTCACGACGTCGCGAACGACGGCACGGTGATCCCCTCCGTGGCCGTGGTGCCCGGCTCCGACCAAGACGAGGCCTCGTTCTCCTCGGAAAGCGCCATGGTGAGCACCAGAACATTTTTCTTCCGCTTCAAACATTTTTATTCCTCCATCCAATCCGTGCATACGCACTCGTTTGAGGCGTGACTCAGACACTTGTCCAACTGGAATCTCATTTACCAATTACCCTCGAAGCTTGCTGTATACCATGTGACCGCCTCTATGGCAATGTGGACATAAGTTGAGTTGCATTGAACTGATTTGAATACAGGTGCAGCACACAAAATCCATCCAAGATGGCTCCGCCTAGCTGATTATCATAAAGTATGTACCCACAACTTTTTTTTAATAAGGGGTCTTTGGAGGCTAATTAACTGATACATTGTAGAACAAGTGAAGCTTAAGACAACCTGGGGGTTCACTCTTTAACTTGGTATGTAATTTGGACTGGCTTTAAATGTGGCCCTATTTGGCTGTGGAAGTGGAGGGGTCCATCCCAAAATCCTTGCAGAAATTCGGCTTGAACGGCTACACATTTTGGGGGTGTTTTTTTTTCTGGGGGTAATTAGCAAAAAATCTAATCGGCTGTAACAGCACTAAAATTAAAAAGAATCTGAGAGATGATGGTCCAAAGTACAATTTTAAGTATAGCTACAAGAACTGAGAGACTTTTGGGCATGGGATAATTTGCTTTGAAAGTGAGTGTTTTTGTACAGTATTCAATGGGAGCTCTATTTAGTGTTCTGCACCTATACGGGCGATTCACAATTATAGTGCGCCCTCAAGAGTTTACAACGCGTTGGCCAATCACAACGCGCGGAATCTGTCGACCCAATGGACGTCTGGAAAGGGTCGACCAATGAGCTTCAGAGGCCGTTTTCGAAATGAAGGCTCAGGCTCGGGCTCAGGCTTCGTCTTCGTCTGACAAAACCTGAAAATCCAGGTTGCGGCTTGTTTCTCAATCTGAAGGTTTTGTTGGCTTGTTATTATAGGTACAGGGTATTCGCCAAGATACAGGAGCCAAACGCTGGTTTCTAGATGCCTGTGATGTTATAACGAGTAAGATACATATGACCGAAGCCTAAGCCCGAGCCTGAGACTTCATTTCGTAAACGGCCATAATATGGAGATCTCTTGATCATGGAGATGCAACGGGGTTGACAGAATCCGCGCAGTGTGATTGGCCAACGCGTTCAAGCAAACTCTTGAGGGCGCACTATCGTGAATCTCCCGTATTGAATGGAGGTACCGGCTATATGTGACCCGGCACAGCATAATGAGGAATAACCCCACTTTTGAGATTTCGAGGTTTTCTAATGATGTGAAAGAGTATGCCATTAGCTTTCAAATGATATCAAAATATGATATCCTCTAATACTTAAAATTTCAGAAAATACCAAAAGAAGAAAATTGATTTGTAATCGAATTGTGAAGAGACTTTAACTTCAGGCGTTGTTTACTCAAAATGTGTTTTGGTGGGATATTCTTCATGTCGTTGTGCCGGGTCACATATATAATACCATTTGAGGCTCTGCTGCTATTGCACTGGTTCGTGGGGCGCACGACGAATGCTTGATGCACTCTCAAGTTGTCTCTTCTTTCCCCTCAGCTGCCAACGGACGAGGAGGGCATGGTGGATGGCATGTTCCCCGATCACACGACAGACGACCTCAAGCTCAAACTCATCCTCAAGGCTCTGGACATACTGAAGGTAGGAAGTGGCGGGTCGTTTGGTTAAAGCGCGTTCGATTAGCGGGTCCATTCCCGTTTTGACCCCAAGGACGTCATTACCCACTGGCAGGGATTCGGTCTTTCCTGGTTATAATAGTGTCCAGCTCTTTTCCTCTCCAATCGCTGATCATAGGGTATCGAATTGCTTTATCCCGATATCTGTGGTGACTCCTCGTTCGCAAATGTAATGTTCAGTGCGTTGCTAAATCGTGGCTTAATTCACCACACAACTCATCTCGTTCAGGCAGTTGTGGTCTAGTCTGTGTACCTTGTGCACCATAGGTTTGTGCAGTGCAGCCAATCACCACCAAGAACGTGGCCTTGAATAGACCACCGGTGAAATCACCGTGAAAAGCTGGCGGAGAGCTTTGGAGCTTTAACAAGTGGTGAAAATGCAGTGAATTTTCTTTTCAAGGCGACATGACATTTTGCCACCCGATTTCCAGGGCTCACAGTGCCAAAGGTCACCAAAGCAAACCCATCGGACAGGTCGCTGTGTGCTTCGTGTTCACACATTGCGCGTCTATACATTTCGCTCCGTCATCGTTTAACCAATACAGTGACGCCATTTCTTCTGCTATACCAAATGAACCGAAGATTTTTATCCATTCATCGACAGACGCTGGATGCCGAGAGGCCGGACTACGTCGGCAACCCGTTGCCTGGCAACGACGACATGAAGAACGAGCTGAAATTGCGGCTGATTTTGAAGGCTGTTTCCTTGCTTGGTGTAAGTTTGTGGTTCCTACCAAAAAGGCGATACCCCCCTCCATCACAAACACAAACCCAACCAAAATGTGGCTTTATATATAACTAGCCTTGTCCAAGGTGGTCTCTCCTGTACGGCTCCGGGCAGAGATCCGGGTCAAACGCACGCAAACCGCAGTACAACGTACGGCACTATCGGCGCCGGATGCAAGCTGTACACGGCCCGCAGACCGCGCTGCTGCTATACCACACACAATAGTGGGTGATCGTACAAGTGTACGAATCTGTACGCAGCTGTCCGACATGATACGTACGCTGGTTACGGGCGGGGTATGGTGCGCAGCGTGCGTAAGCTATGAGCGGATCGATGGGGCTGCATTTCGCAACGGTGTTGCGCTAAGCAACATACTATTTCTGATGGCCGGATTTTGATTTCTAGATCGGCGACCAATGCCTTGGTCATGGCTGTATATAACCAGCGCTCTTACGTCCGAATTCCTTCTTAAAGGCCCCATACAACATTTGGTAAAGGTAAAAAGATTACCACGGTTTGTGTGTTAAACCATTAAACATTCCCAAAAAAGCAATACTGCGAATGTTTTTAGCCAAAATGTAAATCTGAGAAAGTAGAAACAAGCAAAAAAAAACAACAAGGCACCGTTTTGCGTCGGCCTGTAGTGCAAGAAATCGTTTATTACTCGCGAGTAATACGTAGACCTACCGGTAAACTATTTGTCGATTTTTGAGTGAAGATTTCTCGAGAAGTACAGCAACCCAGACCGTAAGAAAGGACATTTGTTTCCCGATCTTCCCCAATGTTGTATACAATTATTGGGCCTTTAAGAGTTCGGTTGAATAGGTCTATGCATGGTGGAAGTACCGATACTAAATTTCAGAGTTGAATTTTGAGATAATTATGTTTTCATTTTCCTTCTTTAGGATAAACCGCTGGATTCAATGTTCGAAGGACGCGTGGTGGCAGAACTGAAGCTAACCCTTCTGCTAAAAGCCATCTTAATACTCAAGGTATGACAAAATATCAGTACGACCGGTTTGTGGAATAGTCTTGCCGTTGGTATAACGTCGTAGGCCCCGTTTTTACCCTTCCTCTACCGCGTTGTTTATTACCCCTACACAACATTTGGTAAGATCGTAAAACAGAAATGTTTACAGATTTACATGAGACTTATACAGTATGAAGATGGTTAAAATAGAAACCTCGCACTGAAATATTTCTGCCTAAAATGCTGTATTTTTGGAGAAAATAATAAAGAAATGGTTTACGTCTCACCAAAGTTGAGAATGCATTTTACGCTGTAGAACTATGACTGTCGTCTGGTATGAAATCTAAATGAAACGTAGCTACACCGAGCAAGTCATAGATATTTTTTTGGTTAAAAGATGGGAACAAAATTTGAAACAAAGGTGGCCGGAGTAGGCCCTCTCTAGATAATCTGTTAGCAAGCCAGAAGAGCATGACCCTTGATACATACAATGTAGGCCTATGTGTTGCATGTTGCAAAGTATTAAACTGTAACTCAATTTTCTTTCCAAAAAATGTTAAGGATGCAAAACTTGATTGGAAGGAGTTCACCGATGGTCTGGACAGCCTCAAAGTCAATCTCGTTCGCAAGGCGCTGTACATTCTCGAGGTAAGGGCATTTTTTGCATCGCTTCAATGTCAATGCATAGCGTCTTAATTAAGCCCCGGATTCTAAAAAAAGTGCGATTCTCTGTCCTCAACGAGTCGTAAAGCTTTATCCTAACAACTCGTATAGCTGGTCTATGAAATGGAAGGGCTTGACTACCGTAGTAATTTTGCGCTGCACAAACAATTGGAGCCTAACTGCTCCGGCAGTTGGCGATTGCACCATCCGTTTGCTACGGTGGCCGATTTGCGCCATAAACTTTCATTGCGGCGTTGCAACTCCCTATTCGCTGGAACATCTGTACTCATGATTATTTCTGGTTCATTTGACCGTTTATAACAATTTTAAGCAATTCTAATGTTTTTCTGTGAGCTGTTTTCTAATTCAGCCAATCTTCTTCTTCTTTCGTGTCCATCATCTCTGGCCTGGCCCAACATTTGAACCAAATCCGAGATGATGATGGAGACGAAAGAAGAAGAAGATTGGCTGAATTAGAAACAGCTCACAGAAAACACATTAGAATTGCTAAAAAAACCCACCCACCCGAACAGAACATTCTATAACCACTCTTGTCCGAGAATACTAAGGATTTGTGTTCTATTGATTGATTGCTTCACTTGCATTGAGCCCTCTCCCGTTCACGGTCTAAATTAGTATAAGCATTCCTTTTCCGGCTCAGTGCAAGTGTTGCAATGGGGCCCAACACTTAAAAGCTGTGCTTCTTGATGGGTCCCTCTGCAGTATCACATTCATGTTTATTTATATTAAGTCATCACTTAATGTGCCAGTCCTTTCCCTCTTAATTTTGCCTATTCATTCGTTGTGATGCACATACTGTGATATGTGCTTTGTTGGTTGATTCTGTGGAAAAGAAATAAACTAAACTAAACTAAAGTAAACTAAGAATAACGTCTGTTCGTTTCGTGTTTCCTGCGCACTCTGTGCATGCCCCTCTTTTTTTCCTTCTCATTCAGAAATATCCCGGCAATTTCGAGGACACCGTGTTCGGCACCGACAGCAAAGTCCAACTCCAACTCAAGCTGACTCTAATCGTCCTCTCTCTGCCGCCTAGCGGCCGCCACCGCCACCGCCACGGCCACCACCACGGTCACCGCCACGCCCGTCACGTGAGCGGCGGCCAGCCAATCATCGGCGGCCGATCGGGCACCGCCGATCTGCACCATCAGCGCTGGCCGACGATCGACAACGGCGGCCTGGTCCCGCGCGTGACGAGGGCGCCCCCAAGCGCTCGTCCCACGCCATTCGGAGAGCGGGAAAAGCCGGCACGTGGTGGAGAGAAACGCCCTCACCTCTTTCAGTGGCTTTCGCGAGTTCACCGCGGGAGGAAAGACTAGTCACATCCCTCCAGCACTGAGTTGCATAGAGGTTTTTTTTTTTACATGACGTCACTTGACCGCCAAGGGCGAATTAGCATTGTCCGCAGGAGCGGTCCAAATCGACGGAAGCGCGTGCAAATAGAGAATCTGAGTATTTCCATTGGACATTTTTTGACGACTCGAAGGCTCAAGCGATCCGCGTACATCCACGTGAATTGAACGCTGACTGGCAAAAAGCATGTGACTGAAAAACCTCTGTAGCCACTATGGGACAAATATTCTGATTAAACACATAGAATCCCTTCGGCATAGAATCCCTTGGTCACCGTAGTAACGCTGTCCGTCTAAGCCGTGAGAAAATGTGGATGAAGCGTCTTCGGACTATTCAACCACATGGTCTCAACATCCAGGAGGGTAATGACTAACACCATGCAGCTTTCTGATAATCTTTCTTTTGTGTTCACTCCTTCACACTTCTCTCTTTGATCTTTTCCCCTCTTCTCACTAATCCCTACCCTACTCCTTGCCCTTCCCTTTGATCTCACCCTACCAGCTTTACTCGTTGTCCTTTGTTTCTCATCCGTGTCCATTTCACTCTCTTCCCCCTTCTTTCGTGTACATGTATCTGTGTTGTCCTTGTCACTCTGCCTTTGAGAAAGGTCCTGCTAGGATCGAAACGTCAGGCCCACTAAATTTTAAGATTTGCATTTTGGTAATTTTAGTCAGTAAGCAGTTTTAAACATTTTTGTATATCAATTTTTTTTTAATGAACTGTAAATGATTGGACGAGGATGATCTGTTTGATGTCTCTCTTGTTTCAAACGTCATGGTAAACTATTTCAAGATATTAAATGCACAACACGAGTGATTTAATCCGTAGATATGGTGGATTTGTTTATGCATGGATTGTTTGCGGCGTCACGTAAACAAGACTGGCCTAGGAGGCGTCCTTTTCCGACACTCCTGTGAGGTTTGAGTACAAATCAGTTATGTTCCTTCGAAAGGTGTCTTTATTGTTGGTGTACAGTGAGCTTCCCTAAACAAATGTGACCCGGCACAGCATAATGAGGAATAACCCCACTTTTGAGATTTTGAGGTTTTCTAATGATGTGAAGGGTATACCATTAGCTTTCAAATGATATCAAAATATAATATCCTCTAGTACTTAAAATTTCCGAATTGTAATCGAATTGTGAAGATACTTTAACTTCAGGCGCTGTTTACTCAAAAGTGTTCTTGTGGGATATTCCTCATGTCGTTGTGCCGGGTCACAAATATGCAACCAGAGTATCCACTTGGGAGTGCTGGTTAGTACTGGTGAATCAACAAATGTTAACTTGCATGGTGAGCTGGTAAAATGTGGTACCATTAAATGGTTGTCGGTCTACTTAGGCCGTTTTCGAAATAAAAGGCCCTTTTCCAAAACCCGGTTTAGGCTCAGGCTCCGGCTTCGTCTCTAATTCTTTCCTCCATTTCTTATATAAAGCATAACAACAGTAAGCCTTTGACATCATTTTTGAATGTTTTACTGCGTATTGAAAAGGAATCCAACTCCAACCTGTGTTTTCTGCTTCTGGATAACAGAGACGAAGCCGGAGCCGAAGCCTAAGCCGGGTTTTGGAAAAGGGCTCAGGCTTCGTCTCCGTCTGACAAAACCTGAAAATCCAGGTTGTGATTTGTTTCAGAATTTGAAGGTTTGTTGGCTTGATATCAAGTACAGGGTGTTCCCATTCCCAAGAAACTGGGGGCAAACGCTTGTTTTTAGATGCATGTGATGTGATATTATGACGGGTAAGAGAAATATGAAGCCGAAGCCTAAGCCCGAGCCTAAGGATTTTGGTAAACGGCCATAGTCGCACGATCTGGTCTGGAGCCCTCTCACTCGCACGCTGCAGGGCCTACCTTTCAAGGCTCCAGACTTTACCCCTTTTTTTGCTGCTAGCTTCAAGCATCGCTCGATCGTGGCTCATGGTCCCTTGCGCAAGCGCAGTGTTAGGCCGTGTGCGCTAGGTCTAGGTCTTCCCCCTACTAGAAATACACGGAGATGCGAATACAATAGCCCTAGCCGTAGCTCTGGAAGCCCGTTTCGGCCTTCGGGTTGGTTGGATTAGACTGGACCACTGTCCTTGTCTCTGCCTTGCATCTATCTTGATATTTAGTCTCGGTCTCGTGCCCTACTCCATTTCGTTTTAGGTTCTGCTTAGGCAGCTGTGTGGAAATGGATGAAGGGAATTGGCAAGTGGAGATCTTGCTCTAAAAACGGTGGAATGGGCGGCTGGAAATGAGACTATCCAAAACCAAACGGCAAACACAAAACGATGGTGCCGGAACAATGGGACGAAACCGCATAGGCAGTCCATTACTATCTCTGTCTCAATCCTTAAATGATAGCACATAGAAAAAAACAGCACTGAAAAAAAAGTGTCAGTTGAGAATATCAATTTCGATCAAGGGCAAAAGGATCTGGGGTAGAAACAAATTGCTGCAGGTCATTATTGAGAAGGACTGTGTTTATTTTTAGACTCTGCGTCTTCGCCATTGTTCTGGTGTTAGCAGCATGCAGGAGTGGGCTCATGGTCACCGTCTACCCTTTTCCCGCCCAAACAAAATCAATTGAAACGATTAGTTACACGTCGGCAGGTTTCCGGACTCCTTCCTATCTGTGTATAACCATGGAGATATAGCTCACCGGTACAACACATTAAGTGTAGTGATAGTGTATATAAGGGAGTTGGGGAGAGGAGGGGAGGAGGAGGGGAGGGGAGGAGGAGGAGAGGGAGGGGAGGGGGAGGGGGAGGGGGAGTGGGAGGGGGAGGGAGAGGGAGGGGGAGGGGGAGGGGGAGGGGGAGGGGAGGGGTAGTGGAGGGAGTGGGGAGGGTGGAGGGAAAGGGGAGGGGGAGGGGAGGGGAGGGGGAGGGGTAGGGGGATGGGGAGGGGAGGAGAGGGGAGGGTGGAGGGAGTGGGGTGGGAGGAGGGAGGGAGGAGGGAGGGAGGGGAGGAGAGGGAAGACGTAGGGGAGGGGAGGAGAGGGGGAGGGAGGGTTAGTGGAGAGAGTGGGGAGGGGGAGGGTGGAGGGGGAGGAGAGGGGAGGAGAGGGGAGGAGAGGGGTAGTGGAGGTAGTGGGGATGTAGGAGGGAGGGAGGGAGGAGGGAGGGAGGGGAGGAGAGGGAAGACGTAGGGGAGGGGAGGAGAGGGGGAGGGAGGGTTAGTGGAGGGAGTGGGGAGGGGGAGGGTGGAGGGGGAGGAGAGTGGAGGATAGGGGAGGAGAGAGGTAGTGGAGGTAGTGGGGATGTAGGAGGGAGGGAGGGAGGAGGGAGGGAGGGAGGAGGGAGGGAGGGGAGGAGAGGGAAGACGTAGGGGAGGGAAGGAGAGGGGGAGGGAGGGTTAGTGGAGGGAGTGGGGAGGGGGAGGGTGGAGGGGGAGGGTGGAGGGGGAGGGGAGGGGAGGATAGGGGAGGAGAGAGGTAGTGGAGGTAGTGGGGATGTAGGAGGGAGGGAGGGAGGAGGGAGGGAGGGAGGAGGGAGGGAGGGGAGGTGAGGGAAGACGTAGGGGAGGGGAGGAGAGGGGAGAGAGGGTTAGTGGAGGGAGTGGGGAGGGGGAGGGTGGAGGGGGAGGGTGGAGGGGGAGGAGAGGGGAGGAGAGGGGAGGAGAGAGGTAGTGGAGGTAGTGGGGATGTAGGAGGGAGGGAGGGAGGAGGGAGGGAGGGGAGGAGAGGGAAGACGTAGGGGAGGGGAGGAGAGGGGAGAGAGGGTTAGTGGAGGGAGTGGGGAGGAGAGGGTGGAGGGGGAGGGGAGGGGAGGAGAGGGGAGGAGAGGGGTAGTGGAGGTAGTGGGGAGGGTGGAGGGAGGGAGGGGAGGAGAGGGAAGAGGTAGGGGAGGGGAGGAGGGGGGAGGGGTAGTGGGGAGTGGGGAGGGGGAGGGTGGAGGGAGTGGGGAGGGGGAGGGAGGGAGGGAGGAGAGGGAAGAGGGAGGGGAGGTGAGGAGAGGGGGAGGGGTAGTGGAGGGAGTGGGGAGGGTGGAAGGAGTGGGGAGGGAGAAGGGAGGGAGGGGAGGAGAGGGAAGAGGTAGGGGAGGGGAGGAGAGGGAATGGGAGGGGTAATGGAGGCATGGGCCCTATAATTATAAGACAGTTGTGTGGGGATCATGGGCAGTTCTGCTGTTCTGACTGATAGGGCGTGATTGCATGTCCCGGTATAGCTTTGCCTCAGCACTTGGCTTGTGGTGTTGTGTACACTACAAACGGTGCTCACATCATGCACGTGGATGAAGTATGTTTAGGCACATGGTGCACGATACACGCGCACGAGGTGATGCTCACTTTCACTCCATGTGCTTAAGGTACAGTAAATAGGGAGATGTTCTTGTACATGAAGCACTTCATGCACCTCATCCGACTTTTGCTCAAGTGATTACAATGCCCCATGTGCTTGAGCTACAGTATTTCATGTGCATGAAGTACAGTAGGTGCCTCAAGTGCTCATGATTCTGGGAAAAATATGTGGCTTTGCAGAAGTGCATGAGGTGCAGTTCGTTTTTACAGTGTAATGTTGTCTTGTCTGGAGTCCTGTATTCTATCAGGTATTGATTGCTGATTTGTAAATCGTGGTGGAGAGGGTGGAGGGAGTGGGGAGGGAGGAGGGAGGGAGGGAGGGGAGGAGAGGGAAGAGGAAGAGGGAACGAGACTAGAATTAGGGTTCATGTAGCACCGCACGATAATTTATGGGCGGAGTTACGCCGACGCGGTACACGTCACGGCAGTCAGGCGTTGTCGTAAGTCGATATAACGTTAATTGTCGCTAGCAAATGCCAGCATAGACACGCAGTGTGTACCGCGGAGAGCGGTCTTGGACGACCCGCCGGGAGAGCGTCCCTTTTTTCCCCTCCTACATTTGCCTCGATCTTACGAAAGTCTACGAAAAAAAAACACTACCGGTTCGTTTTCATCAGGAAGACAGGAGCGATTTCGCAGGCCATGTGCACTGTGTTTTAGTTCCTGAGTTCGGCGCCCTCGATCCACGAGTGTTATAGTGTGTATTCGGATCGCCGCGCGTGTGGCGTTGTTCTCGCTCCAATTATAAGCAACGAATTTTTTAAGAGGAACTCGGCAGGGACTCGGTCGACCTCGGCCCCCTCCGGTGGGAACCGCCTGCGTGACTATGGCGTCCGCGGGGCGTCTTCGCGCGGAGTCTTGGTGCTGGATGCTCCTCGCTCTAACCTTGATGTCGGCCGGCGTGCAAGGTAAGCAATCCATGCACCTTCTGAATTGGATAGGCTATGTTCAGACAAGTCTTTCTCGTTTTGTTTTTGGGGGAAAGGTGATGGTGTTTTCCCATTCAGTGACTCCGCCTATCTGGTGACCCGTGGAACAAAACAAATGTACGATACACTTTAAGACCACTTGCCGTGTTCTATGCTATATTCCATAGTGGGTTTTAGCCGGTTTAACCATAAAGCAAGAATTTTGCAATATGCGTTGGCTACAATTGGTTAATATAGCAGGCCATGAGATCACCGGTGCTCGCAGGGTTATTGAGACTAGGGACGCTTCGCAGCTCCCATGGTGTAGCAATAACACGTTTTCGTGCCATCTGGGCAATCACGTCAGTTGCAATAGCGATCTTGGCAGATCCGTTCATCTCGCGATGATTACGCAACCCATTTGGGGTCATCAGCACCACATGTGTGTGATGGGGAATGGGCAAGGGCTTGTCTAAACAATAACATAGTGGGTGGTAGGTCGTAAAAGATACCCGCAGGGCATGGACATGAAATCGACCGACTTAACCCCTTGGATAGTCCAAAGTTGTGTCCAAACGACAGCTTTTGTCAGTCGGGTAACCCATGAGTTTAGTCCCCAGGTTAGTCCCTCGTATGCACCACCCCCTAGACACCCGCGTGGCCTTGTTTTGATATGTGACCCGGCACAGCATAATGAGGAATAACCCCCACTTTTGAGATTTTGAGATTTTCTAATGATGTGAAAGAGTAAGACTTTGAAAGACTTTGCTCGTTCATTTGGTACCAGACACAATATAGCAGCACCATTCTAACTCCTCGAAAGCGGCCATTCAAAAAGGCAGGAACTTTACATTTTCATGAAAACAGTACACAAACACTCCCCGAAATCCTCGTTTTTTTCAACATTTAGAGACGGATTTCGGAAAGATCCTTTGGATATAATATCCTCCAATACATTAACTTAAAATACCAAAAAACATTTTTTTTTTTCGAATTGAGAAGATACTTTGACTTCAGGCGTTGTTTACTTGAAAAGTGTTTTGATGGGATATTCCTCATGTCGCTGTGCCGGGTCACATATGACATTCTTAAAATCCTATTATACCTATGATGTTATTTGTCTAGTTGGATAATATTTCAAGGTTCGCATGGTGGAAGTACCAAGTGGAAGGTTTGGGGTAACATCATGTAACGCATTTTTTTGAGACGGATTGAAGGGGTAGCATTTAGATCATCTGATGGCGACTGCAAAATAAAATTCTTCTCTATTCAAAAGCCCACGGTCGCTCTTTCGTAATGGTAAATGCATAGGTACACGCACAAACGTCTACTGAAGCTCAAGACTTAAATGAAAAATGAAACTTGCTTTCACTCGTAGGCTGCATGCTTGATCAGGCGTATTCCCATTCTGTACTGTGAGGAAACACTAAAGCAATGTAGACAAATGATATGGCGGGCAAAGTGCTAGACAAGGTTGACAACAGACGATTCCCTCTCGACCATCTCACAGGAGAGGAGAGGAGAGGAGAGGAGAGGAGAGGAGAGGAGAGGAGAGGAGAGGAGAGGAGAGGAGAGGAGAGGAGAGGAGAGGAGAGGAGAGGAGAGGAGAGGAGAGGAGAGGAGAGGAGAGGAGAGGAGAGGAGAGGAGAGGAGAGGAGAGGAGAGGAGAGGAGAGGAGAGGAGAGGAGAGGAGAGGAGAGGAGAGGAGAGGAGAGGAGAGGAGAGGAGAGGAGAGGAGAGGAGAGGAGAGGAGAGGAGAGGAGAGGAGAGGAGAGGAGAGGAGAGGAGAGGAGAGGAGAGGAGAGGAGAGGAGAGGAGAGGAGAGGAGAGGAGAGGAGAGGAGAGGAGAGGAGAGGAGAGGAGAGGAGAGGAGAGGAGAGGAGAGGAGAGGAGAGGAGAGGAGAGGAGAGGAGAGGAGAGGAGAGGAGAGGAGAGGAGAGGAGAGGAGAGGAGAGGAGAGGAGAGGAGAGGAGAGGAGAGGAGAGGAGAGGAGAGGAGAGGAGAGGAGAGGAGAGGAGAGGAGAGGAGAGGAGAGGAGAGGAGAGGAGAGGAGAGGAGAGGAGAGGAGAGGAGAGGAGAGGAGACTGGGAGAGGGGCTCTGAAGGTTTTCTTGACGATGTTGAGCAAGACTGTGCATACGATCGTTGGAGTCTGCGGTGAATTGTTTTCGCTTGCAACAGGATTCGGCCCATTGTTACCATTTACCTTTTCCCGTCCAAAATTAATTTACACGTCGGCGGTTTTCTCGGCTCGGGTTGCTGAAGGTTTTAACGACAATAGTTGGACTTGGATATATGAAGACTGCGTGAAGCAACGCTGTCTGACTGTGTATATCCTTGGACCCGGTGGTGCGTTGTTCTTGTGCAAGAGTCGGCCTATTGTCACCATGTACACTTTCCCGTCCAACATTTAATGTAAATGATTGTGTACACGTCGGCGCGGTGCGGGCAGGCGTATTGTTCTTGTATGCATCGTGTAACCATCTTTTTTATACGAAACTAATTATTTTGTAGTGGAAGGTAGGGGAGGGGAGGAGATGGGGAGGGAAGGGGATGGGGAGGGAAAGGGAGGGGAGAGGGGAGGGAGGGGAGGGGGAAGGGAGGTGAGGGGAGGGAAGGGGGAGGGGAGGGGAGGGGAGGGGAGGAGATGGGGGAGGGAAGGGGATTGGAGAGGGGAGGGGAGGGAAGGGGAGGGGAGGGGAGGGAAGGGGAGGGGAGGGGAGGGGAGGGGAGGGAAGGGGATGGGGAGGGAAAGGGAGGGGAGAGGGGAGGGGAGGGGAGGGGGAAGGGAGGGGAGGGGAGGGAAGGGGGGGAGGGGAGGGGAGGGGAGGGGAGGAGATGGGGGAGGGAAGGGGATTGGAGAGGGGAGGGGAGGGAAGGGGAGGGGAGGGAAGGGGAGGGGAGGGGAGGGGAGGGGAGGGGAGGGGAGGGGAGGGGAGGGGAGGGGAGGGGAGGGGAGGGGAGGGGAGGGGAGGGGAGGGGAGGGGAGGGGAGGGGAGGGGAGGGGAGGGGAGGGGAGGGGAGGGGAGGGGAGGGGAGGGGAGGGGAGAGGAGAGAAGGGGTGGGGTGGGGAGAGGAGAGGAGGGGAGGGGAGATGAGGGGCAGGGAAGTGCAGGGTTGTGTAGGGGAGGTATGAATTTGATAGAACTTGAGTAAGACTGTGTTTATCATTGTCTAGAGACTGTGATGAATTTTTCTCGCGTTCAGCAGGAGTCGTTTCCCAAGGCTGGCGACCCATTTTATTTTTATCACACAGAAGTTCATTCATTTGGCATTAACACGAAAGTGCCTCGCTTGCATTCTTCTTGCACACGCTATTCTGCCGTTCCCTTCTCTGATCGACCAATTTCCATTACGTCATGCCGTTCAGTGCCTGCTTAAACACAGGCAGGAGCGACCTCCAGCAAAAAAATAACGGTTAGAGCAACGAGGCCGGCGTGCTGTATCGAAAGCTGACCACTCAGAAAAAGGGAACGGCAATATAGCGTTTGTGAGTAGAATGCCGGTGCCGGCAAAATATACACCTTCTAAAAAAAACCCTCGAATTGTTCCCTCGCTCCGCAGTGTACGGGCTTTCCTGCACCGACATCCACCCTAAAGCCTTCGGCGACCAATCGAGCAAGCCCGGAGTGTGCTTTCTGGTCAGCAAGCAGACGGGCGTGCTGCTAGAGGCCAGGGACTTCTGCCGGGGACTCAACGACAGCGTGGCGTGGGACGTGGCCGACCTGGAGGATGCCACGGAGAAAGAGATACTTTACGGAGGATTGTTGGCACTGCAGAACGCCGGGGACCCGTAAGTGGCAGCCGGAAAGCAGCAGTGCGCCCTCAAGAGTTTACAACGCGTACTAGGCCAATCACAACCAATCACAATGCTCGGAATCTGTGGACCTTTTCCAAAGGTGGAAATTCCGCGCCTTGTGATTGGCCAAACGCTTTGCAAACTCTTGGGGGCGCACTAGTGTGATTGTGAATCGCCCGTAGTCATACGCTAGTGTGACGTGAGTCTATGTGCGCCTGCCGGCTGGCGGCTGCAGCCAATTCCCATAGACTTGTGTATTAATTCAGACACTAACTTGTAACCCCGGCATACGGCTTCAAGTTACGCACGAGTCTATGGGCGCCTGGCAGCTAGTGGCTGTAGCCAATTCCCATAGACTTGTGTATTAATTCAGATACTAACTTGTAACCCCGGCATACGGCTTCAAGTTACGCACGAGTCTATGGGCGCCTGATAGCTAGTGGCTGCCATAGACTTGTGTATTAATTCAGACACTATTTTGGTACCCCGGTATACGGCTTCAAGTTACGCACGAGTCTATGGGCGCCTGGCAGCTAGTGGATGTAGCCAATTCCCATAGACTTGTGTATTAATTCAGTTACTATACGGTACCCCGGTATACGGCTTCAAGTCACGCACGAGTCTATGGGCGTCTGGCAGCTAGTGGCTGTAGCCAATTCCCATAGACTTTTGTATTAATTCAGATACTATACGGTACCCCGGTGTACGGCTTCAAGTTACGCACGAGTCTATGGGCGCCTGCCGGCTAGTGGCTAAGCCAATTTCTATAGAAATTTCCATACGAAACAGGCGGCCATGAAGCGGCAAAGCCCCCTGCCCTGCACCGCTCCCCGTGCACGTATAATACAATATTTCAGGAAGACACGATCGCCTGATGCCAAGCCCGGTTTTTCTGTTGTCCATCGGTGGTTGCATCATACCAGGAGCGCCAGTAACAGCGGCTACTGGGTCGGGCTGAACGACAGGGACGCGGAGGGAGTGTGGCGGTACCTGAGCGACGACCTGCACCGGTGCGGCGCGGCGGTGTACATCGACTGGCAGGGTGGTCAGCCGGACCAGGGTCGCTGGGCCAACTGCGTGTCCTACCGCCCGGGCGTTCACCGCTACTACGACGACCGATGCGATAAAGACACCCACTCCTTCCTCTGCAAAGTTAATGTGGGCCCGGGTGAGCGTTCCGCTGTGCAGCGGCTACTGTGTGTGTGTGTGTTTGTGTGTGGGTGTGTACGCGAATCTGGTGCCTTGTGGAGGCCTGAGATAATAGGTTGAATAGGTCTCCACAGGGAAATTGTAAAGGTTTATAGGTCTCCACAAGGTTTTCACAAAACTGATATTTGGAAATAACTAAAATTTGTTATGGTTAAGAATCCGGTTAAGAATCCGTCGCAAATGGAAGTGTTATTATAAAAGGGACTTACGGTCCAAATTTCTGCCCTGGAAAGTGAATGTGGTCGAAATGGGAGCATTTTTAAAACATCGTTTCTCACACGGTTGTATATAGTGCACGAGAACAAAGCAATGTCTCCACAAGGATACAGATTCAGGTGTGTGTGTGCGGGTGGGCGCCCATAAGGTGGGTTGTTGGGTACCGGGACAATGGGTGGGTACTCAGAACAATGGGACCGCTCCTTGTGGGGTACTTTTTTGGTACCCCATAAGGTTTTCACGAAACTGATTATTTGGAATTAACTCAGAAAGGAGGAATTTCCGAGGTATGTTTATCCGTCGCAAATAGAACTATTCTATATAAGTGATGTTATTTCAGCCTAGGAAAATGATTTTGGTTCGAAAGGGAGCGATTTGAATGAATCTTTTCTGGGAGTGTTTTTTTTTAATACACGAGAACAAAGGAAATACCGGTACCCCACAAGTATACGCGTGTAGGGGTGTGTGTGTGTATGCTCGGGAGAGCTTTCCCATTTTTGTTACACTTATGATTATCACAGGCATCTAAAAACCAAGCGTTTGGCCCCAGTTTCTTGGGGGAAAAACCCTGTACCTACCAAGCCAACCAACCCTTCAGATTCGGGAAACAGACCACAGCCTGGATGTTCAGGTCAGTGTCAGACCGGAGACGAAGCCGGAGCCCGAGCCTAAGCCTTCATTTCGTAAACAGCCTTCGACGGTGAACCAAAGTTCGTTGCCGTTCTCGACACAGCGCTGACTCAGCTCAGAAAAACCGTCGCAGAAAACCTTCCACTATAAAGTGGACGGTTATCGGCGACACCATGTACAGCACTTCTCTTTCCACTTCTCGAGTCACATTAAGTCGTGGCCCCGTATCGAAAGTGCTGATCGTTGTTAGTGTCATTTTTGTTCTATAGCTACTGCGACCCCCTGCCCCGAAACTTCGACGGCTGCGCCCGACGGTAAGTATAGAGGGATAGATTGTCAGGACGTTCAAGTGGGGGCTATTTCCAAGCGAAGCGGAGAAGCTATTGCTTTTGTTAAGATTTTTGTTCTTTCGGAAAAGCTATTGCTTTTGTTAAGATTTTTGTTCTTTCGGACAAGCTACTGTTCTTGTTAAGATTTAAAACAATATTTTGGGCTTTTCCGCCGCTTCAGCGTAGCGGAAAATCTACTGTTCTTGTTAAGATTTTTATTTTATTTTATTATTTTTGGCTTTTCCGCCGCTTCAGCGAGGCAGAAAATCTACTGTTCTTGTTAAGATTTTTATTTTAATTTCATTATTTTTGGCTTTTCCGCCGCTTCAGCGAAGCGGAAAATCTACTGTTCTTGTTAAGATTTTTTTAAGTATTATTTTTGGCTTTTTCGCCGCGAAGATTTTTCCTTTTATGTCTGGTCGCCAAAATCCCAAAAACTTTGTGCAGGGGTTTTGTCAGAGCCACTTGGGCCATTGAACACACTTTTAACCTCTGATCAAAATGTCGCAAATGCATAGAGCCCATACTGAAATTAATGTGCACATTATCCTTAAAATCATCATGACGTCATCACGTGTCACGTGGCAAATGACATTACGCAACCATGACGTCATCAAAATGCGAGGTTTTATAAAGCGCACACTAGCCATTGGCCAATGACCTTGAAACTTGCTATGCCGTTAGTCATTGAACTTCACATGTGAAATCTTAAGTTTGGCATCAATTCATTATAGTTTGAAGTTATTAGGATTTTTCCAATATTATTATTTTTTTAAACACCCGAAATCTTCATAATTATATATTGTACCAGGAACGTGAATTGAAACTTATTTGATTTATGTCTCTATGCGGGAAAAGAACCTGTGCTCCGTTGCAAACAGACGTAGGAACTCTAGTTTCCGTTTTTTTTGATCCTATACTCCTCAACCTCCTCGACCGCAGAATGTGCCGGCATCGTGGCGGGCGCCTTCGGCAACCCCGAGGACCAGGGAGTCTGCTACCTCTTCGACGTGGGCGAGGAGCGCACCTTCCCGGAGGCGCAGGCGTTCTGCCAGTCGCTTCAGCCCCTGGGCCGCTGGTCGGTGGCCGACGTCGAGAGCGCAGACGAGCACAAGTTTCTGGACGTGTGGAGCATCGACAACCTCCCGTAAGACCGGTGTCGCGGTCTCATCTTTCCGCCGTGCTCCGATATCCGGAAGAGCGCACCGGATAACTGCGCACGTTACCGTAACGTGCTCAGTTATCCGGCGTGCTGATCTCTCCAGTCGCACACCCGCGTACGTACGTGACCCACGTACGTACGCGTGCGTGTGATGTGCATGTGATATGCATGTGATGTACACGAATACGTATGTAATGTACATGTACATGCACATGTACCGTACGCAGTATGTGACCAATGTGCGTGTATGTGTGCCTGTGTGACCTTTACTTACCTTTACTAAAGTGAGCATGTACGAGGCATCACTGCGCATACGTTCGGGGCGTTCGGTCGCGTTTCGGAAATCCGTGCACGGCGGACAGATGAGGCCAACTTCCGCCTCATCGTTCGATGCCTTGCATCGGGCAAAGCACCGAGCACTCGGCCATCGAATAAGGCCGTGTCCGGGCGCGAGACGGGCTTCCAGAGCTAACTGCTACTGGCCTCGCATGCCCGAGTATTTCCACTAGAGGGAAGACCCAGACCTAGCTCTCTAGACGCCCGTTTCGGACACGGCCTCACATTCTCCTCGACGCTAACGTCATGCTATATCTACGATGCAACGCGGTGCCCGCCACTTAACGATACCGTATTCGAATCCACCACACGACCTCGACTAGCTCGGTGGTCAAGTGGTTTTAGACGTCTGCACTATATAGAAAGCGGGAGTCGCGGGTTCGAATCCCTCCACGAACTGCTCTATACTCCACGCCATAAGCACGGGCACTCATAGCTAATTACGTCGAGTAGGGCAAGCCCCCATTGAATTGTATTCTCTTCGATGCGCATAGGGATAATTATTACAGCTATGGGAAAGCTGGGGAAATCTTTCCATGCAGTTCCCAAAAAGGACAAGAGACCTGTTTGACATCCAAAAGCCAGACAGTACACCATCGTTCAGCTCGCGAGTTTATAACTGCACGCTGTATATACAAATGTAGTAGGGGTACATCCGTCCGGGCCCATGCGGGAGTTTTCCGTTGCGATGTCATACCCCCCGCAGTGACTGGCGGGCCATTCGAAAAGATGGCGGTTTGCGGGAACGCGAATTCGACCACCGGATTCCATGATTTTTCCCTCTTTATGAAACTCGTAGGTGAGTTAGCACATGGATAATATTGTAGGTTGTTTTTAACACCCAATCAGATAGGCCAACATTTTTCTCTGGGTTTCATTCGCCTTTAAGTCACGCCTATCCATCGTGAGTTGTGATAGGCCGTATGGTTGCAGCACAGGGAGCGTACGTTTTCGTTGTTCGCGCAGTGTGACGACATAGACACACAACGAGTTAACGCGGGAGGCGCACTTCTTCTTCTTCTTTTTTTTTTTGGTACCGATAGTAAATACACTAACTTCTGGGTCGGCCAGAATGACCGCGAGAAGGAGGGAGACTTCCGCTACATCTCCAGCAACAAGTGCCCGGTGTATGCTCCGTGGAAACACGACCAGCCCAACAAAATGCGGGAGTCGAACTGTGTAATGATGTCGACAAGCATCAGTCGTTTTTACGACAAACCGTGCAGCGATCCGCAGTACACAATCTGCAAGCATACCACAGGTGGATACTATAGGATCGCACGAACTGATAGAATTCTCCCCATTTCCGAGTTAAAAGCACTATAACCCTGATCAATGTTACAGTGATGATGTAGGGCCTAAACATGCTTACTGACTAAAATGACCAACAATTTAATGCGAATACCTATCAATTTTTTCCCCTGAAGTTAATACAAATACTGTTGCAAACGGCTCACCGACTAAAATGACCCGC
Organism: Luidia sarsii; assembly: GCA_949987565.1. Taxonomy (NCBI): domain Eukaryota; kingdom Metazoa; phylum Echinodermata; class Asteroidea; order Paxillosida; family Luidiidae; genus Luidia; species Luidia sarsii. The sequence continues at coordinate 12,906,175 of OX465116.1, forward strand.
AATAAATTAATCTAAAAAGTTAGAGGGCCTGACGTTTCGATCCTAACAGGACCTTTCTTTGCCTTTGAGAAAGGTCCTTGTAGGATCGAAACGTCAGGCTCTATAACTTTTAAACATCTTTCCTGTTCATAGACACCAACCAGACAGCTACCGGATCCCCGGCGAGTTGCAACAACGTTCTCTCTACTGAATCGCCAGGTATGCACAAACGAAATTTGATCGGCTGATAATGCTATAGGCTTAAATGACAGCAACCGAAAACCCATGTTACGGGCGAATCGCAAGAGTGCGCCCTCAAGAGTTTACGACGCGTTGGCCAATCACAATGCGCGGAATCTGTCGACCCTTTTCCAAAACACGGCTTAGTCAATTTTTAGCCAAATGTCATTGCATCACATGTTATGCACATTCATTCTCTACTCTGTGGTTGGCCAATCAGAGTATAGAGTGTTCATGAACATAATTATTCATAACATCAGCAGGAACGACCTCCAGGAAGAATGCCGTTGCCGGGTGAATATACACTTCGTTTTGGGGAATTGTTCAAATTTTTTTTTTTCGATTCACGTTATTGCCCCGACTTCCGTTCCCCAATCAACAAGGGTTGTATTGTTTGGCCGCCGACTTGGAATCAATTTTATTTTGTTTCCGAGACCGTAAGGCCTCTTGTCAAAAAGATGATCGGTTGGGTATCAGATAATTTGACCCGTCCGATGTCGTTTCCACCGGAAAGCCATCGTGAATTGTTCACCCCAGAGTCCAGTACAATCGGCTTTCTACCGGGGGAAATGTTATCGGTCGGATGAATTCAACCGGCACTCAACCGATGATCTTTTTTGACAAGAGACACGTAAACAAGTGTTTGTCTCGATGGGCTTCGTCTCTGGTAGAGTGTTGGGTTCAGCACCAGGACGCATTCAGTCGGGAGGACAGGCCGGACTTGTGCTACTTCCTGGCTGGGTCGCCGGCTAGCTGGTCGTCCGCCCTCGAGTACTGCCGGGCCGTGGGCTGGTCCCTGCTCGACATCAAGGATACCGCGGAGTACGAGATGATACGCTACAGGCAGGCTTGGTTTGCACCGTAAGTACCTCCGCCGTACCCTTGGTCAAACTAGTCCCAGTAACTTAAGACGCGACAAGTCACACTATGAACATCTATACCGTGAAAATGGGGTGAAAATGTCATTTAGCCGTGAAAAGAAAATTCATCGTGTTTTCACCCCTATTTCATGGCACACAGAATTAGCCAAGTCATTTTCAAGGTGTTTTCACCAGTGGTCACCAAGGCCACATTCCTGGTGGTAAATGACTGGAGGCAATTTAGAAGTAGGCCTATCTGGGAGTGACAGTTACAAGGACACCATTCAGTACCTCTGTGGGGGCTGGTAGTCCCTACTGGTAATTGAATTAGCCATCCCTCAAGGCTTGAGCTTGCCACCCTAGATATTCACATTTTTTTCACAGTCTCTTTAGTGACCTGAAGATGTCCTTATTAGGTCAGAGAGTCAATTATTGTCACAGTGAATTCACTGTAAAATGCACCGTGAAATCACAGTGACTTTTTAGTTTCACGGCGAAATGACATTTTCACCCCTCTTTCATGGTTTAGATTTTCATAGTGTCACCCCCCCTTTTTTTATCGAATTTTGAAAATTTGAGGGACGGGTGACTGTTGTAGGGTCCAAGGAAAGTGGGTATGCAATGTGGAAATTGAATCTTTGAAAAATACCCCCGACCGAAATCCCCAGATTTACCCCCCAAAACACCCGTGAAACTGTCCCACGCGCCCATTGAGGATTCAGTGAGAATTACAGATTCCAATACTGGTCATTTTGTTTTACTCACGTTTGGGTTTGCGAACGTTTATCGTGCACTTTCTTCTACCATTACAATGATGGAAACTCAGGCTTGTCATACATCAGCCATTGTAAGAGTTCGAACCCAGAGATCTACATTGCAACACATTATCACGTCCCTCCACTTGTTAAAAAAACCCCACCCCGTTTGAGGTGTTGAAGAGGACAGCCTATGGAACAATTCCGTTTCGGTTAAAGCCCCTACACAACATTGGTAAGATCGGAAAACAGAAATGTTCCCAGGTTTACATAAAACTTATAAAGTTTGAAGATGGTTATGGTAGGAACTTCACACTGAAATATTTCTGCCTAAAATGCTGTATTTTTGGAAAAAAAGTAAAAGATATCGTTTACGTCTCACCCTTTGATCTAAACGGTTTTCACTATTTTTTTTTATCGAGACTCGGTTGGTGGATTGAGCTGAAATTTACACACATTAGTTTGATCAGGCAACGTATGGATTGCTATTCTTAGACTTCGACCAATGAGTGAACGTCAATCTGTGGGTTTAGCCCGAGTCCGCCGGTATAAGCCGATTGAACACACAGTGTACCGTGATCTGCCGATGTAAGTGCTGCTAATTTGTAAGCATTTTGGGAGTCGTCCACATGATAAGTTTGGTCAGCCGTGCGAACGTCATCGGCACCACGATCAGGATCGGCCACATTTTTGGTTCACTTTCAGCCAAAATCGATTTAGGGAAAAATTACATTTTGCCTCTTTCCCACCCCCTTGATTGGCAGTTACTCTTACAGCTACTGGCTAGGTCAGAACGACCGGGAGTTGAGAGGCGAGTACAGGTACTCGTCCAACGACACGGCCTCCGAGGGCGGCGTGTTTCTCCGGCCTTTCACCGGCGGAGATGCGAACGACACCACTCGGTGTATCGTGATGACGCACGGCAACTGGTCCAAGGCGGAATGCAACGGAAGCAGATACTTCGCTTGCACGCGGAAGCTCGGTAGGTTGGACATCCCCGGGCGGCGATTTTTTTCCCCCGTATCACTAACGCGTCAGGTTTTGGCCCCTTAATTGCAATTGTGCGACTTGAATGAAGACCAACGCAATTTCCGCGGCTCGTTGGCAAGGGGCAAGTAGACTCGTGGGCGAGTTGGCAAGGGGCAAGTAGACTAGTGGGTGAGATGGCTAGGGGCAAGTAGACTAGTGGGCGAGTTGGCAAGGGGCAAGTAGACTAGTGGGTGAGATGGCAAGGGGCAAGTAGACTAGTGGGCGAGTTAGCAAGGGGCAAGTAGACTAGTGGGCGAGATGGCAAGGGGCAAGTAGACTAGTGGGCGAGTTGGCAAGGGGCAAGTAGACTAGTGGGCGAGATGGCAAGGGGCAAGTAGACTAGTGGGTGAGTTGGCAAGGGACAAGTAGACTAGTGGGCGAGATGGCAAGGGGCAAGTAGACTAGTGGGCGAGTTGGCTAGGGGCAAGTAGACTAGTGGGCGAGATGGCAAGGGGCAAGTAGACTAGTGGGTGAGTTGGCAAGGGGCAAGTAGACTAGTGGGCGAGATGGCAAGGGGCAAGTAGACTAGTGGGCGAGTTGGCAAGGGGCAAGTAGACTAGTGGGCGAGATGGCAAGGGGCAAGTAGACTAGTGGGCGAGTTGGCAAGGGACAAGTAGACTAGTGGGCGAGATGGCAAGGGGCAAGTAGACTAGTGGGCGAGTTGGCAAGGGACAAGTAGACTAGTGGGCGAGATGGCAAGGGGCAAGTAGACTAGTGGGTGAGTTGGCAAGGGGCAAGTAGACTAGTGGGCGAGATGGCAAGGGGCAAGTAGACTAGTGGGCGAGATGGCAAGGGGCAAGTAGACTAGTGGGCGAGTTGGCAAGGGACAAGTAGACTAGTGGGCGAGATGGCAAGGGGCAAGTAGACTAGTGGGTGAGTTGGCAAGGGGCAAGTAGACTAGTGGGCGAGATGGCAAGGGACAAGTAGACTAGTTGGCGAGTTGGCAAGGGACAAGTAGACTAGTGGGTGAGTTGGCAAGGGGCAAGTAGACTAGTGGGTGAGTTGGCAAGGGGCAAGTAGACTAGTGGGTGAGTTGGCAAGAGGCAAGTAGACTAGTGGGTGAGTTGGCAAGGGGCAAGTAGACTAGTGGGTGAGTTGGCAAGGGGCAAGTAGACTAGTGGGCGAGATGGCAAGGGGCAAGTAGACTAGTGGGTGAGTTGGCAAGGGACAAGTAGACTAGTGGGCGAGATGGCAAGGGGCAAGTAGACTAGTGGGCGAGTTGGCAAGGGCCAAGTAGACTAGTGGGCGAGATGGCAAGGGGCAAGTAGACTAGTGGGCGAGTTGGCAAGGGACAAGTAGACTAGTGGGCGAGATGGCAAGGGGCAAGTAGACTAGTGGGTGAGTTGGCAAGGGGCAAGTAGACTAGTGGGCGAGATGGCAAGGGGCAAGTAGACTAGTGGGTGAGTTGGCAAGGGACAAGTAGACTAGTGGGTGAGTTGGCAAGAGGCAAGTAGACTAGTGGGTGAGTTGGCAAGGGGCAAGTAGACTAGTGGGTGAGTTGGCAAGGGGCAAGTAGACTAGTGGGCGAGATGGCAAGGGGCAAGTAGACTAGTGGGCGAGTTGGCAAGGGACAAGTAGACTAGTGGGCGAGATGGCAAGGGGCAAGTAGACTAGTGGGTGAGTTGGCAAGGGGCAAGTAGACTAGTGGGCGAGATGGCAAGGGACAAGTAGACTAGTTGGCGAGTTGGCAAGGGACAAGTAGACTACTGGGTGAGTTGGCAAGGGGCAAGTAGACTAGTGGGTGAGTTGGCAAGGGGCAAGTAGACTAGTGGGTGAGTTGGCAAGAGGCAAGTAGACTAGTGGGTGAGTTGGCAAGGGGCAAGTAGACTAGTGGGTGAGTTGGCAAGGGGCAAGTAGACTAGTGGGCGAGATGGCAAGGGGCAAGTAGACTAGTGGGTGAGTTGGCAAGGGACAAGTAGACTAGTGGGCGAGATGGCAAGGGGCAAGTAGACTAGTGGGCGAGTTGGCAAGGGCCAAGTAGACTAGTGGGCGAGATGGCAAGGGGCAAGTAGACTAGTGGGCGAGTTGGCAAGGGACAAGTAGACTAGTGGGCGAGTTAGCAAGGGGCAAGTAGACTAGTGGGCGAGATGGCAAGGGGCAAGTAGACTAGTGGGCGAGTTGGCAAGGGGCAAGTAGACTAGTGGGCGAGATGGCAAGGGGCAAGTAGACTAGTGGGTGAGTTGGCAAGGGACAAGTAGACTAGTGGGCGAGATGGCAAGGGGCAAGTAGACTAGTGGGCGAGTTGGCTAGGGGCAAGTAGACTAGTGGGCGAGATGGCAAGGGGCAAGTAGACTAGTGGGTGAGTTGGCAAGGGGCAAGTAGACTAGTGGGCGAGATGGCAAGGGGCAAGTAGACTAGTGGGCGAGTTGGCAAGGGGCAAGTAGACTAGTGGGCGAGATGGCAAGGGGCAAGTAGACTAGTGGGCGAGTTGGCAAGGGACAAGTAGACTAGTGGGCGAGATGGCAAGGGGCAAGTAGACTAGTGGGCGAGTTGGCAAGGGACAAGTAGACTAGTGGGCGAGATGGCAAGGGGCAAGTAGACTAGTGGGTGAGTTGGCAAGGGGCAAGTAGACTAGTGGGCGAGATGGCAAGGGGCAAGTAGACTAGTGGGCGAGATGGCAAGGGGCAAGTAGACTAGTGGGCGAGTTGGCAAGGGACAAGTAGACTAGTGGGCGAGATGGCAAGGGGCAAGTAGACTAGTGGGTGAGTTGGCAAGGGACAAGTAGACTAGTTGGCGAGTTGGCAAGGGGCAAGTAGACTAGTGGGCGAGATGGCAAGGGACAAGTAGACTAGTTGGCGAGTTGGCAAGGGACAAGTAGACTACTGGGTGAGTTGGCAAGGGGCAAGTAGACTAGTGGGTGAGTTGGCAAGGGGCAAGTAGACTAGTGGGTGAGTTGGCAAGAGGCAAGTAGACTAGTGGGTGAGTTGGCAAGGGGCAAGTAGACTAGTGGGTGAGTTGGCAAGGGGCAAGTAGACTAGTGGGCGAGATGGCAAGGGGCAAGTAGACTAGTGGGTGAGTTGGCAAGGGACAAGTAGACTAGTGGGCGAGATGGCAAGGGGCAAGTAGACTAGTGGGCGAGTTGGCAAGGGCCAAGTAGACTAGTGGGCGAGATGGCAAGGGGCAAGTAGACTAGTGGGCGAGTTGGCAAGGGACAAGTAGACTAGTGGGCGAGATGGCAAGGGGCAAGTAGACTAGTGGGTGAGTTGGCAAGGGGCAAGTAGACTAGTGGGCGAGATGGCAAGGGGCAAGTAGACTAGTGGGTGAGTTGGCAAGGGACAAGTAGACTAGTGGGCGAGATGGCAAGGGGCAAGTACACTAGTGGGTGAGTTGGCAAGGGGCAAGTAGACTAGTGGGCGAGATGGCAAGGGGCAAGTAGACTAGTGGGTGAGTTGGCAAGGGACAAGTAGACTAGTGGGCGAGATGGCAAGGGCCAAGTAGACTAGTGGGCGAGATGGCAAGGGGCAAGTAGACTAGTGGGCGAGTTGGCAAGGGGCAAGTAGACTAGTGGGCGAGTTGGCAAGGGCCAAGTAGACTAGTGGGCGAGATGGCAAGGGGCAAGTAGACTAGTGGGCGAGTTGGCAAGGGACAAGTAGACTAGTGGGCGAGATGGCAAGGGGCAAGTAGACTAGTGGGTGAGTTGGCAAGGGGCAAGTAGACTAGTGGGCGAGATGGCAAGGGGCAAGTAGACTAGTGGGTGAGTTGGCAAGGGACAAGTAGACTAGTGGGCGAGATGGCAAGGGGCAAGTACACTAGTGGGTGAGTTGGCAAGGGGCAAGTAGACTAGTGGGCGAGATGGCAAGGGGCAAGTAGACTAGTGGGTGAGTTGGCAAGGGACAAGTAGACTAGTGGGCGAGATGGCAAGGGGCAAGTAGGCTAGTGGGCGAGTTGGCAACGAGCCGCGGAAATCGCGTTGGTCTTCATTCAAGTCGCACAATTGCAATTAAGGGGCCAACCTGACGCGTTAGTGGTACGGGGCACAAAAATCGCGTACGGGGAGCGATTACCATAGGGGGCGGTAGACAGATCGTTACCCATAGTTCTTTACTTGAGCACTCACCTTTGAACCGAGCTGTTGTTCCGAGCGCCGAGCACTCCCACTGATTAAGATCTCAGGAAATAATAATTGATGAACAGTGACAGTGACCGAGAACCAAAATTAATTTTATGTCACTGAAACTCAGACAACAGCAAGAAACTTTGACCATTCAATCTGAAATCTCTCTTTTCGGATAAAAAGAACCACATTGGTGACGAGAAAAGGTAAAAAAAATCATTCGCACGAGGATAAATAAAACTAGCATGTTCCTGCCTCTTGGTGGCGCTATAACACCCACCACTCCGTGTGGTCTGAAAGAGCAAAGGGAGATATATAACAGGACCGACATAATACGCTTAACCACCATCGTTGAGCCATGCTGGTTACGGTTAGAGTTAGAGTTCGGGATGCGTAAGCGTTACTGATAGAGTTAGGATTAGGGTTACGTTCAGGATTTTGTACATGCACTGTGCATGTACTCAATGAACGTTGTACTTCGACTCACCGAAGCCTCGGGTTGTCAATTCACGGTCAACCCCGTTGTCACACTGCTTCAGTGTCTACGTCACCTTGCCCCGATATCCACCCGGACGCCTTCGGCAGCGAGGATGTGGACCCCGGCGTCTGTTACCTGGCCACCGGCTTGGTGATGAAGTTCAAATATGCCAGAGACTTCTGCCTGGGACTCGGCGATGGCAGCCTGGCGTGGGACGTGGCCGACATAGAGGACGCCACGCAGCACCGGGTCATCCGCGGCGGTCTGTCCGCGCTGATAGCCAGCAGGGGATGGTGAGTACGAACTATGCCTCGTCCGTACCTCGGCTTTGTCCTGCTGCCCTTGGACTTAAAAACCCCGTCCATGTAACCCGCAGGCAACGTGGGACCCTACATGAAGCATTTCAAGCACACAGTCTTTGTAGAATCCTGGTACGTCTGAATTTTTGCAATCGGGAATGTGCTACCACCACGAATGAATTCATCGACGCGGTCATTGCCTTGTTGCAGTGACAAGATCGTCATTTGAACAAAGCGAACAGGAAGTGTTCAATTTCCGTGGAGTTTTACCGGGGAAAGTACAAGGGTCGATTATAAAGGGGAGGGGTGTGGTATGAAAATACTATGACAGTAAGGAAGAAGTTGTTTCTCGTCACTGCAGGACTGCCACCACTTTCTATATCGGACAAAATGACAGGAAGGACGAGGGTGTCTGGAGATACCTCAACGAAGATCTGAACAACAGAAACAGTTCAGTGTACTTGGACTGGCACACCGGCGAACCAGACAGTACGAGCTCAGCAAGATGCATCTACTACTACCACTCGAATGAAAGACAATTTAGAGACACAGCGTGCGACAATGAGCGCTCTTTTCTGTGCAAAGCTAAGCTACCCCCAGGTAAGTTGTGACTGGGGCAATGATCAAGCACGCAACATCCCTCGCATTATCGATTTCTATGAAGTTGCGTTGACCGACATCACAAAGCGGGCACGTGCAAGGATCGATGGAGGTGGGTTCGAAGCGTAGTCCTAAGTGTTGGGCGGGCGTTTGAACTTAACGCTTTGCATCTTCCACAAAGAACAGGTTTTGTATACCACAATTTACCACAGTGCCCTTAGGGGTGCAGGCTCACATACCACGGAACACCACAAACAAACGCTGTGGTAAATTGTGATACATGTGACTTATCCTACCGTGAACATCACTGCACAGGCAGTGCCTGACAGCCTTTATACCACAAAAACCACACTTTGGTATATTGTGGTATATGGGACTATCATACCATGCACAGCACTGCAAAGGCAGTGCCTGGCAGCCTATAATTATACCACAAAAACCACACTGTGGTATATTGTGGAATATGGGACTATCATACCATGCACAGCACTGCACAGTTAGTACCTGGCAGCCTATAATTATACCACGAAAACCACACTGCCGTATATTGTGGTATATGGCCGTATCCTACCATGCAGAGCACTACACAGGCAGTGACTGACAGCCTATATACTAAAAAAACCACACTGTGGTATATGGGCCTATCCTACCATGCACAGCACTGCAAAGGCAGTGCCTGATAAAAGCCATATACCAAGAAAAAACACAAACCTTTTTGTTGTACACTTTGGAATGAAGGGCTTATTCTACCACACCTCGTGGTCGCTGATTCTGATCATTCTGTCCCATGAGAGGAAAGGAATGTGCGTCTCTATCTCAGCCAGGTCTTGGCGCTTGGTGTAAGGCTGCGAAGAGCAGTCCATACCGCCTTACTACATGCGTTGGGAGGTACAGTACTTGCCTGTCGGCTGTCTGTGCTTCACCGCTGTGGCAGCACAAGACGGCCGACTCACCGAAGCCTCGATCGGTCGGGTTGTCAATTTACGGTCAACCCCGTTGTCAAACTATTTCAGTGTCTGCGTCACCCTGCCCCGACATCCACCCGAACGCCTTCGGCAACGAGGCCATGGAGCCGGGCGTCTGTTACCTGGCCACCGACTTGGAGATGAAGTTCAAATATGCCAGAGACTTCTGCCTGGGATTCGGCGATGGCAGCCTGGCGTGGGACGTGGCCGACATAGAGGACGCCACGCAGCACCGGGTCATCCGCGGCGGTCTGTCCGCGCTGATAGCCAGCAGGGGATGGTGAGTACGAACTATGCCTCGTCCGTACCTCGGCTTTGTCCTGCTGCCCCTGGACTTAAAAACCCCGTCCATGTAACCCGCAGGCGACGTGGGACCCTACATGAAGCATTTCAAGCACACAGTCTTTGTAGAATCCTGGTACGTCTGAATTTTTGCAATCGGGAATGTGCTACCACCACGAATGAATTCATCGACGCGGTCATTGCCCTTGTTGCAGTGACAAGATCGTCATTTGAACAAAGCGAACAGGAAGTGTTCAATTTCCGTGGAGTTTTACCGGGGAAAGTACAAGAGGTCGATTATAAAGGGGAGGGGTGTGGTATGAAAATACTATGACAGTAAGGAAGAAATTGTTTCTCGTCACTGCAGGACTGCCACCACTTTCTATATCGGACAAAATGACAGGAAGGACGAGGGTGTCTGGAGATACCTCAACGAAGATCTGAACAACAGAGACAGTTCAGTGTACTTGGACTGGCACACCGGCGAACCAGACAGTACGAGCTCGGCAAGATGCATCTACTACTACCACTCGAATGAAAGACAATTTAGAGACACAACGTGCGACAATGAGCGCTCTTTTCTGTGCAAAGCTAAGCTACCCCCAGGTAAGTTGTGACTGGGGCAATGATCAAGCACGCAACATCCCTCGCATTATCGATTTCTATGAAGTTGCGTTGACCGACATCACAAAGCGGGCACGTGCAAGGATCGATGGAGGTGGGTTCGAAGCGTATTCCTAAGTGTTGGGCGGGCGTTTGAACTTAACGCTTTGCACCTTCCACAAAGAACAGGTTTTGTATACCACAATTTACCACAGTGCCCTTAGGGGTGCAGGCTCACATACCACGGAACACCACAAACAAACACTGTGGTAAATTGTGATACATGTGCCTTATCCTACCGTGAACAGCACTGCGCAGACAGTGCCTGACAGCCTTTATACCACAAAAACCACACTGTGGTATATTGTGGAATATGGGACTATCATACCATGCACAGCACTGCACAGTTAGTGCCTGGCAGCCTATAATTATACCACGAAAATCACACTGCCGTATATTGTGGTATATGGCCGTATCCTACCATGCAGAGCACTACACAGGCAGTGAATGACAGCCTATATACTACAAAAACCACACTGTGGTATATTGTGGTATATGGGACTATCATACCATGCACAGCACTGCAAAGGCAGTGCCTGGCAGCCTATAATTATACCACAAAAACCACACTGTGGTATATTGTGGTATATGGGACTATCATACCATGCACAGCACTGCACAGTTAGTGCCTGGCAGCCTATAATTATACCACGAAAATCACACTGCCGTATATTGTGGTATATGGCCGTATCCTACCATGCAGAGCACTACACAGGCAGTGAATGACAGCCTATATACTACAAAAACCACACTGGTATATTATGGTATATGGGCCTATCCTACCGTGCACAGCATTGCACAGGCAGTGCCTGACAGCCTATATACCACAAAAAACGACACTGTGGTATATTGTGGTATATGGGCCTATCCTACCATGCACAGCACTGCACAGGCAGTGCCTGATAAAAGCCATATACCAAGAAAAAACACAAACCTTTTTGTTGTACACTTTGGAATGAAGGGCTTATCCTACCACACCTCGTGGTCGCTGATTCTGATCATCCTGTCCCATGAGAGGAGAGGAATGTGCGTCTCTATCTCAGCCAGGTCTTTGCGCTTGGTGTAAGGCTGCGAAGAGCAGTCCATACCGCCTTACTATAGGCGTTGGGAGGTACAGTGCACTACCGGGCTGTCGGCTGTCTGTGCTTCACCGCAGTGGCAGCACAAGACAGCCGACTCACAGAAGCCTCGATCGGTCGGGTTGTCAATTTACGGTCAACCCCGTTGTCACACTATTTCAGTGTCTGCGTCACCCTGCCCCGACATCCACCTGAACGCCTTCGGCAACGAGGCCATGGAGCCGGGCGTCTGTTACCTGGCCACCGACTTGGAGATGAAGTTCAAATATGCCAGAGACTTCTGCCTGGGATTCGGCGATGGCAGCCTGGCGTGGGACGTGGCCGACATAGAGGACGCCACGCAGCACCGGGTCATCCGCGGCGGTCTGTCCGCGCTGATAGCCAGCAGGGGATGGTGAGTACGAACTATGCCTCGTCCGTACCTCGGCTTTGTCCTGCTGCCCCTGGACTTAAAAACCCCGTCCATGTAACCCGCAGGCGACGTGGGACCCTACATGAAGCATTTCAAGCACACAGTCTTTGTAGAATCCTGGTACGTCTGAATTTTTGCAATCGGGAATGTGCTACCACCACGAATGAATTCATCGACGCGGTCATTGCCCTTGTTGCAGTGACAAGATCGTCATTTGAACAAAGCGAACAGGAAGTGTTCAATTTCCGTGGAGTTTTACCGGGGAAAGTACAAGAGGTCGATTATAAAGGGGAGGGGTGTGGTATGAAAATACTAAGACAGTAAGGAAGAAGTTGTTTCTCGTCACTGCAGGAATGCCACCAGTTTCTATATCGGGCAAAATGACAGGAAGGACGAGGGTGTCTGGAGATACCTCAACGAAGGTTTGAACAACAGAAACAGTTCAGTGTACTTGGACTGGCACACCGGCGAACCAGACAGTACGAGCTCGGCAAGATGCATCTACTACTACCACTCGAATGAAAGACAATTTAGAGACACAACGTGCTACAATGAGCGCTCTTTTCTGTGTAAAGCTAAGCTACCCCCAGGTAAGTTGTGGCTGGGGCAACAGTCACGCACGCAAAATCCCTTGCATTATCGATTTCAATGAAGTTGCGTTGACCGACATCACGAAGTGGGAACGTGCAATGATTGATGGAGGTGGGTTCGAAGCGGAATCCTAAGTGTTGGACGGGCGTTTGACCTTAACGCTTTGCACCTTCCGCAAAAAACAAGTTTTGTATACCACAATTTACCACAGTGCCCTTAGGGGTGCAGGCTCACATACCACGGAAGACCACAAACAAACATTGTGGTAAATTGTGGTACATGTGACTTATCCTACCGTGAACAGCACTGCACAGGCAGTGCCTGGCAGCCTTTATACCACAAATACTACACTGTGGTATATTGTTGTATATGGGACTATCATACCATGCACAGCACTGCACAGTTAGTGCCTGGCATTCTATAATTATACCACGAAAACCACATTGTGGTATATTGTGGTATATGGCCTTATCCTACCATGCAGAGCACTGAACAGGCAGTGCCTGACAGCCTATAATACCACAAAAAGCACACTGCGGTATGTTGTGGTATATGGGCCTTATCTTACCATGCACAGCACTGCACAGGCAGTGCCTGATAAGTGCCATATACCATGAAAAACCACACGCCCTTTTGTTGTACACTTTGGAATGTAGGCCTTATCCTACCACACCTCGTGGTCGCTGACTCTGATCATTGTGTCCCATGGGAGGAGAGGAATCTGCGTCTCTATCTCAGCCAGGTCCTGGCGCTTGGTGTAAGGCTGCGAAGAGCAGTCCATACCGCCTTACTATAGGCGTTGGGAGGTACAGTGCACTACCGGGCTGTCGGCTGTCTGTGCTTCACCGCTGTGGCAGCACAAGACAGCCGAATCACCGAAGCGTCGGTCGGTCGGGTTGTCAATTTACGGTCAACCCCGTTGTCACACTATTTCAGTGTCTGCGTCACCCTGCCCCGACATCCACCCGAACGCCTTCGGCAACGAGGCCATGGAGCCGGGCGTCTGTTACCTGGCCACCGACTTGGAGATGAAGTTCAAATATGCCAGAGACTTCTGCCTGGGATTCGGCGATGGCAGCCTGGCGTGGGACGTGGCCGACATAGAGGACGCCACGCAGCACCGGGTCATCCGCGGCGGTCTGTCCGCGCTGATAGCCAGCAGGGGATGGTGAGTACGAACTATGCCTCGTCCGTACCTCGGCTTTGTCCTGCTGCCCCTGGACTTAAAAACCCCGTCCATGTAACCCGCAGGCGACGTGGGACCCTACATGAAGCATTTCAAGCACACAGTCTTTGTAGAATCCTGGTACGTCTGAATTTTTGCAATCGGGAATGTGCTACCACCACGAATGAATTCATCGACGCGGTCATTGCCCTTGTTGCAGTGACAAGATCGTCATTTGAACAAAGCGAACAGGAAGTGTTCAATTTCCGTGGAGTTTTACCGGGGAAAGTACAAGAGGTCGATTATAAAGGGGAGGGGTGTGGTATGAAAATACTATGACAGTAAGGAAGAAATTGTTTCTCGTCACTGCAGGACTGCCACCACTTTCTATATCGGACAAAATGACAGGAAGGACGAGGGTGTCTGGAGATACCTCAACGAAGATCTGAACAACAGAGACAGTTCAGTGTACTTGGACTGGCACACCGGCGAACCAGACAGTACGAGCTCGGCAAGATGCATCTACTACTACCACTCGAATGAAAGACAATTTAGAGACACAACGTGCGACAATGAGCGCTCTTTTCTGTGCAAAGCTAAGCTACCCCCAGGTAAGTTGTGACTGGGGCAATGATCAAGCACGCAACATCCCTCGCATTATCGATTTCTATGAAGTTGCGTTGACCGACATCACAAAGCGGGCACGTGCAAGGATCGATGGAGGTGGGTTCGAAGCGTATTCCTAAGTGTTGGGCGGGCGTTTGAACTTAACGCTTTGCACCTTCCACAAAGAACAGGTTTTGTATACCACAATTTACCACAGTGCCCTTAGGGGTGCAGGCTCACATACCACGGAACACCACAAACAAACACTGTGGTAAATTGTGATACATGTGCCTTATCCTACCGTGAACAGCACTGCGCAGACAGTGCCTGACAGCCTTTATACCACAAAAACCACACTGTGGTATATTGTGGAATATGGGACTATCATACCATGCACAGCACTGCACAGTTAGTGCCTGGCAGCCTATAATTATACCACGAAAATCACACTGCCGTATATTGTGGTATATGGCCGTATCCTACCATGCAGAGCACTACACAGGCAGTGAATGACAGCCTATATACTACAAAAACCACACTGTGGTATATTGTGGTATATGGGACTATCATACCATGCACAGCACTGCAAAGGCAGTGCCTGGCAGCCTATAATTATACCACAAAAACCACACTGTGGTATATTGTGGTATATGGGACTATCATACCATGCACAGCACTGCACAGTTAGTGCCTGGCAGCCTATAATTATACAGCGAAAATCACACTGCCGTATATTGTGGTATATGGCCGTATCCTACCATGCAGAGCACTACACAGGCAGTGAATGACAGCCTATATACTACAAAAACCACACTGGTATATTATGGTATATGGGCCTATCCTACCGTGCACAGCATTGCACAGGCAGTGCCTGACAGCCTATATACCACAAAAAACGACACTGTGGTATATTGTGGTATATGGGCCTATCCTACCATGCACAGCACTGCACAGGCAGTGCCTGATAAAAGCCATATACCAAGAAAAAACACAAACCTTTTTGTTGTACACTTTGGAATGAAGGGCTTATCCTACCACACCTCGTGGTCGCTGATTCTGATCATCCTGTCCCATGAGAGGAGAGGAATGTGCGTCTCTATCTCAGCCAGGTCTTTGCGCTTGGTGTAAGGCTGCGAAGAGCAGTCCATACCGCCTTACTATAGGCGTTGGGAGGTACAGTGCACTACCGGGCTGTCGGCTGTCTGTGCTTCACCGCAGTGGCAGCACAAGACAGCCGACTCACAGAAGCCTCGATCGGTCGGGTTGTCAATTTACGGTCAACCCCGTTGTCACACTATTTCAGTGTCTGCGTCACCCTGCCCCGACATCCACCTGAACGCCTTCGGCAACGAGGCCATGGAGCCGGGCGTCTGTTACCTGGCCACCGACTTGGAGATGAAGTTCAAATATGCCAGAGACTTCTGCCTGGGATTCGGCGATGGCAGCCTGGCGTGGGACGTGGCCGACATAGAGGACGCCACGCAGCACCGGGTCATCCGCGGCGGTCTGTCCGCGCTGATAGCCAGCAGGGGATGGTGAGTGCGAACTATGCCTCGTCCGTACCTCGGCTTTGTCCTGCTGCCCTTGGACTTAAAAACCCCGTCCATGCAACCCGCAGGCGACGTGGGACCCTACATGAAGCATTTCAAGCACACAGTCTTTGTAGAATCCTGGTACGTCTGAATTTTTGCAATCGGGAATGTGCTACCACCACGAATGAATTCATCGACGCGGTCATTGCCCTTGTTGCAGTGACAAGATCGTCATTTGAACAAAGCGAACAGGAAGTGTTCAATTTCCGTGGAGTTTTACCGGGGAAAGTACAAGAGGTCGATTATAAAGGGGAGTGGTGTGGTATGAAAATACTAAGACAGTAAGGAAGAAGTTGTTTCTCGTCACTGCAGGAATGCCACCAGTTTCTATATCGGGCAAAATGACAGGAAGGACGAGGGTGTCTGGAGATACCTCAACGAAGGTTTGAACAACAGAAACAGTTCAGTGTACTTGGACTGGCACACCGGCGAACCAGACAGTACGAGCTCGGCAAGATGCATCTACTACTACCACTCGAATGAAAGACAATTTAGAGACACAACGTGCTACAATGAGCGCTCTTTTCTGTGTAAAGCTAAGCTACCCCCAGGTAAGTTGTGGCTGGGGCAACAGTCACGCACGCAAAATCCCTTGCATTATCGATTTCAATGAAGTTGCGTTGACCGACATCACGAAGTGGGAACGTGCAATGATTGATGGAGGTGGGTTCGAAGCGGAATCCTAAGTGTTGGACGGGCGTTTGACCTTAACGCTTTGCACCTTCCGCAAAAAACAAGTTTTGTATACCACAATTTACCACAGTGCCCTTAGGGGTGCAGGCTCACATACCACGGAACACCACAAACAAACATTGTGGTAAATTGTGGTACATGTGACTTATCCTACCGTGAACAGCACTGCACAGGCAGTGCCTGGCAGCCTTTATACCACAAATACTACACTGTGGTATATTGTTGTATATGGGACTATCATACCATTTACAGCACTGCACAGTTAGTGCCTGGCATTCTATAATTATACCACGAAAACCACATTGTGGTATATTGTGGTATATGGCCTTATCCTACCATGCAGAGCACTGAACAGGCAGTGCCTGACAGCCTATAATACCACAAAAAGCACACTGCGGTATGTTGTGGTATATGGGCCTTATCCTACCATGCACAACACTGCACAGGCAGTGCCTGATAAGTGCCATATACCATGAAAAACCACACACCCTTTTGTTGTACACTTTGGAATGTAGGCCTTATCCTACCACACCTCGTGGTCGCTGATTCTGATCATTCTGTCCCATGGGAGGAGAGGAATCTGCGTCTCTATCTCAGCCAGGTCCTGGCGCTTGGTGTAAGGCTGCGAAGAGCAGTCCATACCGCCTTACTATAGGCGTTGGGAGGTACAGTGCATTACTGGGCTGTCGGCTGTCTGTGCTTCACCGCAGTGGCAGCACAAGACAGCCGACTCACCGAAGCGTCGATCGGTCGGGTTGTCAATTTACGGTCAACCCCGTTGTCACACTATTTCAGTGTCTGCGTCACCCTGCCCCGACATCCACCCGAACGCCTTCGGCAACGAGGCCATGGAGCCGGGCGTCTGTTACCTGGCCACCGACTTGGAGATGAAGTTCAAATATGCCAGAGACTTCTGCCTGGGATTCGGCGATGGCAGCCTGGCGTGGGACGTGGCCGACATAGAGGACGCCACGCAGCACCGGGTCATCCGCGGCGGTCTGTCCGCGCTGAGAGCCAGCAGGGGATGGTGAGTACGAACTATGCCTCGTCCGTACCTCGGCTTTGTCCTGCTGCCCCTGGACCTAAAAACCCCGTCCATGCAACCCGCAGGCTATCTGGGACCCTACATGAAGCATTTCAAGCACACATTCTTTGTAGAATCCTGGTACGTCTGAATTTTTGCAATCGGGAATGTGCTACCACTACGAATGAATTCATCGACGTGGTCATTGCCTTGTTGCAGTGACAAGATCGTCATTTGAACAAAGCGAACAGGAAATGTTAATTTCCGTGGAGTTTTGCCGGGGAAAGTACAAGGGGTCGATTATAAAGGGGTGGGGTGTGAAAATACTAAGACAGTAAGGAAGAAGTTGTTTCTCGTCACTGCAGGAATGCCACCAGTTTCTATATCGGGCAAAATGACAGGAAGGACGAGGGTGTCTGGAGATACCTCAACGAAGATCTGAACAACAGAAACAGTTCAGTGTACTTGGACTGGCACACCGGCGAACCAGACAGTACGAGCTCGGGAAGATGCATCTACTACTTCCACTCGAATGAAAGACAATTTAGAGACACAACGTGCGACAATGAGCGCTCTTTTCTGTGCAAAGCTAAGCTACCCCCAGGTAAGTTGTGACTGGGGCAATGATCAAGCACGCAACATCCCTCGCATTATCGATTTCTATGAAGTTGCGTTGACTGACTTCACAAAGTGGGAACGTGCAAGGATCGATGGAGGTGGGTTCGAAGCGCAATCCTAAGTGTTGGACAGGCGTTTGACCTTAACGCTTTGCTCTTTCCACAAAGAACAAGTTTTGTATACCACAATTTACCACAGTGCCCTTAGGGGTGCAGTCTCACATACCACGGAACACCACAAACAAACACTGTGGAAATTGTGGTACATGTGACTTATCCTACCGTGAACATCACTGCACAGGCAGTGCCTGACAGCCTTTATACCACAAAAACCACACTGTGGTATATTGTGGTATATGGGACTATCATACCATGCACAGTACTGCACAGTTAGTGCCTGGCAGCCTATAGTTATACCGCGAAAACGACATTGTGGTATATTGTGGTATGTGGCCTTATCCTACCATGCACAGCACTGCACAGGCAGTGCCTGATTAGTGCCATATACCATGAAAAACCACACACCCTTTTGTTGTACACTTTGGAATGTAGGCCTTATCCTACCACACCTCGTGGTCGCTGACTCTGATCATTCTGTCCCATGGGAGGAGAGGAATCTGCGTCTCTATCTCAGCCAGGTCCTGGCGCTTGGTGTAAGGCTGCGAAGAGCAGTCCATACCGCCTTACTATAGGCGTTGGGAGGTACAGTGCACTACCGGGCTGTCGGCTGTCTGTGCTTCACCGCTGTGGCAGCACAAGACGGCCGACTCACCGAAGCCTCGGTCGGTCGGGTTGTCAATTTACGGTCAACCCCGTTGTCACACTATTTCAGTGTCTGCGTCACCCTGCCCCGACATCCACCCGAACGCCTTCGGCAACGAGGCCATGGAGCCGGGCGTCTGTTACCTGGCCACCAACCTGACGATGCCGTTCGACGATGCCAGAGACTTCTGCCTGGGACTCGGCAATGGCAGCCTGGCGTGGGACGTGGCCGACATAGAGGACGCCACGCAGCACCGGGTCATCCGCGGCGGTCTGTCCGCGCTGAGAGCCAGCAGGGGATGGTGAGTACGAACTATGCCTCGTCCGTACCTCAGCTTTGTCCTGCTGCCCTTGGACTTAAAAACCCCGTCCATGCAACCCGCAGGCGACGTGGGACCCTACATGAAGCATTTCAAGCACACATTCTTTGTGGAATCCTGGTACGTCTGAATTTTTGCAATCGGGAATGTGCTACCACCACGAATGAATTCATCGACGCGGTCATTGCCTTGTTGCAGTGACAAGATCTTCATTTGAACAAAGCGAACAGGAAGTGTTCAATTTCCGTGGAGTTTTGCCGGGGAAAGTACAAGGGGTCGATTATAAAGGGGTGGGGTGTGAAAATACTATGACAGTAAGGAAGAAGTTGTTTCTTGTCACTGCAGGACTGCCACCACTTTCTATATCGGGCAAAATGACAGGAAGGACGAGGGTGTCTGGAGATACCTCAACGAAGATCTGAACAACAGAAACAGTTCAGTGTACTTGGACTGGCACACCGGCGAACCAGACAGTACGAGCTCGGCAAGATGCATCTACTACTACCACTCGAATGAAAGACAATTTAGAGACACAACGTGCGACAATGAGCGCTCTTTTCTGTGCAAAGCTAAGCTACCCCCAGGTAAGTTGTGACTGGGGCAATGATCAAGCACGCAACATCCCTCGCATTATCGATTTCTATGAAGTTGCGTTGACCGACATCACAAAGTGGGAACGTGCAATGATCGATGGAGGTGGGTTCGAAGCGCAATCCTAAGTGTTGGACGGGCGTTTGACCTTAACGCTTTGCACCTTCCACAAAGAACAAGTTTTGTATACCACAATTTACCACAGTGCCCTTAGGGGTGCAGTCTCACATACCACGGAACACCACAAACAAACACTGTGGAAATTGTGGTATATGTGACTTATCCTACCGTGAACATCACTGCACAGGTAGTGCCTGACAGCCTTTATACCACAAAAACCACACTGTGGTATATTGTGGTATATGGGACTATCATACCATGCACAGCACTGCACAGTTAGTGCCTGACAGCCTATAGTTATACCGCGAAAACGACATTGTTGTTTTTATTGTGGTTTATGGCCTTATCCTACCATTTAGATCACTGCACAGGCAGTGCCTGACAGCCTATAATACCACAAAAACCACACTGCGGTATATTGTGGTATATGGGCCTTATCCTACCATGCACAGCACTGCACAGGCAGTGCCTGACAGCCTATAATACCACAAAAACCACACTGCGGTATATTGTGGTATATGGGCCTTATCCTTCCATGCACAGCACTGCACAGGCAGTGCCTGATAAATGCCATATACCATGAAAAACCACACACCCTTTTGTTGTACACTTTGGAATGTAGGCCTTATCCTACCACACCTCGTGGTCGCTGACTCTGATCATTCTGTCCCATGGGAGGAGAGGAATCTGCGTCTCTATCTCAGCCAGGTCCTGGCGCTTGGTTTAAGGCTGCGAAGAGCAGTCCATACCGCCTTACTATAGGCGTTGGGAGGTACAGTGCACTACTTGCCTGTCGGCTGTCTGTGCTCCACCGCTGTGGCAGCACAAGACAGCCGACTCACCGAAGCGTCGGTCGGTCGGGTTGTCAATTTACGGTCAACCCCGTTGTCACACTATTTCAGTGTCTGCGTCACCCTGCCCCGACATCCACCCGAACGCCTTCGGCAACGAGGCCATGGAGCCGGGCGTCTGTTACCTGGCCACCAACCTGACGATGCCGTTCGACGATGCCAGAGACTTCTGCCTGGGACTCGGCAATGGCAGCCTGGCGTGGGACGTGGCCGACATCGAAAACGCCACGCAGCACCGGGTCATCCGCGGCGGTCTGTCCGCGCTGATAGCCAGCAGGGGATGGTGAGTACGAACTATGCCTCGTCCGTACCTCAGCTTTGTCCTGCTGCCCTTGGACTTAAAAACCCCGTCCATGTAACCCGCAGGCGATGTGGGACCCTACATGAAGCATTTCAAGCACACATTCTTTGTAGAATCCTGGTACGTCTGAATTTTTGCAATCGGGAATGTGCTACCACCACGAATGAATTCATCGACGTGGTCATTGCCTTGTTGCAGTGACAAGATCGTCATTTGAACAAAGCGAATAGGAAGTGTTAATTTCCGTGGAGTTTTACCGGGGAAAGTACAAGGAGTCGACTATAAAGGGGAGGGGTGTGAAAATACTATGACAGTAAGGAAGAAGTTGTTTCTTGTCACTGCAGGACTGCCACCAGTTTCTATATCGGGCAAAATGACAGGAAGGACGAGGGTGTCTGGAGATACCTCAACGAAGATCTGAACAGCGGATGCAGTCCATCAGTGTACTTGGACTGGTACCCCGGCGAACCAAACAGTACGACCTCGCCAAGATGCGTCTATTACCAAACGAATGACAGACAGTTTCACGACACGGCGTGCGCCAATAACCGCTCTCTTCTGTGCAAAGCTAAGCTCTCAGGTAAGCTGTGGCTGGGGGCAATGTCCCAGGTTCTTATTTTTTTTACTAAGTTTAATTGACTCAGTCCAAAAGTACTAAATGTCACACTGATCTGTGGCAATGGTCTTCGCTGACGTCACTGATTGATGTGGTCGACTACAGGGGATACAGAAGCAGTTTTACCCTAACGTTTTCGCACAACTTTTGTCTTGTATACAGTGCGACAAAATGCAACTACGCAGGCGTGTCCAGACTCGACTACGCAGGCGGGTCGAGACTCGACTACGCAGGCGGGTCGAGACTCGACTACGCAGGCGGGTCGAGACTCAACTGCCGACACACCCCCGACCCCGGACGCGTCTCCGCGCCCGGCTGGGCTCTCGGCAGGCGTGACCGAACCCGGGCGCTTCGTGACCAAACCCGGGCGCTTCGTCCTCGTCTCGTCGGACGCCACCTGCGAGCCGAGCCACGCTCTGTCGCCGGCCTTCCGCGCCCGAAGCGTCGCCGAGTGCGCCCGAGACTGCTCCAGCCAGCGCGACTGCCGCGCCTTCGCCTTCGCCGCCGCCGGCAGGGAGGACGACTGCGTGCTCTGCGCTGCCGCAATGACTCCGCAGGATTTGCAGTACAAAGAGGGGAGTCGTTTCTTTAAAAAAGAATGAAACCCTGGAGAGAAAAAAAATGTTGGCTTATCTGATTGGGTGTTAAAAAACAACCTACAATTACCATTTGTGCTACTCGCACCTATGCGAGTTTCATAAAGAGGGAAAAATCGTGGAATTCGGTGGTCGAATTCGCGTTCCCGCAAACCGCCACCATTTTGAATGGCCTGCCAGTCACTGCGGGGGGTATGACGGACAACTCCCGCATGGGTCCGGACGGATGTACCCGTACTACATATACTGTACAATACATGTACATGTATATACATGTATACCGCGTGCAGTTAAAAACTCGCGAGCTGAACGATGGTGTAATGCCAGGCTTTTGGATGTCAAAATACCAGCGGGATAAAGTCGGCTACAAATACAGCCCACTTCCTAAACAACTGAGGTCTCTTGACATTGTTAACGTTGGGAACTATACAGGAAAGATTTCCCCAGCTTTTTCCTGCTGACATTTTGACATCCAAAAGCCTGGTAGTACACCATCGTTCAGGTCGCGATTGTATACAAACTGCACGCAGTATAGTTAGGGTTACATCCGTCCGGGCCCATGCCGGAGTTTTCCATTGCGATGTCATACCCCCCGCAGTGACTGGCGGGCCATTCAAAATGGTGGCGGTTTGCGGGAACGCGAATTCGACCACCGAATTCCATGATTTTTCCCTCTTTATGAAACTCGTAGGTGAGTAGCACGTAGGTAATTGTAGGTTGTTTTTAACGTCCAGTCAGATAAGCCAACATTTTTCTCTGGGTTTCATTCTTCTTTAACTTGGGTCCGTAGGCGCCCCCCCCCCCAAAAAAAACCAAACAAACAAATGGAACAACTTACAAGACCCACGAGCGTGGTTTAAAATCGGTGTTAGAATAAAACAGTTATTTGCCGAAAGGCAAAAGGGCCGATACACGTAAATGAAGCCCTTGATAGAATAATTTGATTTAAAAAAATATTTTTAAATACACTTAGCCTATTTCAAATCCTTTTATTTCACTTAAAATAATCATTATGCTCTACAAAATTAATATTAACACTGTGTAGACGGTATATAATGCATGGTTTAACGAAACATACATGCGCTCATCAGTTTGACAGAAACATGCTACAAAGGTTAAAATCACACATTATGCCTCAGAGACGGCTACAAAAACCCTAAGAGCCAAAGAGCCAAAGATAGATTGCAGACAAATAATGATAGTACGGTCGATTCACAAAAGTGCGCCCTCAAGAGTTTGCAACGCGTTGCGGAATCAGTCAGCCCCATTGATCTCCATGATAAAGACTGGATAGGACACCGCGCGTTGCTCGTGCACAAAATACGTGGTAGCGGCGCGCAACGCTTCAGGAGGGTAGAGTTGTGGGTAACGTATGTTGGTGCGACCCTCTGCCGAGTATGAATATGCATCAGGTACTTACGTCACTGCAAAACATCCGTATCCGTACCACTCCGTAATCCGGCCGTACGCACCACTGACAGTACCACTCCGGATCCGTATGAGTGATACTCATGTATGTGTCTGCTTTGGCGACCCTGGGGTAGCATAAAGTGGTACACTGCAGAATTTAGTGGTTGGAAAAACGATGATTAGATGAGCAATAGGGCCTATAACAAAAAATCATAGCGACTCTATAAAATTATACGTTTTCGACTCTAAACATCTTTTATTTTTTCGAGCACACGCACAATAAACGCACGTTCTCGTTTTTGAAAGGGTGGGGGACGTATTAAGTCGTGAACCCCAAACACGACGGGTGGCGCTCTCACCTCCGACCCTTAAACTTAACAAGTAATAGGTCGCGCTTCGTTTATATATGGGGTTGAATCGAGTGTTCTTTTAGCCATGGTTATCGATGTGAAGAAATCTAGTACGGTCCGAACATAGATCAGCGCATGCGCGATAACCCCAACCCTAACCCTTTGTGTATACATTGAATGAAGCGTGTACCCCCACGCAGTTTCGTGGTCAAAATTAGATTGAGTTCAGTCGTCGTAGCTAGCAGCGCATAATGATTGGATGGTTCTGAATAGTACTTGGACGAGCGAGGTGCACAGCACAACACAAAGTATTCTCGGCTGAGATGAGCGCCGACTCTTCACAGGGTTGCTGCACAACACATGTACATGTACAGTACATTGTCGCAAATTATTCGCGCTGCAAAACGACATATATTCTACATAATTATCATAAATATGATATTTGCATTTTTGGTCTTTTTAGTCAGTGATCACGAGCAGTTTGCAAGATTTCTGTATAATTATAAATACTAAATTATGCTATGGCATAACATTTTGTAGATATAATATAACGATTGACATAAATATTGAGTTCTAGACATTTTGTAGATATATAATGTGAAGTTTGCGACGAGGAGAAATGTAATTTATTGAAGGTTGCCCTGCTCGAAGTCATAAGCATTGAGTTGTAAGCGCTCTGCAACATTGCCTGCTGAAAAAAGACAGGCAGCTCGGGCGGGGTTCGAACCCCGTACTCCTGCTTTCTAATGCGGGCGTCTTAACCACTGGACCGCCGAGCTGGTAGAGTTCTGGGGTGGATTCGAATAATGTATAGCGGTTTGCAACATTTTTGTATATCACTTAGTTAATTTTTCATGATTCAATTTTCTTTTTCTTTTAAGCGTCTGTCATTGATTTTCCATATCTTTTATTGAATTTCCCATAATTTATGTGACCCGGCACAGCATAATGAGGAATAACCCCCACTTTTGAGATTTTGAGATTTTCTAATGATGTGAAAGAGTATACAATTAGCTTTCGAATTTTATCAAAATTATTTCCGTGTGAACTTTGTTGTAAATAGTACGAGGGGACTTCGCTCGTTCATTTGGCACCAGACACAATATAGCAGCACCAGTCTAACTCCTCGAAAGCGGCCATTTAAAAAGGCAGGAACTTTATATTTTCATGAAAACAGTACACAAACACTCCCCCGAAATCCTCATTTTTTCAACATTTAGAGACGGATTTCGGAAAAATCCTTTGGACATAATATCCTCCAATACATTAACTTTCCGAAAATAAAAAAAAATAAAAAATAGATTTGTAATCGAATTGAAATAACTTCAGGCGTTGTTTACTGGAAAAGTGTTTTGGTTGTATATTCCTCATGTCGCTGTGCCGGGTCACATATTGTTTTTATCGAATTTCCCCAATTTGTATGAATCTTACACTGATGGTGAAACACGAAGAATCAACAATTGCATACAGCAATATGATTGCGCTAATTAAGCAAAAGATTTCCTGAAACAAAAATACACTTTGCACTTTGGATGCTAGCCTATGCTTTCATGTAGTGCTATTCAATGGAAACATTTCCGTGAAACAAAACCCATGGCCCTCAAAAAAAGTTCATTGTCCCCAATTTTAATAAAATTTGTGTCAAAACGTGCCTAATAAGCCGGGCGAAAAAGTCATAAAGCCTCAGAAAATTACTAGAATCCTCCCCGGCTCTTTGAGGGTTAATAAAAAAGAGCAATTATTTAGCTTGGAAAAGTAGTGAAATATTCACCATTGTTTAATACAATTCATAATTATTTAATGTAATTGCCATAATATTCTGCATGTTGAGAATGTGATTCGGAATAGAAACGTTTGGAGCTTCGTCGTTTTCATATTTTAAATGTAACTGTTTTTTTTTGTGAATTGGGATTCTCTGGATTCTGACGTACATAATTAAACCTAGTTCTTTTCAAATCCAACTATTCAGGTCCGGAGTGAGCCGAAATAGGAGGTGACCTATAGGTCATACTTTAAGTCCAAGAAAGAAAGATGAGCGTTTCCGTTCTTACGAGGGCCAGAGGGTTTTCAGAAATGACAATTTCTACAAGTGCAAGGTTACAATCATTTTGCAGTAATTTTAATCGATGACAGAAATATGTGATACACATGTACATGATTATATGTGAAGCTCTTTTTGTGTATTTTATGGTGTATATTTTTGAGTGCCATTGTGCCAGCAATAATTCGGTAGCTGTTTGATTGGAATCCAAAATTTAGCAAGAAATTGAGTGGAAAAGTATCGATGATGAGGTTTTCACACATTTTGGTCTCGTCGTTGTGCAAACGGTCTCTAAGGCCATATGGATTAGTAAGATGTCTTGAGTTCTCGCCGGCAAGCATCGTGTGGAAGGATCTATCATCAGCTGGGTTTTTGTTTTAGAAAATGATAAAAAAAATGTAATTTTGGATTTCTTGTAGATATATCATTATTGGCTAATGTATTTACCGAAGAACATGAAATGTAATACTATAATTATTATCAAGATTATAAAGCTGAATTGAAATTTCGGGCGTTTAACTGCCATCAAGTGAAACTGTGATACGTGTAGTAGGACAAACCTTTCTTTAAACAAGAAAAATCAAGTTTGATTTGGCATTTTTAGGCAATTTTAATCTTTTTAAACATTTGTTGTACTCGGCACTCGTCAATATTGATACGCCTCGTTGCACACCTAACCTATAGATCAACTCTTCTGCCTAATTGTGAATCAGCAGGGTAGTCGCCATGCTGGGCATCGTTCATTTTTCAAATGCTATTGAATTTGTATGATTGGCACACCGAATATTGGTACCCGGTTGCACACCTTGGCCGTTTTCGAAATGAAGGCTTAGACTCAGGCTTGGGCTTCAGTCATACTTTATCTTTATACTTGTTATGATATCACAGGCATCTAAAAACAAGCGTTTGGCCCCAGCTTCTTCGGGAATACCCTGTACATATCAAGCCAACAAATCTTCAAATTCGGAAAAAAATTACAAACTATAGGACAAACTATATCAAGGCCTTTGTATAGAATTATATTTGTATTGATGAATGGAATAAATTGATTATATGTGAGGTTAAAGATGATTTTTTGCAAACAAAATTACGTCCGTCTTCAGAAAACAAATAGTTATATGCAAATTATCTCGTGGTTCGAAATGGACGATGTGACGGATTAATTTAAGAATTTCTTCCTCTTTCGGACTTTTTCGGTCAATTTCGGTCATTCTGCCTTTGAGAAAAGTTCCCGCTAGGATCGGAACGCCAGGCACTCCTCGTGTTTGATCAGTCTCGGAGTGAATTAACTGGTGGGCTCGAGTGTCACGACTGGCCGTCTTCGTCGAAAGCGGCAAACTAATTACGCAGTGGCTATTGTTACGGCAGTCGTCCGTGTGGTTCCCTCCCTTGAAAGTATTCCGTCAGCATTGCAGGCTGGCGGAACCAGACTATTCGTTGATAATCTGGTTCCAAGAGCTAAACGTCCTGGCAACTATTGTTAAGTACGTCAGGGAACCACATGGACGACTGCCGTAAGCGCAGCCACTGCGAAATAATTATGCAAAGACTTTTTTGACCGCGGGGAAGGTGTTCCCCTTATCTATCTAAGGCCGCCGCACACGAGAGCTATCTGCTGAGCAAAAAGTCTCTCGAGGTCGTTAGCTCAGCACGTAGCTCACCGTGTACGCTGGATTTTTTGGTGAGATTTCTGCCTCAAGATGCCGTTAGACCAATATCTATCCTGTTTGATTTTTTTCCCCGCATCTCCTGGATGAAAACTCATCGTGTGCGGCGACTTGAGCTACGTGCTGAGCACAAAAAAACCCATAGCAACTGGCCAATGAAAGCGCACGCACTATTCACGTGGTTGCCAAAATCAAACAGGATAGATATTGGTCTCACGGCCTCTTGAGGCAGAAATCTCAGCAATGATAGGATGCTTCCTAAGAAAACCTGTGTTGATATCGATACGTTTCCGTACGTCAAAGCTAACGGATCAAGTCTCGTATGATTATAACCATGCCCACGGCAGAATCGTTAATAAAACGCAGTGGCTGTTGTTACGGCAGTCGTCCGTGTGGTTCCCTGACTTGATTGTATTTCGTCAGCATTGCAGGCTGGTTGAACCAGTCTATTAGCTGATAGTCTGGTTCCAAGAGCTAAACATCCTGACAAATACTGTTAAGTCAGGAAATCACACGGACGACTGGCGTAACAACAGCCACTGCTTAATAAAAGGAAGGGCAACTAGGTCCTGTACTATCATCCCACTTACAGGGCCGCTAGGAGCTTCTCTGAAACGATTTGTGTATTGATCTGTCACACTAGCGTCCCACCGCGTCTAGTAAATCAGACATTCTCAACGTCTAGTACACAGTCTTCGTGTAATAATGGTTTGTATGTGGGCTCATTGCTAAAGCGCATGATGAGATTTCACATCGTGTGCACGGTGTACAAACGTATTGCGTTTTGAACAACTCGACATGTCCGATGCCGACATAGGAGACATTTTGTCGGAATTGCAATCTAAAAATTGTAATCCAAATCGTTTCAGAGGAGTACCTAACGGCCCAGTAAGTGGGACTAGTCCTATTCTTAGACAGTGGTGAAAACACTGCAACAAAGAAAATACCAACGCCCGGCAATTGAAAGGACAAGAACAAAACTACAATTCGTGAACAAACAAAAGCGAAGAACAAATTAGAGAGTCTGTATGTGTAGTGGTGCAATCAGCCGGTATGGATTATACACTAATTTTTAGCCAATAGAGTTAGATGATACATGGATACATACCGCCTCTGCATGGGTTTAACTCTGGGCTCGAGAACGGGGGATCCAGCGCTGCCACCGCCTCAGCCGGCAGGGTCTCCTCGCTGCCGGGGAACTCGCATACATCGCGGTCGGAATTCCCTCGGGCTGGCCACCGGTCACCAGGCACGCAGGACGGGGTCATTTCCACACAGCGCACGGGCCGCCGGTCGGCCATTGCAGTGCAGTGCAGTGCGGCCCGATAAGGGCGGCCACACCCAACGTACGGCAGCGATAGGGCAGCGATAGGGTAGAGAGCAGTTGTATACCAGTAGTTGAGGAGCTGGTGGTGCGGTGGCGTGTAGTGACAAAGGCCGTGTATACGAAATGAAGGCTTAGGCTCGGGTTTAGGCTTTGACCATATTCCACTTCCATGTTTTGATTTCACAGTGCATCTAGAAAACAAGCGTTTGGCATCAGTTTCTCGGTGAATAGTCTGTACTTATCAAGCCAACAGACCTTCAAATTTGGCGATAAACCACAGCCTAGATTTTGTTTTGTCAGTCAGACAGAGACGAGGCCCGAGCCTGATCCATGGATTCGCAAAGGGCTTATAGCCTCACGTAGTATTGCATTTGACGTTAGCCGAGCTCAGCTTCTTTGATGAAAGTGCGTCAGGAATTTCCTCCCTCCAACTCTCCCTCATTCAATAGAACACAATACGGAACAATCAACAAAAGGTTCTTTCCGGGCAGTGCTAGCGAAAGAATTTAAGACTTGCATCCGTATACCAGGATTGTACTCATTAAAACGCCCTATACAACATTGGTAAAGGTCAAAAGATTGTCACAGTTTATGTGTAAAACCAACATTAACAAAAAGCAATACTGCGAAGGTTTTAGCTCAAATTGTAAGAAAGTAGACAAAAGCAAACACGTACACCCTTCACGGTTTACGCACCGTTCTGTCGATGTCGATGTTTGAGTGAAGATTTCTCAACAAGTACAGCATCCCAAACCGTAGGATTTCGACATGAGGATTCTACCATGACCATCTACAAACTGTGTAAATTAGAAGGAAATCTGTGGACATGGATGTTTTCCGATCTTCCCAATGTTGTATTGGGACCTTTGAATCAATGATTTGCCCGCTTTCTCGCAGAAAAAAAAATACAGGCAGCTAGGGTGGGATTCGAACCCGCGACTCCTGCTTTCTGGTTTAGACGTCCTAACCACTTGACCACCGAGCCGGTAGATGCCATGAGGAAGAGTCGAAATTGTACAGCGACGGGTACCGTACCGCGTGTATCATAGACGTAATAATGACTGGTTTTTCCGTGAATTACATTCTCCTCGACGAAAAGAATTTGCAGTGGCAGAGCTGAACAGTGCTGATGAATTTGAAAACAATGGAGTTGCTCCCATCGTAACCTTTGTTTTTATTATTTCAATCAAACGAATGATTTAAAAACATGGCTGGGAACGTTCGAACAACTTTGAGAAAAGGCAACGAATAGTAACTGTGATCACATACCAATGCCGAAAATGCATCCTGATCGAATGGACCCTTTGCAACCTCTTGAGGGCAGCAAACATTTTTTTTACTCATGTGGCATAATAACAGGCCGTTTTCCAAAATAAAGGCTTAGGCTCTTGTGATCAACATATATGTACACAGTTTATCTGTACTGGATTAGTGCGAAAACAACTATTCATATTAACACAAAATATTAGTTCATGCATTTATCTGATAATAATTATGGATACTATTTTTCTACTGTGTTTTCACTTCGGTATAGTGAAGAAATTCTAGGAGGTAATATAAAGCATATCCGGGTATCACCTATTTTACATATACATGTATTTGCTACTTTTCTAACTATACCCAGGAATATCATCTAAACCGTGAAAAAGGGTTGAAAATGTAATTTTGCCGTAAAACTAAAAAGTCACTGCGATTTCACGGTGTATTTTACAGTTAATTCACCATGAAAATAATTGCCTCTCTGACCTGATAAGGATATCTTCAGGTCACTAAAAAGACTGTGAAAAAACCGTGAATATCTAGGGTGGCAAGCTCCAGCCTTGATTTAATTACCAGTAGGGACCACCAGCCCCCATAGAGGTACTGTTTGGTGTCTTTGTAACTGTCACTCCCAGATACTTCTAAATTGCCTCTAGCCATTTGCCACCAGGAATGTGGCCTTGGAGACCACTGGTGAAAACACCGTGAAAATGACTTGGCTAACTAGCTGTGTGCCATGAAATAGGGGTAAAAACACGGTGAATTTTCTTTTCACGGTTTAATGACATTTTCACCCCATTTTCACGGTTCAGATGTTCATAGTGATCTGTGTATTAATATTATCATCTTTTGTTTTAATGTAATCCCACCTAGGTATGGTGATTATAACGTGCACTGAATATTATTCCGAAGATAAGAGTGGCTAACAAAAGGGAAAGCTCTAAAGTTCAACACAAGAAGAAGGTTCATTTAACCCTTGGAACCCTTGGAAAATAAACTGAAAATGGAATGTATGTGTCCCCGCTGAAATGGCTATAAAAACCGATCCTCGAAAAATGGCAACCGGGAGTCCAGCTAGGCCCAGCGAAGTCATTCATGGAGGAGGTCACGAGATTTCAGGAAAAGACGGCGCCCTCGTACGGATTTGAGTACACGACGAACATAACTGAGGGCCTGATGTTTCGATCCTAGAACTTCCACTCTGAAGGAATTCGACGAAGGTCGAAGAGAGGCGGAGGCAGAGGCAGGGGCAGAGGCAGAGGCTGAGGCTGAGGCAGAGGCAGAGGCAGAGGCAGAGGCAGAGGCAGAGGCAGAGGCAGAGGCAGAGGCAGAGGCAGAGGCACAAGGCAGAGGCAGAGGCAGAGGCAGAGGCAGAGGCAGAGGCAGAGGCAGAGCCAGAGCCAGAGCCAGAGGCAGAAGGCAGAGGCAGGAGGCAGGAGGCAGAGGCAGAGGCAGAGCCAGAGCCAGAGCCAGAGCCAGAGCCAGAGCCAGAGCCAGAGCCAGAGCCAGGGGCAGGGGCAGGGGCAGGGGCAGGGGCAGTGACAGAGGCAGGAGGCAGGAGGCAGAGGCAGAGGCAGAGGCAGAGCCAGAGGCAGGAGGCAGAGGCTGAGGCAGAGGCAGGGGCAGGGGCAGAGGCAGTGACAGAGGCAGGAGGCAGGAGGCAGAGGCAGAGGCAGAGACAGAGGCAGAGGCAGTAGAAGAAGGGGGGTACTACTCGGGGTCGACCTTAGTCTCCTCGTCACCGCGGCCCTCCCGCCGGCTCGCCCCCAGCTCGACGAGGTAGTAGAAGGCGATGCCCACGGCCAGCACGGAGGCCAGCACGATCAGGTTGATCCGGACGCAGACGAAGTTGCTGTAGGCGAAGGAGAGGGTGAAGCCCACCGACTCCCACAGGCGATAGTTGGAGAAGGCGGCCTCCTGTCTGCTTGGAAACAAGACTCCGTAAAGAGCTTCCAGAAAGAAAGAAAACGGAAAAGAAAGTACAAGACAACACAGATATTAAAAAAAGGGCTTCCGTAAGCGAACGCATGCGGTTACTTCAACTGGTACGTCATCAATGACGTCATGCGCTACTCACTATCCGCTAGACGTGTGAACGACATGGATATCTCGCTCGCTACGCGTAAGGAAGAAACGCGTAGGAAACAATTTTTTTTTTTCGAATTTCTAGTTAATCGTCTTTAGGTTTGTTCATCTTCATTGTTTTGTTCGGAAGGCTATTTTTGTGAGGTTAGAAGACTACGAAATACGGAAAAATTACTCTTTCTTCTGGGGAAGGTTTTTCAGGCTTAAAGCCACTACACAACATTGGTAAGAACGAAAAACAGAAATGTCGACATTTCTACATGAAGATGGTTATGGTAGAAGCCTGGGACTGAGATATTTATGCCTAAAATGCTGTATAATTTTGGAGGAAAGAGTAAAGAAATAAACAAATCGGAACAAATCGTTTAGCACTGCATTTTCGCGAAACAAATGAAGCGGTTTTTTTTTCAAGATTTTCTCGAGACTCGGTTGTCGGATTGAGCTGAAATTTTCGCAGGTGTGCTATGTCATGCATTATGTTGGATCAGACAACGTATGGATTCTATTA
This sequence comes from Luidia sarsii, assembly GCA_949987565.1. NCBI lineage: Eukaryota > Metazoa > Echinodermata > Asteroidea > Paxillosida > Luidiidae > Luidia > Luidia sarsii. The sequence continues at coordinate 12,938,963 of OX465116.1, forward strand.
TTTGACCTCCACCAATGTTGTGTTACCCCTTTAAGCAAATCTCGGTGCATTTTGACATTTTGACATCCAAAAGCTTGGTAGTACGGTACACCATCGTTCAGCTCGCGAGTGTATACAAACTGCACGCAGTATAGTAGGGGGTACATCCGTCTATGCCAATACGGGAGTTTTCCGTTGTGATGTCACACCCCCCGCAATGATTGGCGGGCCCTTCGAAAAGATGGCGGGTTGCGGGAACGCAAATTCGACCATCACTGAATTCCACGATTTTCCCCTCTTTATGAAACTCGTAGGTGAGTAGCACATAGGTAATTGTAGGTTGTTCTTAAAACCCAATCAGATATCCAACATTTTTTCTCTGGGTTTCATTCCCCTTTAAGCGATTCAATGAAATCGGCCAGAGCAGCTCGGGGACCAGACGGAGTGGACGAGAAAGGCTCGATCTCTTGTATGGGAACCCGACTCACAGTTCACTTGCGTTTGCCATACGGCGTCGGCCGCTCCCCAGAAGGCCGCTATGAGGAAGCAGACGACGAGCTGGTCCTTGCTCGGCGACCAGAAGAGCAGCGTGACGATCAGGCACATGTGGAGAAGGGCGGCGAAGGTGAAGAGCGGTATGCGACCCACGTGCTTGACCAGGCGACCCGCCAGCAGGGAGCAGAGGGCGTCCGTCACGCCGTAGCAGATCATGACGTAGCCGACCCAGGACACGCCTACCGTGCACGTGACGTACGACTGCGAGCACACACACAAACACACAGGTCGTCCGTTTACGAAATGAAGGCTCATCCCCTGGACTTATTTTGGTCATAGTAACCGAGACGATGGTTACTTTTCCCATTTTAAGTCCAGTGGAAACGGCCCAGTTAAATTTCCTCTCGGTTGCTTTAACCCAGCCGAATGGTTACTTTTACCGGCCAACCTCAGCCCGGTAAAAGTGACCAGGTAAGTTTAACCGAGCCGATTAGTCCAGTGGAAACGCACCACTCGGTAAAACGCGACTCGGCGTACATGCACTGTGCACAAATAATTTTTGCCAGCTCGGTTACTTTAACCATCGTCTCGGTTGAATATGGACCGACTCAAAAGTCCAAGTGGTAACGATGGTCAAATTTGACTATTGCAAAATTAACCATCGTCTCGGTTAATTTTTAGTGCAGTGGAAACGCGGCTTTAGGCTCGGGCTTAGGCTTCTTTCATATCTATTTTACTCGTTGTAATATCACAGGCATCATAGAAGCAAGCGTTTGGCCCCAGTTTCTTTGGTGAATACCCTGTGCCTATCAAGCCAACACACCTTCAAATTCGGAAACAAACCACGACCTGGATGTTCAGAGGTTTTGTCAGACGGAGACGAAGCCTGAGCCCGAGCCTAAGCTTCGATTTTGTAAACGCCCCGAAAGCACATCTGGAAGCAAACTGCTATCATAGACCGTTTGCGAATCCACGGATCAGGCTCGGGCTCAGGCTTCGTCTCCGTCTGACAAAACCTGAAAATCCAGGTTGTGGTTTGTGTCCGAATTTTGAAGGTTTTGTTGGTTTGATGAGTATGATGAGTATTCACCAAGAAACTGAGGCCAAACGCTTGTTTCTAGATGTCTGTGACATCATAACGAGTGAGAGAAGTAATTATAACCAAAGCTCAACCCCCAGCCTAAGCCTTCATTTTGGAAAACGGCCTGTTATTATGCCACATAAGTAAAAAAAAATTATGTTTGCTGCCCTCAAGAGGTTGCAAAGGGTCCATTCGATCGGGATGCATTTTCGGCATTGGTATGATCACGCCAATTTCTAGATCCAAAGCGCCGACAAAATATGGAAAATGACTGGGAATGACGCATTTTAGCCGCAACGCTTTCTTCTAATGGTCCGCGTACATACTCCACAGACATAAATAACCTACAGACGGACAACAGCGGGCGCTAGACTGTAATTTCGGGGCGCGTGAAAAACCATGGGCAAACTTGTTCGTCACGTCACACCGACGGCCGGCCGTGCGTACACAAACTCAGTGCAAGATTACGCATTTACGCCCGCCATCCACGAGAAAAATGACAGCCAAATTTTGATTCATTATTTTCTCTAATAAAACTCGCAAATACACATCTGTAATGGCATATGTCGTTATCTTTGAAAGGGACTTTTGATCTCAATCAGCATGGTTTCATCACAAAAATCAAGATTGAATCCATCATTCTGGGATTTCTCCAAATTTTTGTGCACATTATTCATCTTCTTCCGCCCATGGTTTAACGCTTAGTCGGGCACCGTCACCATCACAGTATCCTGACGTCGTTTTCCATAGGCGTTGTGCCTGGCTGTCGGTCTATATAGGTTATTTGTGTCTGTGACATACACTGTCTGTCGAGGAAGACAAGGGCGCCCTCGGCGTCTCACCTTGGTGAATTCCCCCGAGATGAACGCCTGCTCCAGTCCGCTGTACATCGTCAACGGAATGAGCAGCAGCATCCTGTAGTCTTTCATCAGCCGGATGGAGGCCATCACGAGCTGACACGGTTTCTCCGACTGGGTTCGGCTGCTGGTTTGGAGTCTACAGCATCAACCGTGGTAAGAAGCACACTTTTATGAGCTAGCTGGGATCCATTAAGCAGATTACCACTGTCAACCGCTACTGAAAACATAAATGTTTCCCTTCCAGAAATACACTCGAATCAGCCATCTGATCTGATCCGGCATAGCTGGAAAATCTGACAATCTCTGATAGTGGCATCCCGTCACTGACGTACAGGCATCTTATTTCAACTGATTCAATTGCGAATATCAGACATAGGGGGACCTGGCGTTTCGATCCTGGCAGGACCTTTCTCAAAGGCAGAACGGCAAAAATAATATCTTCTGATAATAGGGACTATAACTGTCGGACTGGAACGGATCACTGTGCTGGAAGACAACACGTGTGATGGATCCACCGTGATGCGATGTTGAGAAATCGATTCTGGCTTTCGGTACGGGAGCGAGGGGGATGGAGGGGAGAGGGGGAGAGGGGGGAGAGTGGGAGAGAGGGAGAGGGAGGAGGAGAGGGAGAGGGGGGAGAGGGGGGGAGAGGGAGAGTGGGAGAGAGGGAGAGGGAGGAGGAGAGGGAGAGGGGAGAGAGGGAGGGGGAGAGGGAGAGGGGGAAAGGGGGAGAGGGAACTTACTTGTCCAGGAATATTATCACGACGGCCATGGCCGCCAATGCCGAGGCCAGGTACACGGCTATCAGCGTGAAGGTGACCGTGTTCTGCGAAGCCTCACAATACCCCGAAGCGTTGGACGCCACTGAGAGAGAGAAAGAGAGGATGAGAGAGAGAGCGAGGGAGAGAGAAAGAGAGGGATGGAGAGAGGGGGAGAGAGGGATGGAGAGAGGGGGAGAGAGAGAAGGAGAGAAAGAAAGGGGTGGAGAGAGGGGGAGAGAGGAGGAGAGAAAGAGAGGGGTGGAGAGAGAGGGACAGAGGGAGAGAGAGATAGGGAGGGAGAGAGAGAGAGAGGGGTGGGGAGAGGGGGAGAGAGGGAGAGAGAGAGAGAGAAAAAGAGAAAGGGAGATATAGAGAGAGTGAGAGAGAGGGGGACATAGGGGGAGGGAGGGAGAGAGAGAGTGTGAGAGAGAGAGAGAGAGAGAGGGAGAGATGGGGAGAGCGGGAGAGAGAGGGGAGAGAGAGGGAGAGAGAGAGGGAGAGGGAGAAAGAGAAAGAGAAAGAAAAAGGGAGAGATAGAGAGAGAGAGGGGGACAGAGGGAGAGGGAGAGAGAGAGTGGGAGGGAGAGGGAGAGAGAGAGGGAGATAGGGAGAGAGGGAGAGAGAAAAATGGAGAAAGAGAGAGAGAGGGGGAAGGGGGAGGTTATCTTGACATCTTTCGAATCAGTACGTCCTCAAGCGCAATGATTACATATGATACAGTATTTATCGCTACGGGTATCGGTCGTACGTTGAGCTACGGCGCATCACGCCTATATGCTTTGCGAAATCTACGCCACGGAACGTCTTGGGCGAGATTGCAGTGCATCGGCGCACACTTACCGGGGCAGTCGCCGGCCCCGCAGACGAACTCGCCCGAGGTCCCGTTGTCGGCCCCCTGCGGCCGCAGCAGCAGCGAGGAGACGAGATTGCCCAGCACCTGGCTGGTCTGGAAGAAGAGGAAGAAGACGCCGAAGAACCGGTTGACGATGGCGTTGGCCGTGTTGGCCGAGAGGGCGGCGTAGCGGCGGGCCACGGTGGTCAGGTAGGTGCTCTTGGCCGCCCAGAGCGGGGCGGCGGCCAGGCCCACCAGGGCCGAGGTCGGGATGAGCGTGGCCCAGCCCGGGTAGAAGTTGGCCGCCGTGTACACGGCGTAGGCGAGGATGCTGGCCACCAGCGTCCACTTCATGCCCAGGAGACGGATGGCGCCCGACGGCAGGAAGAGGGCCGACAGGATCAGGGTGGCGTAGATGGTGGCCAGCGAGGCCAGGCCCAGCCCCTGGTCGCAGTTGATGCTGCTCTGCAGGTTGGACAGGCCGCCGAAGGCCGTGAAGAGGAGCAGGAAGGCCGTGCAGATGACCAGGAGGTTCTTGAAGATCTGGCGGGGCCCCCAGTCCTCGGCGTCGGCGCTCTTCCCGGCGTTCCCGCCGCCGCCGTCCGGCGAGTTGGAGGGGTCCACCACGGCCATCTGCTCGATGTCCTGCCCGTCGCCCTCGTCATCCGTCCACGCCTTCTCGGGACCGGTGGCCCCGTGGTTACTCTCATCACCCTTGTCCATCATGGAGACCTATGCATACATTATAGAGATTTAAAGCCCCTGCACAACATTGGTAAGATCGAAGTAAACAGAAATGTACACAGACTTACACGAAACTTATACAGTGATATACAAAAATGTTGCAAACTGCTCACTGACTAAAATTACCAAATCTCAAAATGTAGTGGGCCTGACGTTTCGATCCTAGCAGGACCTTTCTGGAGAAAGGTACTGGTTTCTGGAGAAAGGTCCTGCTAGGATCGAAACGTCAGGCCCACTAAATTTTGAAACTTATACAGTTTAAGGATGGCTATGGTGGAAACCTCGCACTGAAATATTTCTGGCTAAAATGCTGTATTTTTGGAGAAAGGAGTAAAAGAAATCGTTTACGTCTCACCCCTACATCTAAACGATTTTTTCGGAACATTTCGTCGAATGCTGCATTTTCGCGAAACAAATGAAGCGGTTTTTCACTTTTTTCTCGAGACTCGGTTGGCGGATTGAGCTGAACTTTTTACAGGTGTGCTATTTCATGCATATTGTGTATCAGACAACGTATGTATGCTATTCTTTGACGTCGACCAATGTTGTGTTATCCATTTAACGAGGACACTCTATAGTAATCTACAAACACGTTGGAAACTGCTTACTGATTAAAATAATACCCAAAAAGCAAATGTCAAACAAACAATTAGGAGGGCCTGACGTTTCCTTCCTAGCAGGACCATTCTCAAAGACAGTTCTGCATATTTTTGAGGTCATTCTGTCAGATTTTCACATCGGTTTTCGAAGTTGGAAAAGGGAATCTGAGTCAGGGAAGCCCCGCACTATATCATTATAGAGAGGTTTCGCTCGCTTTCAGTTCGATGCATACAATTGGTATCAATACCAATTCAAGAAAGGCCTATTATAGTACACAGCACAGGCAACAACACTTTTACCCAGACCGCTTCGTGTACACTCACGCAGCCGGTACATGCAGATTAGTCCTACGTGCAGTGGTTCCCGGTTAAGCAGGCTCATATTCATATGTGACCCAGCACAACGACATGAGGAATATCCCACCTAAACACTTTTTGAGTAAACAACGCCTGAAGTTAAAGTATCTTTACAATATGATTACAAATCAATTTCTTTTTGGGGGATTTTCGAAAATTTTAAGTATTAGAGGATATGATATTTTGATATCATTTAAAAGCTAATGGTATACGCTTTCACATCATTAGAAAATCTCAAAATCTCAAAAGTGGAGTTATTCCTCATTACGCTGTGCCGGGTCACATATAGTGACACTCGTGTACACATCGAGTCGAACGCTGGCTCCATTCAACGTCGCCCGGGAAACATGCCGACAGCGCACGGCAATCTACTCCAACGCTTTGCACGTGATATAACAGCTTGGTGTAATTCGAGGAGCACGCGGAGAGAAGCAGTTCAAATTCAACAAGGTCTTATTCCCGGCGTCCCTTGCAGCAGCAGCCGAGCCCACAGGTCATGTGGCTATAACGTGGAGCGTCCGTGCTCAGACCATTTTTTGTTTTTTACCTGTGGTGGGTTATGTGGCTCCAAAAACGAATAATACCAGCGTCCAATGTCGCCGCGTTTCCACACCGGCCGGGTTGTCGTCTGCGATTGCAGTCGGTACTCTTGTGTGTACAGCGTTATCTGGGACTACAGATATGGCCGGCAATACACCTACCTACCCCTTTTTGGGGGGGCACAGAACTCACGGCGTGCGTGTGTGCTATCTCGGTTTTTTTTAACAGTGCATCGCCCCCTGGGAGATGGAGGCGGTGTGTGATGTCAAAGGTTAGATCTCAGTGATTTCTGTACTGGAAAAAGAGGGTCATTTTCGGAGGTAGATAAAAATGCCGTAAACCGCTGTGTTTATGAGTGCACTGCAGTGAGTGCACACACAGTTCCACGTCTGTGCAGCTCCTCGGTCTCAACACGCTCTCTTATACGTCAACATTCTCCCCTAGCTGCCTAAACATTATTGTCGGACAGTGCGGACCAAGCGCGCTCGCTGTGCGGCACGGGTACTACCTGACCAAAGTATTGGAGGACTAGGGAGCATGTTAACTCCGAAGAGCGTGTTGACACCGGTACCGATGAGCTGCACACACGTCTTTTATATGGGGATACCGGTATAGTGAATGCTTATACCGTAAGAGCTCTTGCACTGTTCATAACACTAAATAGAGCTCCCGTTGAACACTGTACAAAAACACTCACTTTCAAAGCCAATTATCCCACGCCCAAAAGTCTCTCAGTTCTTATATAGCTATACTTAAAATTGTAGTTTGGACCTTCATCTCTCAGATTCTTTTTGTAATTTTAGTGCTCTTAGCCGATTAGATTTTTTGCTATTTACCCCCAGAAAAAAAAAACACCCCCAAAATGTGTAGCCGTCCAAGCCGAATTTCTACAAGGATTTTGGGATGGACCCCTCCACTTCCACAGCCAAATAGGGCCACATTTAAAGCCAGATATGGTCCAAATTACATACCAAATTGAAGATCTTCGTGAACCCTCAGGTTGTCTTAAGCTTCACTTGTTCTACAATGTATCAGTTAATTAGCCTCCAAAGACACCTTATTTAAAAAATAGTTGTGGGTACAAACTTTATGATAATCAGCTCGGCGGAGCCATCTTGGATAGATTTTGTGTGCTGCATCCTATACATACATGCAGTCCCTTAATAAAGATACTCGAGGTAGAGTGAACTACATATACTTCTGATAGCTGATAATTTATTGTATAATTTAGACAACCTCGGGGATCAATGTTCAATTGTGTGTCTATTTCGGACCATAATTTGTATGGCGCTTTTAATGTGGCACTATTATGGCCGCACTTTCGAATTCCAATTTCCAAAAATGAGAGATGAAGGTCCATACTACAATTTTCAGTGTAAATACAAGAGCGGAAAAACGTTTTGGTGTGGACTTTTTCTCCTGAAAGGTTTTTTTTACATTATTATTTATTGCGTTCTGTGGGAACTTATGATTATCGCAGTGGCTGTTGTTACGGCAGTCGTCCGTGTGGTTCCCTGACTTCACAGTATTTGTCAGGATGTTTAGCTCTTGGAACCAGACTATCAGCTAATAGACTGGTTCAAACAGCCTGCAATGCTGACGAAATACAATCAAGTCAGGGAACCACACGGACGACTGCCGTAACAACAGCCACTGCGTATAATTATATCTACACGTTCATGGTCTTTCCTGGAGAATGGGTGCTCACGCCCTCAACGTCTAGTACAGGGCAGGTGGAGTTTAAAGACATTCCTTTCCAAAAAAATAGGAAGGGAAGAGCATGTAGGGACGCGGATGAGATATAAAGGACAAAGAGGATAGCTGAGTGGGACCAAAGGGAAAGGCAGTGGCATGGGTATAGGATCAGGTATGAAAGATCAAATGGTCAAAATGGTCAGAGAGAAATGGGGCAGTGAACACAATATGTGACCCGGCACAGCGACATGAGGAATATCCCACCGAAACACTGTTCGAGTAAACAACGCCTGAAGTCAAAGTATCTTCTCATTTTTCTCAATTCAATAAAAAATATTATAATTATTTTTTTTCAGAAAGTTAAAGTATTGGAGTATATCACGTCCAAAGGATTTTTCCGAAATCCGTCTCTAAATATTGAAAAACCGAGGATTTCGGGGGAGTGATTGTGTACTGTTTTTCATGAAAATGTCAAGTTCCTGCCTTTTTGAATGGCCGCTTTCGAGGAGTTAGAATGGTGCTGCTATATTGTGTCTGGTACCAAATGAACAAGCGAAGTCCCCTTGTACATGTACTATTTACAACAAAGTTCACACGGAAATAATTTTGATATCATTATTTTGAAAGCTAATGGTATACTCTTTCACATCATTAGAAAATCTCAAAATCTCAGAAGTGGGGGTTATTTCTCAACATTATGCTGTGCCGGGTCACATATATGGATTATTGGTCTATTGGTCTCAACATCCAGGAGGGTAATGACTAACACCATACAACTTTCTGATAATCCTTCTTTTGTGTTCAGTCTTTCACACTTCTCTCTTTGATCTTTCCCCCCTCTTGTCACTAATCCCAACCCTACTCCTTGCCCTTCTCTTTGATCTTTTCCCCCTCTTCTCACTAATCCCTACCCTACTCCTTGCCCTTCCCTTTGATCTCTCCCTACCAGCTTCACTCTTTGTTCTTTGTTTCTCATCCGTGTCCTATTCACTCTCTCCCCCCTTCCTTCGTGTACATGTATCTGTTTTGTCCTTGTCACTCTGCCTTTGAGAAAGGTCCTGCTAGGATCGAAACGTCAGGCCCACTAAATTTTAAGATTTACATTTTGGTAATTTTAGTCAGTAAGCAGTTTGCAACATTTTTGTATATCACCATAATGGATTATTGTTAAACATGCAAGTAATTGCTAATCACGTAAGCAATCTTGATGCGAGGCCATCTGCTGTCTTTGTGAAGTAGCTTTTTTGTGAAGACTTCATAATTGAGACGATGTCCAATAGGTAAAGCCACATAATGAGCAAATAGATAACGCAGATGAGTAACAAGGAGGCCTTACGTTCATTATAGTCGAAGGTTAATATGTGGACAGGTAAAAGCACAGTCTATCTGTGGTCTTCAGAACGAGGAATTATTGGACGACAGTGTACGCCTCATAATTTGGAGTGGGTCTATAGCCGTTTACGAAATAATGGCTCAGGCTCGGGCTTAGGCTTCGCACATTATTTATCTTACTCGTTATAATATCACAGGCATCTATAATAAAAACAAGCGTTTGCTTCCAGTTTCTTGGGGAATACTCTGTACCTATCAATCCAACAAACCTTCAAATTCAGAAACAAACCATGACCTGGATGTTCAGGTTTTGTCAGAAGGAGACGAAGCCTGAGCCCGAGCCTAAGCCTTCATTTCGTAAACGGCGACAAAAAAAGGTGGATGGTCCCCGCATTATGTCCGAAGCGTGCAGCAGAAGGGTCGTTCACCAGCGAGAAAAAAGTCACGCTTAAAAATAGAACAGCGCGAACGTACGACGAACGCATGACGGTCTCTACGGGTGCAACACACAAAATCCATCCAAGATGGCTCCGCCGAGCTGATTGTTTTTGTACAGTGTTCAATGGGAGCTCGATTTAGTGTTCTGCACCCCTACGGGTGCAGCACACAAAATCCATCCAAGATGGCTCCGCCGAGCTGATTATCATAAAGTGTGTACCCACAACTTATTTTTAATAAGGGGTCTTTGGAGGCTAATTAACTGATACATTGTAGAACAAGTAAAGCTTAAGACAACCTGGGGGTTCACTCTTCAATTTGGTATGAAATTTGGACCATATCTGGCTTTAAATGTGGCCCTATTTGGCTGCGGAAGTGGAGGGGTCCATCTCAAAATCCTTGCAGAAATTCGGCTTGGACGACTAGACATTTTGGGGGTGTTTTTTTCTGGGGGTAATTAGCAAAAAATCTAATCGGCTAAGGGCACTAAAATTGAAAAGAATCTGAGAGATGAAGGTCCAAACTACAATTTTAAGTATAGCTACAAGAACTGAGAGACTTCTGGGCATGGGATACCTGGCTTTGAAAGTGAGTGTTTTTGTACAGTGTTCAATGGGAGCTCTATTTAGTGTTCTGCACCCCTACGATGATGCTGATAGAGGGCGCCCCCGACGGCGGGCGGCTGACGCACGCAGCGGTGTCATGTTCGCGCGTCTGCTACAGATCGGTATGACGAGAACCCTGCGTGCATTTTGCAATGAGCCGAACACGAACCAACGCGTGCGGAATGGACGACCGGGGTCTATGCAATGGAGAGCTCACTCACTCACTCATCACGGGTCAAAGAGACGAGATTTCCTCGAATTTCGGAATGTGTGAGTAAGCTGCAAATGTGACTTCGCACGGAGTGCAGACTGGCGTGTTTTCATATGCATCACGGGCACATCGAGTGGAGTCCAACTTGGTGACGAGGACTGTGTAGTTTAGTCATGTAGGACTGCGTGCTGTCTCGGATAATTATTGTCGTCGGCCATCGTCTTTCCTTAGGATACCAGTAAGTATAGCTCTGGACAGAGAAGGGTTGCGTGGTAGAGGAAGGACACAGCCGCATATTGGTTTATGGGATATGAACGGTGACAATGGGAACGAGGTGATGGGGACGAGGTTGCCGTGATTTCTTCTGTGTCCCAGTTGTGCAGTGTGTGCGTGAGAGTGGGCAAGGAGAGGCAGGAGAGAGGGAGATGGGGAGAGGAGAGAGATAGGGAGAGAGATGGGGAGAGAGAGGGGCGAGAGAGAGAGAGTGGGGGAAGATAGAGAGAGAGAGAGAGAGGGGGGAAATAGAGAGAGAGAGAGAGAGAGAGAGGGGGGGGGGAGAGGAGAGTGAGAGGGAGAGAGATGGAGAGAAAGAGGGAAGAGAGAGAGGAGAGAGATGGAGATAGAGAGAGAGAGAAGAGAGAGGGGAAGAGACAGAGGAGAGAGGGAGAGAGAGGAGAGAGAGGGGAAGGGGGAGAGGGGAGATAGGGAGAGGGCCGGAGAGGAGAGCGAGAGGGAAATAGATAGAGGGGGAGAGAAAGGGAAGAGAGAGGAGAGAGAGAAAGAGGGGAGAGAGGGAGAGGGAGAGAGGGAGAGAGAGGTATTGAGGGAAAGAGGGTCAAGAGAGAATGCGAATAAGTGGGTAGAGAAATTTAGCAAGAAGATACAGAACAATAGAGTAGGAGAGACACAGAAAGATAACACAAACCGGAAAAAGCAAAAACATCGTCGATTTGATGGAAGCACACACACTTTTCAAAGATCAAAATAGTCATCAAATTTGATTCAATTTTTTGGGGGAAATTGGCTATCCTCCATCCATCGACTTTGCACTGACTCACTGCATCATGTCATTAGACCCGCACGTGTGTTTTTTCTTCTCACGAATGTAGTCTTGTTTTCGTAAAGGCCACAGAGCGTACGTTTTATCCAGTCCCTGCGAACTAAATCGTTTTAAAAAATAAAAATGTGACCCGGCACAGCATAATGAGGAATAACCCCCACTTTTGAGATTTTGAGATTTTCTAATGACGTGAAAGAGTATACCATTAGCTTTCAAATGATATCAAAATTATTTCCGTGTGAACTTTGTTGTAAATAGTACAAGGGGACTTCGCTCGTTCATTTGGTACCAGACACAATATAGCAGCACCATTCTAACTCCTCGAAAGCGGCCATTCAAAATGGCAGGAACTTTACATTTTCATGGAAACAGTACACAAACACTCCCCCGAAATCTTCGTTTTTTCAACATTTAGTAACGGATTTCGGAAAAATCCTTTAGACATAATATCCTCCAATACATTAACTTTCCGAAAATACAAAAAAACCCAGAAATTGATTTTTTTATCGAATTGAGAAGATACTTTGACTTCAGGCGTTGTTTACTGGAAAAGTGTTTTGGTGGGATATTCCTCATGTCGCTGTGCCGGGTCACAAATGGAAACGCCATCGGTTTACATTTTTTATCACATCAGAACGTGGACTTTCTAGAAGCGATATCGGATGTATCAATAAGTTGGTAAATCCGGGACACGAGAAGGTATAGCGTGCTGTAATCCTGGCTGAAACGGTCTTGTCGAGATTTACAAATACCTTTACTGCACGGGCTAGTACAAATCACGACTGGAATTCTGAGGTCGTTGGGAGAATTATGATTTGCTCTGCGCTATTGATAGAATGTATCATTCCTGGTTTATTTTTGGTTGTGCTTTGAGGGAAACAAGCCAGACTGATGTCCAGAACGGCGTGGAGGGAGAGAGAGAGAGAGAGAGTGAGTTGAGGAAAGAGAGAAAAAGAGACAGCCAGACACATAGAGAGAGAGACAGATAGATAGAGAGACAGACAGACAGGCAGACATACAGACAGATAGAGAGAGACGGATATAAATAGACAGATAGAGTGAGAGAGGGAGAGGGAGAGGGAAAGAGAGAGAGGGGAGAGAGAGAGATAGAGGGAGAGAGAGAGAGAGAGAGAGAGAGAGAGAGAGAGAGAGAGAGAGAGAGAGAGAGGAGAGAGAGAGAGAGAGAGAGAGAGAGGTGGAGTATGGAGAGAGAGAGAGATGCTTACAGATATAACTCAAGTGTGTATTTACGTGGCTCGTCGTAAAAGTCGGCGGCTGTTGGCTGTCCACCCTCGTCGCCAAGCGTTGGCCGCGCCGGGAACAGTCACCGGGTCGTGCCGCGCGCGCAACCCCCCGACCCCTTTCGGCGGCGCGGCGCATTCCTGGCGCGCGCGGCGTGTTTGACATTCCCGCCTTATTTTTGCGCGGGAGAAAAACTGAAGATCTGCGACGAACGCGGTCCCAGTGCACGGACATCCCTCCTCCCCTCCCCCTCCCCTCCCCTCCCGTCCCGTCCCCTCCCCGTCTCCTCCCCTCCCGCCCCCTCCCCGTCTCCTCCCCTCCTGTCCCCTTCCCCCTCCCCTTCCCTCCCCCTCCCCTAAATTCCCCCCTTCCCTCCCCTCCCCTCCACTCCCCTCGAAGAAGCTATCGAGGACAGCCGTGAAGAGAGGAAAGCAAGACCAAGAACAGAATCGGTGTCAAATTATTGCACAAATTGTGTGCCGCTCAAAAAAAGTCATACATGTACTATAGGCGCTGCTCTGCAAATGAAAAACAGCAAGATGTTGATTACCTCACCCTGGTGCAAAACAAATTGAGTTTCGAGACCGAAGATACCATGACGATACGTCCTCCTTCTCTTAAGAGATGATGTACATGGTGTCACCGCAAACCTCTTACTTGCTATATCCATCATGCAAACCTTCAAATCTTACCAGCTCTTTTCAGAGCCATACTCCTCTTAAAAGATGATGTACATGGTGTCACCGCAAACCTCCCACTTGGTATTTCCATCATGCAAACCCTCAAATCTTACCAGTTCTTTTCAGAGCCGTACTCCTTCTCTTAAGAGATGGTGTACATGGTGTCACTGCAAACCTCCTACATGTACTTGGTATTTCCATTATGCAAACATTCCAATCTTATCTAACTATTGTTGTTCTGTCGTGACATAGATTCACAATGGATGCTTGACACTGTACATCTTTAAAGACAAATTACTGTGAACTAATTTTATCTATGACTTATGTTGTCATGGTATGAGCAACTTTAGATAAACGTCTGTTAGATCAATCAATACGCGCGATGCTTGGCCTGACAATCAGATGTGGTTTCAGCTTCCGCCCCGATTTTGTTCTGCGATTTATTTTGGTATTCATTTCTTGTCTAAGGGCCTAGCCCCTGCGGTGTAATACTTTTTTTTTTAGGTCTTAGCAACACCAGACAGCCAGATGCCAGCATCTCTCGCAACACTTCTGTAATTCGCATTCACTTCAAGGTCGCAGCATAATGCATCGCCTATAAGGTATCGTTGTATTGCTTTCGTGTTTGTCCAATTGTTCGTTTAGCCCCCGAAGATTGAATTAGAGGAGGAGAGGAAACAAGAAAGGGAGGGCGAGAGGCAGAGAGGTGGGGAGATAGAGAAAGAGACGAGAGGTAGTAGAGAGAGAGGAAGAGAGAGAGAGGTGAGGAGGTAGAGAAAGAGACGAGAGGGAGGAGAGAGAGGGAGAGAGATGAAGAGAGAGAGATGGGGAGGTAGAGGGAGGAGAGCGTGGAGAGAGAGAGAGAGGGGAGGGAGATATGGAGAGAGAGGGAGAGAGATTGGATGGTATAGGGAGGAGAGAGAGGGAGAGAGGGAGGAGATGGAGAGAGAGAGGGGGAGGGAGAGAAAGACGGGGGAGAGGGAGGGAGAGGGAGATAGGGAAAGAGTAAGGGAGAGAGAGATGGGAGTTAGAGAGAGCAGAGGGAGGATGGAGAGGGAGAGAGAGAGGAGAGTGGGAGAGAGAGAAAGGGGAAGAGAGAGGGAGACGGAGATAGGGAGAGATAGAGTGAGGGAGAGAGAGATGGAGAGTTAGAGAGAGCAGAAGGAGGAGACAAGGAGAGAGATGGGAGAGGGAGGAGAGAGAGGGAAAGATAAGGGAGAGAGACAGGGGAGAGAGAGAGTGGGAGAGAGAGGGAGACAGAGAGATGGGGATAGAGAAATAGGAGAAGGAGGAGAGAGATGGAGAGGCAGAGAAAGACGGGAGAGAGGGGGAGCGAGAGGAGAGGGAGGAGAGAGAGGGATAGGGTGAGATAGGGGAGATACAGAGAAAGATGGGGACAGAAACTAGAGGGGAGAGAGAGAAAGGGGAGGGAGGGAAGGGGAGATGAGAGAGATTATAGTCATAACAGAGTAAGACAAGCGTTGATTGGGCTATTCTGCTCTTAATTTAAGTTTAGTTAGTTTCAGTTTACACTGACTTTTGATTAATGATGTAAATACGTATTGTTTATAAACAAACACCCTCTACCAATTTATACAGACATGTGGCATTGCACAGCACTCGGGCTCTTCCCGTGTTTATTTAACATTATACCAGTCTGGAGACGAGGTGATTCACGAGATGTTTATGCGCTCTTTAACCTCGTACGCAGGGATGTGATCAGGATGTATACGAGTGCGTGGGGACCGACGCGCACACGCGAGCATGTCCAGGGCGTCACAACATGACCCTTTATCTCTGCACAGTGAGCGGTGTATGTGAACAATGTGCCCGTCCCTATGATGTTAATAATGAGCGCATTCAATGCTAACGACAATCGCACGTGCATCCTGAAACCATCAAGCGGCTTCGCGCTCGCTCGCACGGCGGAAGTGAAGCCGAAGCTTACAGAGAGCCCCCCAGTAGGCCGTCTATCCCAAGGGGCTATCCGTGGCCCACTGCAAGTAAAGACTGAGCTGCGCTATAATTATCCCGGACGACTTGCCTAGGGTCCGTCGTTCATCAGTGTGCGTGTGTGCGACAGACTTCGATGGCGTTATTATTATTATTATGAGTAAGCGTGATTCACAGACATGACTGCGGTTTGGCGGGAAAGATTCGCCGTCTCGTCTGATATGCCATTCGGCATCGCGGAACAACGAGCTAGCGTCTGGCGGAAGGATATTCAACAGCACAGCATCTCGCAAAGAGGTCGGAGTCATATCGTTCCGCGGAGGATTTGGCCGAAGGCTCGGAACGGGTCGGGTCGACATCGATTCGCTGCGAGCCTTCAAATCGGGCGAGTGCTTGTTTTGTTTCAGGAGACGGTCCGGGTCCATGCGAATGATTGCCGCGGATGGATATGAAACGGCTAGGAACAAGTGGACTGATTATTTGTGACACCACTTCCCTTGACTTGGGATATACTGCATCTTAACGGTAGGGTCAAGTCTGCGTTTTTCTGCTTCGAAAGATGTGTCTTTAAGGTAGAGGCATAGAGAGAGGTTGTCATATTTACAGTATTACACTGGAGGAGTGTGGAGGATTGTGGAGGGTTATGGAGGATTGTAAAGGGTTGTGGAGGATTGAGGCATTGGGTTTCGTGCACAAACTCACATTGGAGGATTGTATAGGATTGAGGCAGTGGGCTTCGTGCACAAACTCACCTTGGAGGATTGTGAAGGATTTGAGGCAGTGGGTTTTATGCATAAACTCACATTGGAGGATTGTGAAGGATTGAGGCAGTGGGTTTTATGCACAAACTGACATTGGAGGATTGTATAGGATTGAAGCAGTGGGTTTCGTGCACAAACTCACATCGGAGGATTGTGAAGGATTGAGGCAGTGGGTTTTATGCACAAACTCACATTAGAGGATTGTATAGGATCGAGGCAGTGGGTTTCGTGCACAAACTCAAATTTAAGGATTGTGAAGGATTGAGGAAGTGGGTTTTATGCACAAACTCACATTGGAGGATTGTGAAGGATTGAGGCAGTGGGTTTCATGCACAGACTCACATTGGTGGATTTTGAAGGATTGAGGCAATGGGTTTCATGGACAAACTCACATCGGAGAATTGTGGAGGATTGAGGCAGTGGGTTTCATGCACAAACTCACATTGGTGGATTGTGAAGGATTGAGGCAGTGGGTTTCTTGCAAAAACTCACATTGGAGGATTGTGAAGGGTTGAGGCAGTAGCTTTTCATGCACAAACTCCAACTGGAAAATTGTGAAGCACTAAAATAGTATTAGCATTTAAAGTATGCTTCTTTATTGTTGTTGCAGATAGAGAAGACAGGGTCTACCTATACATGGCGACTAACGTCTTACGAGCGGAGGATCTGGACCGCCAGTTCCTCCAGTGCCCGCTCTGCATCGACCGTCTCCAGCGGCCTAAAGTGCTGGCCTGCCAGCATACCTTCTGCGCCGGCTGCCTGGAGCAGTGGGTGGCCCAGAACGACGGCCGCCTCTCCTGCCCCGTCTGCCGGACCGAGTACCCGCTGGGCGAGGGCGGGGTGTCGGCCCTGGCCGACAACTTCTTCGTCAACGGCATCATCGACTTCATCCAGCAGAAGCGCCGGGTGTCGGTCAGCGCGCCCGTCTGCCGCGGCTGCGACAGCGAGGCGGCGCACCACTGCTTCGACTGCGACGAGTACCTGTGCGTGGACTGCGCCAACGCCCACCGCCGGCTGCGCATGACGCGCGGCCACCGGCTGACCTCGGTGGACGAGCACCAGACGAGCGGCATGCTGGTCCGCCTGGACTCGCTTGACGGCGCCGCCAAGCACTGCGCCACCCACGACCGGGAGCAGCTGGAGCTCTACTGCGAGACCTGCGACGTGCCCATCTGCTACCGGTGCCGGGCCACCAGCCACCGGCCGCCGCGCCACAAGCACCGCAAGCGGCAGGAGGCGGCCGGCCAGCGACGGGCCGTGCTGGGGCGACTGGTGGAGCGGGCCCGCCGCCGGCTGGAGGAGCTCCGCGACGGCCTGGCCGTGCTCAAGGAGACCAGCCGGCAGCTGCAGCTCAACCGGGACCGGGCCCAGGCGCTGATCCGGGAGCGGGCGCAGAGCCTGGCCGAGGTGCTGGCCCGATACGAGGAGGAAGCCTTGGAGGAGCTGAACCAGTGCTTCACCACCAGGCGGGAAGCTCTCGGCACGGAGATCGAACTGGTGCAGCAGGTATATACAAACCAACTTCCCAACGTCACCTCTCAGCTCACAAACCCAGAGCCTCTGTTCCTTCAAAATCACTGAGGGCTTCTCTGAGTCATTGTGTGGACTTCTATTTGCCCGTTTGAAATGCTACCCTCGGATGATTTTAAATTTTTTCAGGGTCACAACGAAATGGAATAAGGAATCCCAAACCAACAATGACGGTAGAATATCATTTTATCAAAACCGGCTTCCAAGAAGGCGATGCACCTTCAGGCGATGCACCTTCAGGGTCTACAGATTCCGCGCATTGTGATTGGCAATAACTCTGTTAACTTCGTCAGAGAGGTATAGAGTTTCTATCCTCTCTATGGGTGGGAGGTTTGCGGTGACACCACGCGCAGCATTTCTCTTTCAAGAAGGAGTGTGGGCACCGGCAGAGCCACGCTCCTTCTCGGAAGAGAAGGCGCTACACGGTGTCACCGCAAACCTCCCACTTTAAGGCCTCTTGTCCAAAAAAGATCATCGGTTGGGCATCAGATGATTTGACCCGTCCGATGTCGTTTCCACCGGATAGCCATCGTGAATTTTTCACCCCAGAGTCCAGTACAATCGGCTTTCTACCGGGGGGGGGGGAAATTATATCGGTCGGATGAATTCAACCGGCACTCAACCGATGATCTTTTTTGACAAGAGACCTAGTAGTACTTCCACCATGCAAACGCTCAAGTCTTACGCATCCTCTCTTGGTCGTACTGTCGGTAGCGATTGTCCGAAGCTGTTCTTAACGAGATTTTAGGCACTGATTGGGTCTTTTGTTCTGCCTCGTCTTAACCCCACCCCCCCCCCCCCAAAAAAAAAAAAAATCCAGGTGCTTGACAAGACAAGCAGCGTCTGCAGCGTGACCGAAAACCTCCTGGAAGGAGGCAACGACACGGCCCTCCTCTTCGTCAACAAGGAGACCACGGGGAAACTGGAGGAGGCCATCGACGTGGAGCTGACCACCAAGCTGGACGAGAACGGCCACATCGGCTTCAGCTGCGGCGGGGCCGAGCTGGGACGAGCCTCCGTGCTGGGCCGGATCGAGTGCCACCCGGCCGTGGCCTCCCGGACCGTCCTCAGGCCGGCCGGCGGCGGTGGCGGCGGTGGCGGTGGTGGCGGTGGCGGCGGTGGCGGCGGCGAGGGGGAGGGCGACGGCGAGGGTGTGCCGGGGGAAGGGGAGGAAGAGCAGGACTTCCCCCGCGAGGTCTTCGCGGGCGAGGACGCCCGGGTCCGCGTGGAGACCCGAGACGCCGCCGGCGCCCCGCTCCGGGCCGGCGGCGCGGCCGTGGCCGCCAAGCTCTGCTCGCCCAGCGACGAGGTGGGCCTGGCCCGGGTGAGCGACAACGGCGACGGCACCTACGACGTGGTCTTCCGGCCCAGCTGCGAGGGGCGGCACCGGCTCTCCGTGGCCGTCTTCGGCCGGCCGGTGGCCGGCAGCCCGCTGGACGTGGCCGTCCTCCGCCCCGCCCGGAAGGTGATGGAGTTCGGCGCCTCGCCCGGCTGCATCACCCGGCTGCGCGAGCCCTGGGGCGTGGCCGTGTCGCGGGCCAACGGCGACGTCTTCGTGGCCGACACGGGCAACAACTGCATCCGTGTCTTCGACATGAACGGCAACCACCGGCGCCAGATGAACTTCCCCAACTTCCCCAGCAAGTTCGAGCCGCTGGGACTGACGCTGGTCGGCGAGGAGGAGAACATACTGGTCACCGACCACGTCAACAAGCAAGTGAGTATATTACATACACTCGCCGGGAACCACGAGGATGAAGCAGATAATGTATCCAGGGGAGGATTTCACAAAGCCTTAGCGATGCACCGTAACTCAACTTACGATGGATAACCCATCGTACGTTGCGAAAGGCCGTACGATTTCTGTGCATCGCTCATCGTCTTGCGATTGATCGTAAGTTTCGATGGGTTTTGTGAAATCAGCTGCAGGGTCTCCCCCCCCCCCCCAAAAAAAAAAAAAAAAAAAAACAGGTTGGAGTTCTTTGTTGAAGTTGAAGCTTTGGATTCTATTTTTCAAAATGCATTGTAACATTAAAAAAAAACCGCCTTGTACTTTGAAATGGACGAATGAAAATATCGACACAGCCGGAGCCGGAGCCTAAGACGGGTTTTGGAAAAGGGGGCCAGCTTTACTCAGCTTTACAGTTAGCTAAAGCATGAACAAGCCTCCTTACATATAATTCGGATGGCCGTGTCAAGTCTCACTTGGCCGGCCATACAAGGCAACCCAATACTTGCACACAGTCACGTCAAATGCAGTGGCGGTGAGATACGGTTAGCGGTTTTATACGGTTTTTACGCCAGATTAGATGTGGGTTAAATCGGGCCTTAAGGATACACCTCGTAGGATTTTTTCGTACGTATACCCCTACTTCGTATACGTCATGAACGGAATCCGAAGTCGTTTTCCTCGATTGTTGCTCTATTGGTGTGATAGCAAATTTGTGACCCAGCACAGCGACATAAGGAATATCCCACCAGAACACTTTTCGAGTAAACAACGCCTAAAGTCAAATTATCTTCTCAATTCGATTAATTATTTTTTGGTGGTATTTTCGGAAAGTTAATGTATTGGAGGATATTATGTCCAAAGGATTTTTTCCAAAATCCGTGCCTAAATGTTGAAAAAACGAGGATTTCGGGGAAGTGTTTGTGTACTGTTTTCCTGAAAATGTAAAGTTCCTACCTTTTTGAATAGCCGCTTTCGAGGAGTTAGACTGGTGCTGCTATAATTATTGTGTCCGGTACCAAAGAACGAGCGAAGTCCCCTTGTACAATTTGCAACAAAGTTCACACGGAAATAAACTTGATATCATTTGAAAGCTAATGGTATACTCTTTCACATCATTAGAAAATCTTAAAATCTCAAAAGTGGGGGTGATTCCTCATTATGCTGTGCCGGGTCACATATTGCCCCCCTCTCTCTATTTCTGATCTGTCTGGCTGGCCGTGCGTTCAGGTACTGCTGTGCACGCGTGACGGTCAGTTGCTGCGACGTTTCGGGGCGGGCGAGCTCCGTCGGCCATGCGGGGTGGCGGTCAACAGCATAGGTAACATCCTCATAGCTGACCACGGCACGCACTGCATCCATTTCTACGACAGGTAAGCATTGCTGACCGCGCGCCATGATGGACCTTTGCCATGAAATATGCAAATCAGACCGAGCGCATGCGCTTAACTAAATTGGTGGGCAAACGGGCTGCCAACCAATCATTGGCCGTTTTCGAAATGAAGGCTTAGGCTCGGGCTTAGACTTCGGTCATATTTATCTTTCTCGTTATAATATCACAGGCATCTTAAAAACAAGCGTTTAGTCCCAGTGTATTATGGTAAATGTCCTGTAACTATCAAGCCAACAAACCTTCAAATACGGAAACAAACCACAACCTGGATTTTCAGGTTTTGTCAGGCGGAGACGAAGCCTGAGTCCGAGCCTAAGCCTTCATTGCGAAAACGGCCATAGTTTTCCACGGGCGTGCGCTAACTAACAGTTTGGCGTGCGGTCATTGGCTGTTCAGCGTCTCCTGCGCGCGTATTTCGAAACCTGCACGCAACTCGCAATCGTTGGCCCACCAATTTGGTAAAGCGCATGCGCTAGCTCTTATTTGCACATTTCATGGGAAAGGTCCATTATGTAGACCCCATCATTATGAAAATCTAAACCGTGAAAATTGGGTGAATATGTCATGTTGACATTAAAAAAAAAAAAAATCATAGTGATTTCATCATGGACCCTTGTGAATCTTGATTTCACCCCGATGAACATTTCACCGCATCTGACCTGCTCTGGCCAAATTACCACGCAACTTATCTTTCAGGCTGTTGTGGTCTGTGTGATTTTACTCCAATTTAACCATCGTCTTGGTTAAATTTTAGTCCAAGTGGAAACGAAGGTCAAATTTGGCCATTGGAGATTTAACCATCGTCTCGGTTGAAATTTTAGTCCAGTGCGAAACGCGGCCTTAGGTATCAAATCTGATATTTGGTCTTTCCTGTTTTTATTTCTTTTCCTTCTCTCTGTTTGCCGCCGCGGGTTCCAGTCTGTACCGGTACCGCAAGGGGATCGGCGGCTACGGCAAGGAACCGGGCGAGTTCCGCTGCCCGATCGCCGTGGGCGTCAACAGCCGCGACCAGATCATCGTGACCGACCGGGAGAACCACCGGCTGCAGGTCTTCGACCCGGAGGGCGAGTTCGTGGCCGCCTTCGGCTCGCCGGACGGCGGCGGCGACGGCGGCGGCGGCCAGTGCGAGGAGGCGCAGCTCCGCTACCCGACGGGGCTGGCCCTGGACGCCAGCGACAACGTCGTGGTCTGCAACGACTGGAACAACCGCGTGCTCATGTTCGACCGGCACGGGAGCTTCGTGCGCCGGCTGGACAGCGACGCAGACGGGCTCCTCTACCCGCTGGGCGTGGCCGTGACGGAGCACGGCAAGGTGGTGGTGGTGGACTACGGCAACGAGGCCGTCAAAGTCTTCAAGGAGTGAGCCGGGCCGGATGGCGCGTTTAAAAAGAGCTGCCTTCGCCCGAATCTCTATACCCAGCCTGATAAAAAAAAGAACCCAGTATAGCTGCTCTGGATTGAACAGGGCCCAAACTTTACCGCAAGGTGGTGGTGGTGGACTACGGCAACGAGGCCGTCAAAGTCTTCAAGGAGTGAGCCGGGCCGGATGGCGCGTTTAAAAAGAGCTGCCTTCGCCCGAATCTCTGCTCAGCCTGATAAAAAAAACCCTGTAGCTGTTCTCGATTGAACAGGGCCCAAACTTCACCGCAAGGTATAGGCAGCGAGCCAGTCAAAGTTTTTAAGGAGTAGCTGAGCTGGATATCCAACCCTTTTCGCCTTCGCGTGAATCTCCGTTAAGCCGGATAAAGAAAAGGAAACCGCAGCTGCTCTCGACTGAACAGGGCCCAAATTTCACTACCTTGTATTGACATGCGAAGAGATCAACGTCGGAGGTGTTTTTATACCACAGGTCGAGTTCGGGCCGGTCGGTTCTTCGCACGCGGACCTTGTCATCACGCTCGAAACCAACAACACGAACACGACCCAAGAACGCCTGCAACTCGGAACCGGATCACCGACACCTCCCCTCAGCCAGGGTTGTTCACGAAAAGCGAAGAACGCGCGCGCGCCCGCGAACTCGACCACTGATTGCGGTGCGTACTGTACATCTTTTCTACGGGCAGGTGTGTTTTTTTCCCAAGTCAGTTTTATCTTCGACTCACGGAGCAGACCCGGCCTCAGAGTTAATTCAAACAAGTCACGAGAGTATCTGCAAGCAAGCAAAGCACGACGCATTACTGACTGGGAGATGTTAAAGCAATTTTGTGCAAAAAAGGGCAAACAAAGGGCAAACGTGCAGAAAGGCCGACACGGCTGTCTCGATCGGCTGCCATATTTTTCCCCGTACCATTTTAACGCGTCTGATTTGTATATACTTGTATTGGAATGTTGCGACTTGAATGAAGACTAGTGTGCTGGCTTAATATCAATCCCGACCAGTGCAGACTTGCTTGGATGCCTGTTGTAGTATAGGGTGTCATGTCGACGTTGGGGATGCGGCCACGAGAGCGTGTGAAATTGTCTAATCAAGTTGCCATCACATTGGTCTTCATTCAAGTCGCCCAAAAATTTTCAAAATCGGACGCGTTAGCTGTACGGTGAAAACACACCCCACGTCCAGGTTAAAGCATTCCCTTGTAAATAATTGCTCCACCCATTGTCGATAGACCAGTCTCGTCCACGTGTGGTTATGAAACCAAACAAATGCAGTGCGATCCATTTTAAAAGTGACACGAAGGCCGTTGTGCGTGAGTCTTCATCTGTACCAAAAAAAAATTGATATTTTAACCGTTTACCAAAGTTAATTAAAGATTTCAATTGAATCATGAATATTTTTCAAATAAATACGTTTTTGAAAAGATAATGGGGGAAAAGTTTTGTAAAAGAGACCCGATTTCAGCCCAACCATGTTTATTATGCATGTCTTGGCAAGTGATTTTAAATGCCGTTGGTAAGTGTAAATAGTAACGG
Organism: Luidia sarsii; assembly: GCA_949987565.1. Classification (NCBI taxonomy): domain Eukaryota; kingdom Metazoa; phylum Echinodermata; class Asteroidea; order Paxillosida; family Luidiidae; genus Luidia; species Luidia sarsii. Next base: position 12,962,750 of record OX465116.1, read on the forward strand.
TTGTTTTTACCCTACGATATATTTTATGGACTTAAAAGAAGAATAATTGCATTTATTATGCATTTATTATGCATTTATTATGGTTATTATTACCGGTGGCTTTATCAAAGGTGATGGCAGTTTAAAGAGAAAGGTGTCATAAGACCTGTTAGAATTATATTTATGAGTCTGAGTTGATAAAACCAGCCGAACAAAATCGGAGAAATTTATCCGATGGTGATGTCGTGTGTCTGAAATATCATTTACGCTTCTGTGGCAACGTTGGTTTCATTTAAGAATGTGACGTCACTGAGATCGACTGACGTATTTGATTCCGGGCGAATCTCCCTCTCCAACGGACGGGTTCGTGAATTCTGGTGTTTGTCACATCGGCGCCCCATACCTGCTGACGGCGTGCGTATTTTTTTTAAATTTTATTTACACCGCGGCCCAGGGTTTTTCCGCTGTTGGCAGTGCAAATTCGCCGTTGAAAAGAGACTCGGGCTCGAGCGACGCTCGCCGCATAGGAATAGAGCTCTATGTCCACTCGCAGGCTAGGGCCATAACGTGCATAAGCTACGCCGCGATTCTCTACCGTATACGTGAACAACGGTCATTGATCGCGTCGTCACCTCACATTATACTATGAACATCTAAACCGTGAAAAAGGTGGTGAAAATGTAATTTTGCCGTGAAACTAAACAGTCACTGTGATTTCACGGTGCATTTTACAGTGAATTCACCATGAAAATAATTGCCTCTCTGACCTGATAAGGATATCTTCAGGTCACTTAAAAGACTGTGAAAAAAACGTGATTATCCAGGGTGGCAAGCTCCAGCCTTGAGGGATGGCTAATTAAAATAATTACCAGTTGATGGGACCACCAGCCCCGTAGAGGTACTGTATGGTGTCCTTGTAACTGTCACTCCCAGATACTTCTAGATTTCCTCTAGCCATTTACCACCAGGAATGTGGCCTTGAAGACCACTGGTGAAAACACCGTTAACATGACTTGGCTAACTAGCTGTGTGCCATGAAATAGGGGTAAAAACACGGTGAATTTTCTTTTCACGGCTAAATGACATTTTCACCCCATTTTTACGGTTCAGATGTTCATAGTGGATCTGTGTATTAATATTATCATCTTTTGTTACAATGTAATCCCACCTAGTCCCGCAAGTCCCCGTACCGTTGAAATCTGGTTGGGACCGTAGTGTGGGGAAATAGCGTCCGGTGTCGCGGTCTCATCTTTCCCCTGTGCTCGGATTTCCGTAAGAGCGCACCGGATGACTTAGCACATTACAGCAACTTGCTTGATTATCCGGCGTGCAGATCTCTCCAGTCGTACACACACGTACGTACCTATTGCATGTGATGTGCACGTACACGTACGCCCATGTACATGTACATGTACACTGTTCGTATGTCGTGCGCTGGTACTGGTAGTCAGCGGTTGAGCCATGGTTGAGCTTTGTTGTGATATATAAGGGAGCGCCCAAAATAAAAAGCTACAGCGTAAATGTACATGTACAAGTACAGTGTATAACGTTCTGTACGTGGGTGCGCACGACCGTAGCCTGCTCGACCGCAGTATGTGACCCATGCGTGTGTATGCAAATCTTTTGACCTTTACTTGATATAGGAACTCAGCACGGCCCTCAAGTGAGCATATACGGGGCATTACTGCGCATACGTTCGGGGCGTTCGGCCGCGTTTATCCGAGCACGGGGGATAGATAAGACCGTGACACCGGTCCAGAACACAACGCAGAGCAGTCGGCTACTGCGTTACGTCACAAGTGACCAATCCTGCGTGTGGAATTTGATACTTAGTGCAGGGCAGCGCCGTGCATGCAGTGCGTATACCCTAATACCTCCTTGGTATACCCCTCACATAAACAGAACGAAACAGCTTCCAAACAGGACGGGAGCTTGGGTGCGGCAACGGTCACGGTCTGTGAAATCCCCCGTACTGTGCGCTCTCCGTCGTAAAACGAAAGCTCGCTTATGCCTTACGGGCCTATACAGTGTACAGTACACACGTGAGTTGGTCGCACGAGTGCGTCTGTTGTTCTGTTGCCGATCGGTGTTCAGCTTTGCGGTGGGAAGGTATTCGAGTTCACAGAGGCCGACCGATCTCCGGCCTTTCCCACTTCACACGCAGGAGGTAGACGGAGACCGACCGCGCCATGGCCGACAGAACGATGGGTGTGACCGAGGCGGTCTGGTTGCTCTGCAAAAGGTAACTTGGTTTTAAAACAAACTGCATGGTTGTTTGAATTATGAATGAAAGCGGGGTGTCATGAATTGCTTCTGACTGGCGCACCCACCCCGGCAAAGACTACATGTAGTCATGGAGGTAGATGTATATAGTTGACTATTTGGGAAGGCCACAATCTAAGGGCTGGATAACTCAGATGTAGTCCGAGTAACTTGGACCCTTACAATCGCCCTTTAAAAAAAAATTAAAGGTTTCGGGCGACAGTAGGTGTCACGGGTAACCCTGTGACGGACAGACTTTTACAGACAAGGAAAAACTGCTGGGAAACCCTGTAGGTAACTACGGTGTTCGACTCCATGACTACCCCCGACCAAAACCCCCAGATTTTACCCCGAGAACACCCGTGAAACCGTCCCACGCACCCATCTTTGGATTAAGTGAGAATCACCGATTTCAATACTGGTCATTATTTTGTTTTACTCGCGTTTGGTGATAAAAAGAGGAATTTTCACTCAGGTTATCGAGAAGATTCTCTCCCGTCCGACGAGCCGAAATGCTGCTCAGGGTTTTTGGTCGGGGATAGTGATGGAGTCCAACACATAGTTACTTACCGGGTTCCCGAGCAGATTTCCTTGGACCCTACTGTCGCCCGAAACCTCATTTTTTTTTACGCAGTGGCTGTTGTTACGGCAGTCGTCCGTGTGGTTCCCTGACTTGATTGTGTTTCGTCAGCATTGCAGGATGGTTGAACCAGTCTATTAGCTGATAGTCTGGTTCCAAGAGCTAAACATCCTGACAAATAATGTGAAGTCAGGGAACCACACGGACGACTGCCGTAACAACAACCACTGCTTTTTTCTTTTTTAAAAGGGCGATTGTACGGGTCCAAGTTACTCGGACTAGCTCAGATGGAAGAGCACTGGTACGTTAATCCAGAGGTCTTGCGTTCAACTTCAAAGTTTTCTTTGCCAATGTTTCAATTTGTTCAAAAGTTCCCAGTCAGTTTCGTCTGTCTGTGTTTGTTTGACAATTTCTTTTGACGAGATCCTATACTAGATAGACAGCGGGAAATGAGCTTGACTGTGATATTTATTGCAGAGACTGAATCGCTTTGCCCCGAGTTCCTTGTGCCACTCAATGGGGGGGGGGGGGTCGATTGTGTATAGCCTGACTGAGAGGATTCAACCGCATAACAATAGCATACAACGGCGCCCAGCCCACGCATGTTCACGGCCCCACTGTCATTTTGTGCATTAGGAAATGATTCGGTGGTTTTCAATTCGACGCTCTGTTCACAGCGCGGCTGGCGACCTGGCTGTGAAATACAGAGTCAGGGCGGCGTAAGTAAGTAAGTAGATTAGCAGGAGCCGATATTTTTTTCTCAACGCAGCCTTGGGTTTTTCGCCGTGGCATTGGAAATTCGCGCCTGAAATGAGACTAGCCCTGCGTTATTAAGGCCGTTTACGAGATGAAGGCTTAGGCTCGGGCTATTAATTAGGCTTCGGTCATATCTTATCTTACTCGTTATAAAAACACAGGCATCTAAAAACAAGCGTTAGGCTCCAGTTTCTTGGTAAATACTCTGTACCTATCAAGCCGACAAACCTTCAAATTCGGAAACAAACCACAACCTGGATTTTTTTCAGGTTTTGTCAGACGGAGACGAAGCCCGAGCCCGAGCCTAAGCCTTCATTTCGTAAGCGGCCTATAGATCTGCCCGTCCAGCTGCACAATCTGAACAGCAGCTAGAGTTTGCAAACAACAGGCCATTTTTCGTGACAAGCTAACTCCGTGATCAACATCACTGGCAAGTTGCATTCCGCCCCTCCACAGCGAAATCCCAAACTGGCCGATCTCTTAACGCAGCACTTTGTGACAGTAGTCTCTTTTCAAGCTCGCTAGGCACACTGCGGATTGTATTGTCACAAGCAACCGAACATTGGTGCCCCGTGGTGGGCCGTTCAAATACCAGCGTCAACGAAGCACACCAGGGCTTCAAAGGAAATTGATTACACCAGTCACTACGTAAACAAGATCTTTCGAGTTCATACTAAGGTTCTTTTCCATATAACTATATACCTCTTCCTGAAGAGACCTATAATACACAGTGTCATCGGAAACCTTCGTATATTATTTCGTAAAAAGAAAACAAAAACCTGATAATTATAATTTCCCATCCAGGCTGGAAGGTGACACTTTTATGGCTAACATCGGTGAGTAAAAGGCCGCCGCACACGAGAGCTATCTGCTGAGCAAACATTCTCTCGAGGTCGTTAGCTCAGCACGTAGCTTACCGTGTGCGCTGAACTTTTGGTGAGATTTCTGCCTCAAGAGGCCGTGAGACCAATATCTATCCTGTTTGATATTTTTTTCGACTCTCGTGGATGAAAACTCATCGTGTGCGGCGACTTGAGCTACGTGCTGAGCGAAAAAACCTCATAGCAACTGGCTAATGAAAGCACACGCTCTATTCACGACGTTGCCAAAATCAAACAGGATAGATATTGGTCTCACGGCCTCTTGAGGCAGAAATCTCACCAAAAGTTCAGCGCACACGGTGAGCTACGTGCTGAGCTAACGACCACGAGAGATGTTTGGCTCAGCAGATAGCTCTCGTGTGCAGCGGCCTTAAACGGTTATGTTTCCAGCGTTGTAATCTATACTTGTTAGCCCAACGAGTAAACGACACGACCAGGTGTTCATTTGTAGTGGCTCGGCTGGAATAGCCCAGTCGATGACCCAATACGTGTTATTTTAGTAACACGGAAACATATTGCAAACTGCTTACTGGCTACAAAAAAATGACCCAAAATATTGGAGGACCTGACGGTTCGATCTCAGCAAGGCAGAATGACAGGGACAAACACTATGAACATGTAAACCGTGAAAATGGGGTGAAAATGTAATTTAGCCGTGAAAAGAAAATTCACCCTGTTTTTCACCCCTAGTTCATGGCAAACAGTTAGCCAATAGTTTTCACGGTGTTTTCACCAGTGGCCTCCAAGGCCACATTCCCGGTGGTAAATGGCTAGAGGCAATTTAGAAGTATCTGGGAGTGACAGGTACAAGGACACCATACAGTACCTTGTAGTGGACCGATGAAAGGCATTATTTTTTGTTTTGTCTTAGTTTGTCCGGGCGTCCCCACATTTTCTTTCCACTACGCGCGCAGCGCCAGGTGAGACGTCCCTTCCAGACATCCGTACACAAACACGGATATATAAAGCTGCTGTGCACCATTGACCAGCCCCTCATTCTGTTCCTCACTTCCATGGTCGACGGACAGCCTCACACCGCTCATCGTGCGACCGGGCCTATCGTAACTATATTGTGCTGTTCAACAACTCCTCATTTATTTTCGTTAGGTTACTTGTTGCTGTGGCGTGCTGCTTGGCAGTAGTACACAGCTAACAGGCACACTACTGCAACAAGTGACATAATTACACTTTTGACGGTTTTCGCAACCAAGGCAAAGTAGCCAACTTTAAATAACTAAGTTTTTGTTATTTTCCTAAAAAACCCAAAAGAGAAAGAACACGAACTACCAAATTGGTGACCCAGACGTTTCATTTATCAATTGCATAAATGACAATAGAAATCCGTCAGTTGTTAGTGGCCGACTCCAGAGCTTTTTCTTTCGACCAATACCCTCAACCAGAGAATTCTTCGTTAAATCTTGATTTTGTCATTATCCGAGGAGCCACCATTGAAGATCTTATTATTCCCACACTAGCCAAATTATGTGGTTATAGCGCTTCTGATTTCGTCATTATTAAATTAGCTGCTGGCATTAATGATCTCACTAAGTTCGTAAGAGCCCCACACGCAAGAACCAAAGTTTTGCAAAAATCAGATAGTTCTTTGGACGGTTTATTCGCTAAGTTTAGTCGTTTCAAGCAACAGGTTTTAGCTTGTAGACCTACAACGACAATTTCAGTTGTAACTATTCCACCAGTTTCATTTTCTAGATTTCAGGCCTCTAAGCAGTTGCCTGCCCCAATCTTATCAGAAGACGATCTAAAATTCAATCAGAACCAGCTGGATTCTTTGTTAGATCAAGTGAATACACGCATTCGATCATTCAACGCAGAACTACAATTGGGCATTCGTACTCGCACACTTTCATGGCACAGTTCTATTAGAAAGCCAAGTAAGCGTAGAAATCAGACGGGCCATTATACCACATTACGCAACGACTTCTCCCAATTGTATGACGGACTGCACGCAAAATCGACGCTGAAGAGACGGTGGTACAAAGAGCTATTGAAATCGTTCGAAATAGACTCACGGGCCTTACACCAGCAGTTGAATTGAATAAAAAAAGACTTGGGGTTATTTTGTTTACCAGCACGCAGCAAGTAATTCAGAAAGGTTGCATTCCAATCATTTTGATTTCTTTGATTGGTAGTCAAGTATGGCTGAGGGTGAGAAAAAACCACTTTCCCAATTTGCAGTTAGTTTAAAGCTGCCTCCATTCTGGCCAAATGACCCCCGAATATGGTTCGCTCAAGTCGAAGCACAATTTTTGACCCGCAGTATTACACAACAGCAAACCAAATATGCATATATAGTCTCTGCTCTCCAGCCCGAAATTGCCTTGGAAGTGCGTGACCTACTTCTAGAAAGCCCAGACGACAATCCTTATGACACATTGAAGGAGGAATTAATCCGGCGCACATCAGCTTCAACACAAAAGCGCTTACACCAACTTCTTATAGCCGAAGAATTAGGTGATCGAAAGCCCACTCAATTATTACGGCGCATGCGACAATTACTCGGTGACCACAAACTCGAAGAAAGCATTCTTAAGCAACTATTTCTACAGCGCCTGCCTACTAACGCGCAATTAATTCTTGCGCCTACAAAAGAAACTGTGCCAATTGACCAGTTGGCAGTCATTGCAGATAGAGTTCTTGAAGTAACACCATCACCTGATGGGCAAATAGCAGCCGCTACGAACCATCCTCCACCAGCATCGACACATTCCGAAACCAGTGAGCTGCGTGAAATGATTGAAAACCTGACCAAAAAAGTTGAAGCGTTGTCAAGCACTTCCAAGGCAATTTCGGGCTGGAGAGCAGAGACTATATATGCATATTTGGTTTGCTGTTGTGTAATACTGCGGGTCAAAAATTGTGCTTCGACTTGAGCGAACCATATTCGGGGGTCATTTGGCCAGAATGGAGGCAGCTTTAAACTAACTGCAAATTGGGAAAGTGGTTTTTTCTCACCCTCAGCCATACTTGACTACCAATCAAAGAAATCAAAATGATTGGAATGCAACCTTTCTGAATTACTTGCTGCGTGCTGGTAAACAAAATAACCCCAAGTCTTTTTTTATTCAATTCAACTGCTGGTGTAAGGCCCGTGAGTCTATTTCGAACGATTTCAATAGCTCTTTGTACCACCGTCTCTTCAGCGTCGATTTTGCGTGCAGTCCGTCATACAATTGGGAGAAGTCGTTGCGTAATGTGGTATAATGGCCCGTCTGATTTCTACGCTTACTTGGCTTTCTAATAGAACTGTGCCATGAAAGTGTGCGAGTACGAATGCCCAATTGTAGTTCTGCGTTGAATGATCGAATGCGTGTATTCACTTGATCTAACAAAGAATCCAGTTGGTTCTGATTGAATTTTAGATCGTCTTCTGATAAGATTGGGGCAGGCAACTGCTTAGAGGCCTGAAATCTAGAAAATGAAACTGGTGGAATAGTTACAACTGAAATTGTCGTTGTAGGTCTACAAGCTAAAACCTGTTGCTTGAAACGACTAAACTTAGCGAATAAACCGTCCAAAGAAATATCTGATTTTTGCAAAACTTTGGTTCTTGCGTGTGGGGCTCTTACGAACTTAGTGAGATCATTAATGCCAGCAGCTAATTTAATAATGACGAAATCAGAAGCGCTATAACCACATAATTTGGCTAATGTGGGAATAATAAGATCTTCAATGGTGGCTCCTCGGATAATGACAAAATCAAGATTTAACGAAGAATTCTCTGGTTGAGGGTATTGGTCGAAAGAAAAAGCTCTGGAGTCGGCCACTAACAACTGACGGATTTCTATTGTCATTTATGCAATTGATAAATGAAACGTCTGGGTCACCAATTTGGTAGTTCGTGTTCTTTCTCTTTTGGGTTTTTTAGGAAAATAACAAAAACTTAGTTATTTAAAGTTGGCTACTTTGCCTTGGTTGCGAAAACCGTCAAAAGTGTAATTATGTCACTTGTTGCTGTAGTGTGCCTGTTAGCTGTGTACTACTGCCAAGCAGCACGCCACAGCAACAAGTAACCTAACGAAAATAAATGAGGAGTTGTTGAACAGCACAATATAGTTACGATAGGCCCGGTCGCACGATGAGCGGTGTGAGGCTGTCCGTCGACCATGGAAGTGAGGAACAGCCTCACACCGCTCATCGTGCGACCGGGCCTATCGTAACTATATTGTGCTGTTCAACAACTCCTCATTTATTTTCGTTAGGTTACTTGTTGCTGTGGCGTGCTGCTTGGCAGTAGTACACAGCTAACAGGCACACTACAGCAACAAGTGACATAATTACACTTTTGACGGTTTTCGCAACCAAGGCAAAGTAGCCAACTTTAAATAACTAAGTTTTTGTTATTTTCCTAAAAAACCCAAAAGAGAAAGAACACGAACTACCAAAACCTCTACGGGGGATGTGGTCCCTACTGGTAATTAGCTATCCCTCAAGGCTTAAGCTTGCCACCCTAGATATTCACGGTTTTTTTTCACGGTCTCTTTAGTGATCTGATGATGTCCTTATCAGGTCAGAGAGGCGATTATTTTCACGGTGAATTCACTGTAAAATGCACAGTGAAATCACAGTGACTTTTTAGTTTCACTGTAAAATGGCATTTTCACCCCCTTTTCACCCCTTTTTTCATGTTCATAGTGAGAACATTTTTTTTAGGACGGGGAGAGTAACAGGGACATGGATGACAGACAGAGGATAAAGGGGAATGCGGGTATAATTATTTTATGTGCGATCAAAAGGAAGGGCAGGGGTTTGGGTAGGGATTAGGAAGTGGACGGGGAGGGGCAAATATCAGAGAGAAAAGCTGAAAGAGAGAAGTGGGGTTAGAAGTGGGGGAGTGAACGCAAAAGAGGGATTATAGGTAAACACGCAAGGTGTTGATCATTTCCTCCTCCGTGGCTTATTTAGGTTCAATGCTGTGTTGGAGACTGCAGTCTCCTGAAGACGAACAGAAACGTCGAGTTCTTTTTCAGAACCCCACATGCTCACAAAAGAGAAGCCCTACATTCTACAAGCCCTACACTTATAGAGTGGAGGAGCAGCATCCTTTAAGACGGCCAAGTTTTGTTCCAGAGACATGCGGGTAACCTTTCTTTCCCTCCGTTGTGGCCGGACGTTCGGTACAAATTCGAAATATTCCATTGATTTTGGCTGAGGGGGAAAGAGTGTCACGCGTTATCTATTTGACATTTTCATCGTGTCGTGTCATCCACTACACCACTGTGGCAGTCGCTGGTTCTCACTCTTCGCTGGCTCCCCGGCTCGAGTGTGCGTATGATGGCATGATAGTCTTTTCCCCTCCTAATCCCCCTGCAGCTACGCCGCGGCCCTGCTGCTGTGGATGCGCCAATGCCTGTTCGGCGTTGCGAAGACGAGCGCCAGGGAGCTAGACTTCTCCACAATCCGATACTCGCAGGTAACGCAATGCCCGCCTATGCCTCGTCATCCGACACCAGGCGAGGGCACGCCGTGTCGTCAGGCTATGATTCAATTATGGTCAATGAGAAACACACGTTTTGTCGTTCTTTCCTTTGGGGGTGGGGGGGGGGAATCCGCCCCCGGCTCTTTGAGGGTTAAGCCAGAGGTCTCGGGTTCAAATCCCTGTCCGGTCAAATCTCCTTTTCTAGCTTTCGATCTTCAAACTAAACTTACGATAATGCAAACACACCTATATGTGACCCGGCACAACGACATGAGGAATATCCCACCAAAACACTTTTTGAGTAAACAACGCCTGAAGTTAAAGTATCTTCACAATTCGATTACAAATCAATTTTCTTTTCTTTTTTACTTTTGGAAATGTTAAGTATTAGAGGATATTATATTTTGATATCATTAATTTTTAAAGCTATTAGTATACTCTTTCACATCATTAGAAAACCTCAAAATCTCAAAAGTGGGGTTATTCCTCATTATGCTGTGCCGGGTCACATATACCTAGAATGTAAATTGTGTTAAATGCATCCAGCAATTGCCGAACAAAGTTGAAGGTCTTTGTGACAAGTTCCAACGGACTCAGGTGCATATTATGTTGGCCAATTGGACCGAGGGCAAACAAGGGCCCTTTTCCAAAACCCGACTTAGGCTTCGGCTCCAGCTTCGTCTCTGTTATCCCAAAGCTGAAAACACGGGTTGGAGTTCTTTGTTGAAGTTGAAGCTTTGGATTCCTTTTCAAAACTCAGTCAAACATTCAAAAATTATGCTAAAGGCTTCCAAGTTTCATGCCTTGTATTGGAAATGGATGAAAGAACTAGAGAGCTGACAAAGCCGGAGCCTGAGCCTAAGCCGGGTTTTGGAAAAGGGGCCCAGACGAGGGTTGAGAATGAAGATGTCGGCCAATGATGGGTCACGTCTCGCCTCTTGGGGGCGCTATTAGATCGTGCTAGGCAGAGTGAAGGGTGCAGAACACTAAATCGAGCTCCCATTGAACACTACAAAATCACTCACTTTCAAAGCCAATTATCCCATGCCCAAAAGTCTCTCAGTTCTTGTAGCTATACTTAAAATTGTTGTTGTCTCAGATTCAATTTGAGTGCTCTTAGCAGATTAGATTTTTCGCTAATTACCCCCAGAAAAAAACACCCCAAAATGTGTAGCTGTCCAAGCCTAATTTCTGCAAGGATTTTGGGATGGACCCCTCCACTTCCACAGCCAAACAGGGCCACATTTAAAGCCAGATATGGTCCAAATTACATACCAAATTGAAGAGTGAACCCCAGGTTGTCTTAAGCTTCACTTGTTCTACAATGTATCAGTTAATTAGCCTCCAAACACAATAAACATCTAAACCGTGAAAATGGGGTGAAAATGTAATTTAGCCGTGAAAAGAAAATTCACCGTGTTTTCACCCCTATTTCATGGCACACAGTTAGCCAAGTCATTTTCACGTGGTAAATGGCTATAGGCAATTAAGAAGTATCTGTGAGTGACAGGTACAAGGACAGCATACGGTACCTCTATGGTAATCACATAACTTTTTAGTTTCACGGTAAAATGACATTTTCATCCCCTTTTCACGGTTTAGATGTTCATAGTGAAGACCCCTTATTAAAAAAAAAAAAGTTGTGGGTACACACTTTATGATAATCAGCTCGGCGGAGCCACCTTGGATGGATTTTGTGTGCTGCACCCTGAAGGGACTCTTTGTGCAACGCAGAGAGGATGCACAGTGCATGCATTGATCGATGGGACATTCCCTGAAAGCACGTCCCGTGGCTCGGGCTCGGACTTCGTCTCCACCTTGTCCAGTAAATAAAGTGTATTTTCTAGCACTGAAGGGATCGGGGCATTTGCCGCCGCCACCCCCCAAAAAACGTGCAAAGTCTGTGCAAAATGTGTTATTCCTCTGCAGTTATGGGAAGACTGTCGTTGTCTCCGGCGAGGTCTGACCGTCCAGGAGGGAGAGGTCGTCCTTTCCATAGCGGCGGCAGGGGACAACACGCTGGGCCTTCTCCTGGACAATCCCAGCCGAGTGGTGGCGCTAGACATATCGCCGGCCCAGATCGCTCTGGTCTCGCTCAAGGTGTGTATGCAGCTCATCAAAGCAAAGAATTAAAATCAATAAAAAAGGTGATATCTTAATTTAAAGCACCTACACAACATTGGTAAGATCGATAAACAGAACTGTTCACAGATTTACATGCAACTTATACAGTTTGAAGATGGTTGTAGTAGAAACCTCGCACTGAAAAATTTCTGTCTAAAATGCTGTATTTTTGGAGAAAAGGGTAAATATAACGTCTCACCGAGCATTTTCGCTAAATAAATGAAGCGATTTTTCACGATTTTCTCGAGCCTCGGGTGGCGGATTTAGCTGAAATTTTCACAGGTGTGCTATATGTTAGATCAGATATTATCCATACGTTGGTATGGATGCTATTCTTTGACCTCGACCAATGTTATCTTATCCCTTTAAGTATAATAAAACAAACCCGTCCTTAAAACAATGACACATTTTTTTCCTAAGATCCACGGAATTAAACACTTGAGCTACGAGGAGTTCACCGTTCTGCTGGGCTTCGAACTCGATGACGTCATCGCCACGTCAGCCGCCGGCACGTCCGGCCGGCAGCGGGTGGAGATCTACCGGAAGCTGCGGCCCTTCCTGCCGGAAGAGACCGGGGATTTCTGGGACAGGAACGAGGCCATCGTGGAGTCGGGTATCGTGGATTGCGGACGGCTGGAGGGCTTGCACCGGCTGCACAGGACATGCGCACTGACCTTTGCCCACTCGGAGGAGACAACCCAGAAGGTAGGGCGCCCTCTTGGGGGCAGTAACTACCATATCTGATTTTTTTTCCTTTTTTTCTCGAAATGAAGGCTTAGGCTCGGGCTTAGGCTTCGGTCATATTAATCTTACTCTTTATAAAATCACAGGCATCTAAAATCAAGCGTTTGGCCTCAATTTCTTGGGGATATCCTGTACCTATATCAAGCCAGCAAACCTTCAAATTCGGAAACAAACCTGGATTCTCAGGTTTTTGTCAGACGGAGACGAAGCCTGAGCCCGAGCCTGAGCCTTCATTTCGAAAACGGACTATGTTAAAGGCGGGAACGGAGTTACAACGACACATGACTGGAAATGCACACTGAACATAACACAGAAGAAAAGATGAGAAGGCAGCCATTAAGATATTGTATTTTGGCCACGTTCGCCGCATGGAAGACGGGCACATCCTAAAAGATCTTCTGTACGGGGAACTCGCTTCGGGCACACGAGCCCTCGGACGCCCAAAAACTGCCCTTCAGGGAAATTTGCAAGAGGGATCTTAAGACGCTAGGCATCGATGGCGACACGTTGGAGGTTCTGGCCGCTGACAGAGTCACATGGAGACACGCACTGCACACAGGCCCCAAGATAGACATCAGAGGAAAAACAACGCCGGGCTGCAGTGGAGAAACGAGCCCGTCGGAAGAACAGCCAGCGACTACCCTCCACTGACAGCCCCTTCACCTGCACCACCTGTGGCCGAGTTTGCCAGTCCCGCATCGGTCTGCACAGCCACAGCAGACGGTGCTCCAACCCAGGCGCACATCCTTGATCTTGCGAGATTGAAGGAAGCCGACGATTTATTATCTGCCCCATTAGCGGGTAACAACAATAGGTGCCTTCTGAGTGATTCGGTTCCCTATAAGATCTCTTGTCAAAAAGATCACCGGTTGAGTGCCGGTTGAATTCATCCGACCGATACAATTTCCCCGGTAGAAAGCCGATTGTACTGGACTCTGGGGTGAACAATTCACGATGGCTATCCGGTGGAAGAGACATCGGACGGGTCAAATCATCTGATACCCAACCGATGATGTTTTTGACAAGAGGCCTAACAATGACGCTAATAAACAGATTCTGCAGCTGCCGATCAGTGATAAAACAAGTTATTCCCTACCTGGTCAAGAGAAGGTATATTCCTATTGGCAAGGCACTCCGTCGTCATCATGACGTCGTCACCGAATCTTGTCCAAGACGGCCGTGTATAGGTTTCACGGTAAACGCAAACAAATAAATAAATTGTTTTTCGGTCACTGCTCCATTTGATGCGTCTGTTTAATTCTATTTTGGCCGTTCAGTTATTGGAGCCACGGGCGCTGTCGGAACAGCAGGCCTTCGTCCGGGAGCTGTGGGACACGTGGCGATGGAGGGCGGTGCACAGGGTGGCCATATCGAGGGTCATGATGGGCACAAGCAGGGATCCCTCCCTGGTAGCGGAGGGCGACATCCTGGACGTGTCAGCGTACATGCTGAGGAGGCGCATGGAGTGTCTGAGCAAGGTGTGCGGGCGAGATGGGTAGAGGGGTGTGAGTGGGTGCAGAATGGGGGAGTGTGGGGGTGCTTTAGGGTAATGAAGGGTGTCCGGGGTGTGAGTGGGTGCAGAATGAGGCAGTGTGGTTGGGTACTTCAGCATATGGACGGGTGTGAGTGGGCACAGAATGAAGGAGTGTGGTGTGGGTGGGTGCTTTAGGGTATGGAAGAGTGTCCTGGTATAAAGGGATGTGAGTGGGTGAAGAGTGAGGGAATGTGGGTGGGTGCTTTAGGGTATTGAAGGGTGTCCGGCGTGTAAATGGGTGTGAGTGGGTACAGAATGAAGGAGTGTGGGTGGGTGCTTTAGGGTATGGAAGGGTGTCCGGGATATAAACGGGTGTGAGTGGGTTCAGAATGAGGGAGTGTGAGTGGGTGCTTTAGGGTATGGAATGGTGTCCAGGGTATAAACAAACGGGTGTGAGTGGGTGCAGAATGAGGGAGTGTGGGTGGGTGCTTTAGGGTAACTATATGGAAAGGTGTCCGGGGTGTAAAGGGATGTGAGTGAGTGCAGAACGAGGGAGTGTGGGTGGGTACTTTAGGGTATGGAAGGGTGTCCGGCGTGTAAAGAGGTGTGAGTGGGTGCTAGAGGAGTGTGGATGGGTTGTCTGATGGATGTGTGGATGTCATTGGCTGCCTAGTTGTAGGAATAAAGCGGTGTGGATGGGTATTCCGGGGATGTATGCAAATAGGGAACAGGGATGCGTGGGGTTGGTGAACTGTTCATTTAGGCTCGTTCGTGGAGTCATTATAAAGCCTTGCGTCTTCATTGAACCGATTCTGAAGTGAAGAACTCGTTGAAGGTCTGCGGTAGCTCACCGCATCTTCCAACATTCCTCCCGCCCCCCCCCCCTAGGTGAGACTCTCGGACAACTTCTTCGAGGAGTACTTGCTCCTCGGGCGGGTCACCGGCCGCAACGGCCTCCCGGCCTACCTGCAGAGGGAGAACTACGCCCTCTTGCGTCAGCGCGTGGACCGGGTCCAACTGGTGAGGGCGGACCTCTTCCTCTACCTGGACGAGGTGGCCGAGACGAGGCTCCGCTTCGACGCCTTCAACCTCTCCGACCTCTTCGAGTGGTTCTCCCCCGAGGTCTCCGAGGAGCTGCTGCGGGCGCTGATACGCGTAAGGGCTCTTGTCAAAAAAGATCATCGGTTGTGGTGGCAAGCTGTGGTGGCAGTTTTGATTGCTTGGGTTGCGTAAGCACATTTTCATTACGATAGGCATTTGGCCCAGAAGCCACACAATCAACGTAGGTTTCTGAGCCACTACATGAAAGACGAATAAGGTCTCTTGTCAAAAAGATCATCGGTTGAGTGCCGGTTGAATTCATCCGACCGATAAAATGTCCCCCGGTAGCTAACCGATTTGTACTGGACTCTGGGGTGAAAAATACACGATGGCTATCCGGTGGAAACGACATCGGACGGGTCAAATCATCTGATACCCAACCGATGATCTTTTTGACAAGAGGCCTAAGTAGTATGCGAGGCGTGTTTCAAACCCCCCTTTTAGGTGGAGACTGTGATCGTAAAAAAAATACTTCTTTTTTTTGTTCATCAACAGGCATCGGGCAAAGCACCGAGCACTCGGTGTTTACCACGTCCGAGCATGCATGCGTCCGAGCAAACCTCAATGAATGACATTCTCCTCGACGCAAACATCATGTTATATCCATGACTAAACAAACTTGTGGACTCATTTTTTGGGGGGGCAACTCAAAACTGTGTGAATAAGAAGGAAATATGTGGACAAAGATGATTTCCGATCTTCCCGATGTTGTATCGGGCCTTTAAGGAACTTTGGGAGATAAAGCGGCTCTTTGTGAAATTGACCGACGTCTTTTATGGAACTTTAATTTGGTTTTTCTACTCAGGTGTCGAACTCCGGGGCACGACTCGCCTACTGGAATTTGTTCAAACGTCGCAGCCGTCCGGAGAGCCTGGCCGCCCGCCTGGAACCCCAGGCCGAGCGCGCTGCCGAGGCCTTTGCCGAGGACAGAGTGTTCGCCTACAGCAACTTCGTAGTCGAGAAGGTCGTCTGATGAGAGGAGACGTTTGAAAGAAGGCCCATTATATAGAGCGTCTTACACCATGAACAGCTAAACGACAAAGGGGTGAAAATGTCATTTTTCCGTGAAACTAAAAAGTCTCTGTGATTTCACGGTGCATTTTACAGTCAATTCACCGTGAAAATAATCGCTTCTCTGACCTGATAAGGACATCTTCAGGTCACTTAAGAGACCGTGAACAAAAATGTGAATATCTAGGGTGGCAAGCTCCAGCCTTGGGGGATGGCTAATTTAATTATCAGTTGGGACCACCAGCCTCATTGTGTCCTTGTACCTGTCACTCCCAGATACTTCTAAATTTCCTCTAGCCATCCATTTACCACCAGGAATGTGGCCTTGGAGACCACTGGTGAAAACACCATGAAAATGACTTGGCTAACTGTGTGCCATGAAATAGGGGTGAAAACACGGTGAATTTTCTTTTCACGGGTAAATGACATTTTCACCCTCATTTTCACCGTTTAGATGTTCATAGTGTTAGGGGCCACCCATATTGTTTTTCTAATTTCGATTTTTTTTTTCAAAATTTGTTTGACCCACCCACTAACCCCTAATTTCGATTTAAACAAGAATTTGTTTCTAGCAATTTTTAGATACATACCGTATAAATTCAAATACATGTACACACTGTACACATCTATTAAAAATATTGCTACACACAGTATGACAAGATGATGGCTGGTATTGAAGTATTGGTAATGCATGATGAAAGATACATGTACTTTAGTGGCTGGCCCGTGCGTGATGAAGCTGATTGTTTCCCCTTTTGCACAAGTTATGGAAAGCTGGCTCGGCGAGCACGATATGTAGAAAGGCAAAGCAGAAAGCGGATCCTTTTTGTCTGGATTTTAATAATTATGAAAAGTGAATTTCCATTTTCAATTAATTTCCTTTACCCACCCACCCACTATTTCGAATAAAAGTCGAAATTTAAAAACATTAATATTCTGCTTAATCAGAAACAAATTTGCTGAACCACATCAAGTTGCTAATTATTCTGAAATCTGCCTTTTTGACTTTACGCTTATAGGCACCCCCCAAAAAATGACCAAAACAACACCCAGGAGATTCTTGCCGTTCTGTTTAACAAAGGAAGACCTTTCTTGCTTAGTACACTGTAAAAACGGTGCTCACATCATGCACATGGATGAAGTATGTTGAGGCACATGGTGCACGATACATGCGCACGAGGTGATGCTCACTTTCACTCCATGTGCTTGAGGTACAGTAAATAGGGAGATGTTCTTGTACATGAAGCACTTCATGCACCTCATCCGACTTTTGCTCAAGTGATTACAATGCCACATGTGCTTGAGCTACAGTATTTCATGTGCATGAAGTACACTAGGTGCCTCAAGTGTTCATGAGTCTGGGACAAATATGTGCCATTGCAGAAGTGCATGAGGTGCAGTTCGTTTTCACAGTGTAGATTTTTTGTTTACCACCAGCCGTCATCCCACTGAATCAGAACGAATACGCTTTTTATCTTTAAACCGACGCGACCAATTCACACTTGATATGTCCTTACTCTGGGGCTAATACTGGATGAATTATGTGGACGTCGACGAAATAGAAAAATATAATTTATTCTTCTTATTATTATTATCAAAAACATTTATTAAGCAAAAATTCTGTTTGAAAATATTCATTAAAAATTCATTAAAAATTCTAAAGACACAAAACCACAAGACAATAGTTTACAATTACACACAGATAAATAACAAAAATAAGTTAAGTGCACAGATGCAGCAGAATATTAAAACTTTCACAAAAGAGTTCAACCAATAACAAAATTGTTAAAATACAGATTATTTGAATATAAGATATTACCCGTGATGAACTGCACAAATGGTTTCATCGATGTTTTAACGATACCAATTATATTATTTCTTCCATTTTTGAGCATGACCTGATAACTTCTTCCATAGACTTATAACTCTATTTTATGATTCGTGTCACGATACACCTATATTGGTTTAAGATGGTATATGTTGGGAATATTTTGGAATAAAATGTGCACTGACCGATTTAGCTTTTCTTGTTAAAACTATCTTCAACTCTACAATCTTATCGTTGTGAGAGGTGGGGTTCGGCGAGGTAAATTACCCGAGCCAGAACTGCTTCTGTTCTTATTGGTTTCACATTGGTCTGAGCTGAGATGAATACAAATCCAGCCGAGTATAATAGAAGAGAAGTCTTCGGTTTCTGTTTAAGCTGAATAGCGCCCTCTCTGGCTTACCTCCACCCCCGTTTAAAAACGGGGAGTATATTAAGGGGGAGGGAGAGATGCGGTTCCATACGCGGCGGACCAGATCTACTCTTACCCTCAGAGCCGGAGACTCGGGAGTCTCACAGCTGACGAGGAGAGCACGGAGGGGAGAAAAAAAAAACCCACCTCATTCTCACTCTTTCGCGACCGTCCACCTATACCGACCCCCCTCCCTCCCTCCGGCCGAACCAATCCCCTGCTCCGAGAATGGAAGCGGCCGGAGCGATGGCCCCACTGCCGTAATTAACTCGGAATTACCCGGCCCGGTGTCTTTAAGGCGTCGTCTCTACCAGCCCACATCCTGCCGTCGCCCTCCCCCCTCCGCCCGCGCCTTCGGTCCCACCGCCGAGCATCGAAGGAAACTCGCCGGTCCCGGTATATTGCGTCGCGGCGAGTTGAGCGTCGTTTTGCATCTTCCTCTCCTCTCTAGAACGGGACCTTCTGGGACCAATAATGAGTGGCTTTTGGAACCTCGTACTGGCGGCCGTTACCCTGACAACGGGTAAGTCCTCTCTGTCTCTCTCTCTCTCTCTCAATTGCTTCGGGTCAAATGTCTTTGCTATAGACAAATGGCGATTGAACATTTTGAATGGACCGGGATTTGAACCCGGGCCTTTTTTTTCTTTTGAAGTATTCAGGGATTCGACTGCGCGTGAAGGTTTTTGACGTTAACTGAAATGACCGCACAAAAATAATTCGATTCGGAATAATATCTCCACGCCCTATCGCTTTTCGTCAGGCATTACACACCGATCATGGCTGCAATCCAGCAGTCTCCTGACTACGGGCAGACTACACACTGCCCGAAACGTTGAGTTACTACCGGCTCTTTTCAGAGCCACACTCCTTTTCGAAAGAGAAGTGCTACATGGTGTCACCGCAAACCTTCCACTTAGTATTTCCACCATGCAAACCATCAAGTCTTATCTTAATAACTCGATGGTAACCAAACGAATGTACATTTTTTCCTGACTTAGATGACACAGTAAAAAAAGAAGCTGTTTTTCGATGATAAAAGTAGGATCTTTTCAAAAAGCAGAATTGAGGAAGGTCATGCAAGGATCGAAACGTCATGACCTCTATCCTACGAATGAAATAAAATCATCGCTTTTATTCTTAGTTTTTTCCGAATAAGGGCCTGCAGTTTTAATCCTAGCAGGACCATTCTCAAAGGCAGAACGATTATGCCTTTGAGAAAGGTCCTGCTAGGATCGAAACGTCAGGCCCTCCAATTTTTTGATGTTTGCATTTTTAGTCGTTTTAGTTGAGAATCAGTTTGCAGCATGGGTGAATATTACTATTTTCTGAATCAGACAAAGGGCGTTAATTTGGGTGTATTTTATTTCTTCAAATATGACACCGATGCACAAACTGACTTCCACATCGGATTTTTTTTCGTATAGTCCGTTTGGGCGCGAATCTAGCGCCTTGTGGAGACCTGTAGTCCAATAGGTTGAATAGGTCTCCACAGGGACATTGTGAAGGTGTATTGGTCTCCACAAGGTTTTCACGAAACTGGTATTTGGAAATTACTCAAAAACGGGAAATTTGTGATCCGTCGCAAATTGAAGTGTTATACATAAGGGACATACGGTCCAAATCTCTGCCCAGGAAAGTGAATGCGGCTGAAATGGGAGCATTTCTGAAACATCGTTTCTCGTTCGGTTGTATAGTGCACAAGAACAAAGCAATGTCTCCACAAGGATACACAGATGAACGAGTATGCGTGTCTGTTGTAGTTGACAAATTCGACAACGAAAGTGCAGAACGAAAAGCGATCCCAAATTGATATAAACCGAGGATCGTATATCGCGCGCCGATATATTTCTGTTTCAGACACGCAACTAATAGATTCGGGACTTATTGCATTTTGGTAACAATATTCTCTTCCCGATGAAAATGGTATTTGTATGGCGGATCAGCTGACGCGCTGGAGGCTATAGAAGGGAGGGGGGGGGGAGCATTTGAAATTCAGATTTGGTGGGGGTGGGGTGGGGTTGGGGAGTGCGTGCATCTCGTATGCAGGGACAGCGCTCCCACGAACTATCGGGTGTATAGGAATGGACGCAGAATGGGACTTGTGCTCACACCGGTATTGAGAAAAAAATATATGTGTATTTATACCGCACCGTATAGTCGGTCCAAATAAAGGTAGGAGCTATGGCAGACAGTCCAAGAATGGTTTGGGCGTATTCGACAAGGTGGAATTAGCACTGTTTTTCAGTGCTTTTGCTTGATTGCTCACGTGGAAACTATTATAGTGAGCGATTATAAGGGTGCGATTCGAACCCATTGGTATTACTGCTTTAAAAGTACAGACGTATTGCGCTCTTGTCTATACCGAGCTGGTGGAGGTCGTGTGGTGGATTTGAATCTGCATAGCGGGGGGTGCAGCTGCAGACATTCACGATTTTGCGTTAGCGAGAATGTGATTCGATGGGTACTGTAACTGCTGGACGTACAATGAGCACTGTCTACTCCATGCCGGCTGTCTACGTCCGATTGTCTGTTAAACAAACAAAAAACACAGGAAATTTGGGCAGGATTCGAACCCGCGACTTGTCATTTCTAGTGCGGACGTCTTTACGCACCGGCCCACAGAGCTGAGATCGTGCGCTGGAATCGAATCTGCACTCAGCGGCGGGTGCGGTGAACACCGTTATAGATAAAAACAATGCCCGAGTCGACTTGCGCTTAACATTGTTTGCTCAGTGCTTTTGCCCAAATGCCTGCGATCGACTCGAAGATCTTTGTGAATGTGAGTTGTTTAGAAAGGGATTCAATGATGGTTTGAATAGCACTTCAAGTTCGGTGCTGTGCGCATGCCCGATTGCCCGTCTGAAGACGAAGACAAAATGATAAAGATCGGCAGCTCGGGTGGACTTCTAACTCATGAGCGTCCAGGTTCGGACGATGGTGAGGGTAAGGGAGAAAGGGAGAGAGGGGCAGAGGCAGAGGCAGAGGCAGAGGCAGAGGCAGAGGCAGAGGCAGAGGCAGAGGCAGAGGCAGAGGCAGAGGCAGAGGCAGAGGCAGAGGCAGAGGCAGAGGCAGAGGCACAGGCAGAGGCAGAGGCAGAGGCAGAGGCAGAGGCAGAGGCAGAGGCAGAGGCAGAGGCAGAGGCAGATTTGTTTTAAAAGGGCTGTGATTTAATTCCTAAGACTGCAGAGTACGGGCCGAGCGGGCCGCCACGCGAAACGATTTTTCGTGGCAGAGCGATCTGGGCCGCGCGTATAGGGTAGGAGTACGGGTGCAGGGGGGTAGCTTGTCGGATGAATAAAGGACGCTCGTGATGAACCGGATGCCACCGTGCCGAGGTAGGCCCGGGAGCTAGATTGGAAGAGGAGCAGGGTAGGAGGGAGGGTGGGGGGAGGTGGGTTTATACTGTGTCGTGTCCTATCCAAAGAGAGAGGGAGAGAGAGAGGTGGGGGGGACCAATTCAACGACAAAGGGAGACCAGGGGGTAGGCTGTCTTATCACTCTCATCTGCCTATTCAAAAAAAAAAGGAGGAGGTAGGGCCGGCATAAGCCACTGCACTGGAACATAATCCGATTCTCTTGCACTGTGTGACGAGAGAACATGCAGACTCGCTAAAGCCGCCTATTAAAAGAAAAAAAAACCACCCGGACATACACGAAGTTGATTGAATCGTCAGTCAGACTCGACTCTTTCCTCAAAGAAGAAAACCGATGTAAACTTGCTGGGAAAAAAAAGGTGCACTAGTGCAGTACATTTGGGCTCGGTGTGTACTGGCGCGACCGCCTCCTCTCTTTTTTTCCTACTATTATGAATCCCGTCAGCCAGACAAAAGAAGTAACCGCGGGTACGTGCTCTCATGCACGCTGCATGCCCCGAGCCAGACTAGAAAAAAAAGAGGAGAAAGGTCAGCCGTGGTTGGCGGCTACCGGAGGAAAACACGGCAGGCCAAATGAACCGATTCCTCGTATTATGCTCTGCCTAGTATGATCCAGCACACTGCCATGCCACGACCGTGTATACCGTCTTCGCTGATTTATGATGCCAGTTGGAGCCGAAATGTTAATGAGTATATCTTTGACTTGCAACGGTTGAGGAAACAAGTAGGCATCCAAACGAATGTTAACTGCTACCAGTACTACTTGTAATACCACTACTGCTATTACCACTGTTGCCACTGCTGTTATTATATAGGCTCTACCGCTGCAGTTGCTGCTACTGCTGCTATTACTGCTCGATCCTGCCGCTGCTACTGCTACTGTTGCAACTGCTGCTGCTGTTACTGCTGCTATAGCTACTGCTACTGCTATAGCCACTGCTGCTGCTACTGCTACTGCTTCTACTGCTAGTGTTGCTGCTAC
Source organism: Luidia sarsii (assembly GCA_949987565.1). Lineage (NCBI taxonomy): Eukaryota > Metazoa > Echinodermata > Asteroidea > Paxillosida > Luidiidae > Luidia > Luidia sarsii. The sequence goes on from OX465116.1 coordinate 12,985,692, forward strand.
TGCTGCTATTGTTGCAACTGCTGCTGCTACTGCTACTGCTACTGCTTCTGCTGTTGCTGCTACTGCTGCTACTGCTGCTACTGCTACTGATGTTGCTGCTATATACTGCTGCTACTGCTGCTACTGCTACTGCTACTGATGTTGCTGCTACTGCTACTGCTGTTACTGCTATTGCTGTTGCTGCTACTGCTACTGCTGCTATTGTTGCAACTGCTGCTGCTGCTACTGTTGCAACTGCTTCTACTGCTACTGCTGCTGCTGCTACTGCTGCTATTGTTGCAACTGCTGTTACTGCTGCTTATCTTGCTACTGTTGCAACTGCTGCTGCTACTGCTACTGGTGTTGCTGCTACTGATAGCTCTACCACGAATTGCATCTGACCACTGTCTACGCGGGCTCCATGAATGTACTTTCCCCACACTCGACCTGTCCAGCATGGCAGATTTCACTTCATTGGTGTTATCAGGGAGGTACAAGGCGAGCCTATAGTGCCTCCTTGGTTTGATCCATCTGACCCTTGTCTGTCTTTGGCACGTCATGATCTTTACGTCGACCCATGGAGGAAGTTCCTCCCTGGGCTACCACACCTTCCTAGCCCTTCCGTTTGAGATGGCTGACCGAGGAACGGGTCGGGCACGCTGGCATTCTCAGCATGCGTCCGAGCAGTGTCCAGCAAAGCCCCCATTCCTCTCCCTCGTATCTCACTGGTAACTTTACGAAGATCAACACACAGCCCGGCATTGCGTATAGGGCGTTTGCGGACTCGAGTGGATATGCGTGCGCATGCGTTTAATAGCAATCCGCACCAGTTAGTGGACATTCTGCCGTTTCGCAATCCATGCGTATTGGTAGCGCAGTTCACAATCCCAACGCTGTGTAAACAAAAGTCTAAAATGAAGTCTATTTCCGACACCAAGCACCGACGTTTGGATACTCTGCTATAATACTCATCTGTTCGTATTTCAAAGTCTTTGAAAGTCACAGAAATGGCCCGTACATGCTCAGCGATTACTCATTTCTGGACAACACAGTCCATATTGACAAAAAAAAAGGGAAAGACGATTTACTAGAAAATCGAATGTTCGTACGCGTTCCTTCCTTAAAGGCCCGATACAAGTTTTGGGAAGATCGGATCACATCGATGTCCACAGATTTCCCTCTAATTTACACAGTTTGTAGATGGTCACGATAGAATCCTCGCGTTGGAATCTTACGGTCTGAGATGCTGTACTTTTCGAGAAATCTTCACTTTGTCTTGAACATCGACAAATAGTTCATTACTCTCGAGTACTAGTCATAAACTATTTCTTACACTACAGGCCGGTACGTAAAATGTGACGGATTTTTGCATTTTCTACTTTCTCAGATTACCATTTTAGCTCAAACCTTCGCAGGATTGCTTTTTTGGAATGTTTAATTGGTTTAACACACAAACTGTGGCAATCGTTTGACCTTTACCGATGTTGGAGAGGGTCTTGAAGTGTAGCGAGCGAGAGATAAGTGTCGACCACACGGAATTCATGACGTATCGGTTGCACTATAAGCCGCGTCCTTTCGTTTTCAAAACCTCTCCGATAGCGGCCTCTCCAGGTAACGTTCAAAACGTGGGCGAGCAAGGGTGGGTATTTTTTAAGGGATGCCTCCCACATTCAATTGAACGGAATGGAATGAACGCTACAGGAAAGATAAAGTTCTCTTCTGTTTGTTTCTTCAATGGGGTCGTTGACAGGTGCTTTGGCTTCCGAGGAACAGTTCCGGCTCATCGACGATATATTCTACAAGAAGAGGTACAACAAGGTGGTACGTCCCGTCATCAACGAGACCACGCCCATACTCATCACCACGGAGCTATATCTGAGTCAGATCAACGACGTGGTAAGTACACATGCCGTGTCATACCCGGGGAGGGGCGGTGCTCGATAGATTGGTAAGACGTGGACGCGGTGCGCGGTTTGTGGGCTACAGGGCAACGGACTCCATCTTATGATCATGAAGCCATTCCACTGTAGTTATATAGGCGGTTGTCTTCTTTTCGGACGGTGCCGCTGAGTTGACACCGCTGCCTCGTTCGCTGCAATGATCATTTTTGTTTAATTGGCGGAGGAAGAGTCTATGGGAGTCTTCTAACATGACCGCAGTATTGCATGGATTCCCTGCTTAATATGCGATGATGTGCCCTTATCATCTTCCCTTCTCTTGTCTTCTCTTCTCTTGTCTTGTCTTCTCTTCTCCTTCTCTTCCTCCTTCTCCTTCTCCTCCTCCTTCTCCTTCTCCTTCTCCTTCTCCTTCTCCTTCTCCTTCTCCTTCTCCTTCTCCTTCTCCTTCTCCTTCTCCTTCTCATCCTCCTTCTCCTCCTCCTTCTCCCCCTCCTTCTCCTTCTCCTCCTCCTTCTCCTTCTCCTTCTCATCCTCCTTCTCCTCCTCCTTCTCCCCCTCCTTCTCCTTCTCCTTCTCCTTCTCCTTCTCATCCTCCTTCTCCTCCTCCTTCTCCTTCTCCTTCTCATCCTCCTTCTCATCCTCCTTCTCCTCCTCCTTCTCCTCCTCCTTCTCCTTCTCCTTCTCCTTCTCCTTCTCATCCTCCTTCTCCCCCTCCTTCTCCTTCTCCTTCTCCTTCTCCTTCTCATCCTCCTTCTCCTCCTCCTTCTCCTCCTCCTTCCCCTTCTCCTTCTCCTTCTCCTTCTCATCCTCCTTCTCCTCCTCCTTCTCCCCCTCCTTCTCCTTCTCCTTCTCCTTCTCCTTCTCCTTCTCCTTCTCCTTCTCCTTCTCCTTCTCCTTCTCCTTCTCCTCCTCCTTCTCCTTCTCCTTCTCCAATGTTTATTGTTTAATTTTGTTATATTCATTTATTTAGTTGATTATTTTCAAGTCTTACTTGTAAATATTGTTTATTTTGGTTTGTTTTGTTTCGGTTATTTTCAAAAGATTGAAATAAAGTTCTCCTTTTGAAAAAAAAATCTCCTTCTCCTTTTCCTTCTCCTCCCCCTTCTCCTCCTCCTTACCCTCCTCCTTCTCCTCCTCCTTCTCATCCTCTAACGTATCTGCCTTCACTTCTCCTTCTCCATCTCCACCTCTAACTTATCCGCTTCCGCACTTTCCCCTACTCGTCTTCTTCTTCTCTCCCCCTACTCTCCCTCCTCCTTCCTCCTGATCCTTAATACTCCACCTCACCCTTTTCCCGGTTCTCCCTAATCTCCCACCCTCCTCCTCCTCCTCCTCCTCCTCCTCCTCCTCCTCCTCCTCCTCCTCCTCCTCCTCCTCCTCCTCCACCGGAATCAGACAAAAGTCATGTTCCTTGTGGGAGGCTCGAATTATCGTCCATCGACCGCCCGGGGATGTCTTTAATAAAAAGAAAAAAAACCCGTTTGTTTTGGCGCGAACGGCCGTGGAGGAAGTTTATTTTCTGAACCGTCTGCAAAGGTCAGCGCTTTAATCTCTTATCGACAGAAATTCAGAGAAAACAAAAATACACCGGACGGTGGGCGCAGAGACTCAGGGGACCTTTAGAGCTGAAATTGAATCAGTCAAAATGATGTAAGAGGGGGGGGGGTTGGGTCCATCTAAATCAGGACAGATCTTTTTTTTTCAAAATGGATTTCCCAGTCTTGACCGGGGATTGATTTCCAATATAATCGCATTTCCTGCTCGACAATATCTCCTTGCAGGGGAGTGCATGGAGCCGATCTACATTATCCGTAAGACCGACTACTGCCGTTCCCTTTTGCAGGAGTGGTGAACGAAACGAGGAACGGGCTGAATACCAAGCTAGTCATCCGAGTCAAATCTGTGACCTAGTGTCCAGCCAAGCTATTGTGATTGCTTTCAGGTTAAGGTTGACCCATATACTATCAAGGGATGCGCCTTCTTATAGAGAGGCCCATTTAACAAGGCCGCGGCGTGATGAGGTATGGTGGTCAGTTCCTTTCCTCGTCGACTTTCAACCTCCCCCTCCCAGCTCTACCGAGAGCCAGGTACGCCCCCACACGGACTGGTCCTACCCTTCGCCGGCTTGGGAAAGTTTTTGTCTACCGATCCGCAGTCGAAACGTCGCTATACCTTCCAACGGATGCCATCAGCCACCCACCGGCCCTCTTGACATTCGTCACGATGAACAAACCTCTTCTGTAATTTAGAGTGATATACAAAAAATGTTGCAAACTGCTTACTGACTGAAATTACTAAAACGCAAAACTCAAAATTTCGTGGGCCTGACTTTTCGATCCTAGCAGGAGCTTTCTCAAAGGCAGAGTGACGAGGACAAAACAGATATACATGTACACGAAGGAAGGGGGAAGAGAGTGAATAGGACACGGATGAGAAAAAAAGACAAAGAGTAAAGCTTAGTAGGGCGAGATCAAAGGGAAGGGCAAGGAGTAGGGTAGGTATTAGTGAGAAGAGGGGGAAAGATCAAAGATCAATGATCAAAGATCTTCTGTAATTATTAAACCCGCAATGTTAGTAAGATTCCGTACATTGTGTGGGTTTGTGTGTGGGGGTGTGGGCTTACATAAGGTGGGTTGTGGGGTACCAGAACAATGGGCGGGTACTCAGAACAATGGGACCGCTCCTTGTGGGGTACTTTTTTGGTACCCCACAAGGTTTTCACGAAACTGATTATTTGGAATTAACTCAAAAAGGAGGAATTTCCGAAGTATGTTTATCCGTCGCAAATAGAACTATTTTATATAAGGGACGTTCGCTAGAAATTTCAGGCTAGGAAAGTGATTCTGGTTCGAAAGGGAGCGATTTGAATTAGGCTTTTCTGGGAGGTTTTTTTTTTTTTAGTACACGAGAACAAAGGAAATACCCCACAAGTACACGCGTGCACGGGCGCGTGTGTATGTGGGGAGATTGGTTGATCTTGGAAACAAGCTGCGTTAGGAAAGGCAACTGTCTGATCAAGAATGCAAATACTGCGTGTGCCCGTCCGGGTTTTTTTCGGGAAGGAAATCGTTTTTTGAACGATTTCCGCGGCGGGCAGATGCTAGAATGGGTCCTGACAAGACATGCCCGCAACTCACAACCTATTTGGAGGAGAAGAAGAAAAAGAAGGAGAAAAGTTCTGGCCGGATAATTGAGTTAAGGTCGCGAGCGGTCCATGCCCTACGTCATTGCGTACGGGCAGGTCGACGTGCAGCTGTCTGCCCCCACTATAATAGCGTATCGGCCATGCACGGGAGGTACATTATTTATTAGACACGCTGATGGCGCGGGCGGGATTCGAACCCGTCACTTTTGCAGGTTTGCCCTTCGGCCGGTCGGTCTCCGCAAAGCACAGACAGAGACAGAGACAGTGACAGAGACAGAAAGAGAGGCAGAGATAGAGAGAGACAGAGACAGAAGCAGATGCAGAGTCGGAGGCAGAGGCAGAGGCAGAAAGCAGAGGCAGAGGCAGAGGCAGAGGCAGAGGCAGAGGCAGAGGCAGAGGCAGAGGCAGAGGCAGAGGCAGAGGCAGAGGCAGAGGCAGAGGCAGAGGCAGAGGCAGAGGCAGAGGCAGAGGCAGAGGCAGAGGCAGAGGCAGAGGCAGAGGCAGAGGCAGAGGCAGAGGCAGAGGCAGAAGGCAGAAGGCAGAGGCAGAGGCAGAGGCAGAGGCAGAGGCAGAGGCAGAGGCAGAGGCAGAGGCAGAGGCAAAGGCAGAGGCAAAGGCAGAGGCAGAGGTAGAGGCAGAGGCAGAGGCAGAGGCAGAGGCAGAGGCAGAGGCAGAGGGCAGAGGGCAGAGGCAGAGGCAGAGGCAGAGGCACAGGCACAGGCACAGGCACAGGCACAGGCACAGGCACAGGCACAGGCAGAGGCAGAGGCAGAGGCAGAGGCAGAGGCAGAGGCAGAGGCAGAGGGCAGAGGGCAGAGGCAGAGGCACAGGCACAGGCACAGGCACAGGCACAGGCACAGGCACAGGCAGAGGCACAGGCAGAGGCACAGGCAGAGGCAGAGGCAGAGGCAGAGGCAGAGGCACAGGCACAGGCACAGGCACAGGCACAGGCACAGGCACAGGCACAGGCACAGGCACAGGCAGAGGCACAGGCAGAGGCAGATACAGAGACAGAGGCAGAGACATAAACATAGAGACAGATATATATGGAAAGAAATAGAGGAAGAGAGCCAGATAGAGAAATGGAGGGAGAGGGGGAGACAGAGGGGGAGATAGAAAGGAGGAAAGACAAACAGAGATAAAGAGAGATGAAGAGAGTGGCGGAGAGGCAAAGAAAGACGAGATAAGAGAAAGAGAAGAGCAAGAGAGGGAGAGAGAGAGGTGGAGAGAGAATGAGAATGTGGAGATAGAGAAAGGGAATGGGGGGATATGAGATGCGCTCTTTCCCAGCGGTCGATGCAAGTCCTCTTCTCGACAACTCCCCGATCGATTTTTATCTCTTTATCCCTCGTCACAGCGGAAGCCCTCTGCGAGACCGCGTTTGTTTTCGGCCGGTAAAGAGCGCATCCTTATTGTGTTTCCGGAAAGTGGTAAAAAATCGGAGGCAAGACCTCGCAAGTCCCCGGTCTCTCAGTTCCTCCTCCCCCCTTCTTCCTTCCCCTCCCCTCCGCACCCGCCCCATCTCCATTTCGTCTCCCCACTTGTCTACATCATTTCCTGCCTGCCTCCCTCTCTCTCCCTCTTCCTATATCCCTCTCCCTCTTTCTCTGCCCTGTCCCTCTTTCTATATCTCTTTTTTCTCTCTATTTATTCCTCTCCCTCCCCTCCCCTATCTCTCCGTCTCCCTATCCCCCTCTCTCTATCTCTCCCACCTCCACTCTTCCCCTTCTCTCTTTCTCTCTATCTCCTTCTCTCCCTCCCCTATCTCCACCTTCTTCACCCTCTCCCCTGTCTCTTTCTCTCTATCTCTCCCTCTCACCTCTCTCCCCCTTCTCTCCCTCCCTCTCCCTCTCTCTCTTTCTCTCTCTATCCATCCTGGCTCCCTCTCTCTCCCTCTCTCTCTCTGTCTCTGTCTGTCTATACCTCTCTCTCCCCTTCTCTCCTTTTCTCTTCCCCCTCTCTCTTTATCCCCTCTCTCTCTCCCCTTCTCTCCCCTCTCCCCTTCTCTCCCTTTCTCTCTCTCTATCCCTACTCTCGATCTCGTTCTCTCTCAACCCCTCTCTCCCCTTCTCTCTTTCCCCCTCTCTCTTATCCCTCTCCATCTATCCCTCCACCTCTCTCTCATATTCTCCCCTCTCCCCTCTCCCCTCTCCCCTCTTCCTCCCTCTCTCTCTTCCCCCTCTCTCTCTGTCTGTCTGTTTGTCTGTCTCTCTCTATCCCTCCACCTCCCTCTCAATCTCTCCCCCACCCACCGTCTCTTCCCTCCTTTAAACGGCCGACATGCTTCGATGTTTTCGCTGCCGATAATGTCATAATTTGGCGAGTTTGGGTATTGATCCGCAGGGCTCGCGGCCGCTCACTCGCCGCCTGATTTCATGAGCGGATGGAGGAGGAGGAAGGGGGGAGGGATGGGGGTGGGTGGTTAGTCCGATCGATAGGTAGGGAGGGGGGAGCGATCAGTCCCTTTATATTTACTCGGCACGGACCGTCCTCCGGGCGGCAGACACCGTGACTTCTGGGCTCAATTTGTACATTTTCTTCCCCTCCTCCAACATCACCTCATCGTTTAGGGACGCGGTAGTTGTATTGCTCTCCGGTGATGCGCTGTGATTTGTATATACCGGAGCGCAATATTGACGGTCGGGGAAGGGAAAGCGATGGTCGGGGCGGGAACTGGCGAAGCCCTTACCCCGGGATGCATCGTCAGCTGGGCAATCTGGATTGCCTCCTCCCTTTTGCTCTATATCTCTGCCTCTCTAGATCTGCATCTCTCCATCTCTCTGTATCACTCATCTCTCATGTATATTTCTGTATATCTCACAGTCTGTCTGTCCTGTCTACCTCTCTGTCTGTCTCTGTCTCTCTCTGTGTCTGTCTCTGTCTCTCTCTGTCGTTCTCTCTGTCTCTCTGTATATGTAAGTTTCTGAATCTCTGTCTCTGTCTCTGTTTACCTCTATCTCTGTCTCTCTCCGCCTCTTTCTGTCTCTCTCTGTCTCTCTGTCTTTGTCTGTCTCACTGTCTGTCTGTCTGCCTGTCTCTCTTTGTCTATCTGTCTCTCTCTGCCTCTCTCTGTCTGTCTGTCTCTCTGTCTCACTCTGTCTCTCTGTCTGTCTGTCTCTCTGTTTCTCTGTCTCTCTCTCTCTCTCTTTCTGTCTCTCTGTCTCTCTGTATTTCGGTCTCTCTGTCTCCCTGTCTCTCAGTCTTTCTGTCTCTCTGTCTCACTCTGTCTCTCTGTCTTTCTGTCTCTCTGTCTCTCTGTCTCACTCTGTCTCTCTGTCTTTCTGTCTCTCTGTCTCACTCTGTCTCCCTGTCTCTCAGTCTTTCTGTCTCTCTGTCTCACTCTGTCTCCCTGTCTCTCAGTCGTTCTGTATCTCAAACGGTTTAAGAGCGTCGGTACGCAAAACCAGGCGTCGTTTTATTTGCCATTTTTCAAAATTGTTCAAAAGTTCCCATTCAGTTTTTCTTTTAATTGTTGGAGTTTTTTTTCCCCCACGATAAATTAAATGTAATTATAGGCAATTCGCTCAGCTGAAATCTCATGATTACAGGCCCCTGCACGTAAAGGCCGATGTTAACCCTCCCACTTTTAATTCCATTCCCTTCGATCATTATCGATCAGTCAGCGGGCATTCCGTCTTGCCGTCTTCCTGTCGATCCATTCCCCTGGAGTTCGGCGGTACCTCTTCTCCCCTCTGCACTCTCTCCACTGCGAAATTTCTCCGGTCTTTCGGGTTTCCCATAAAGGATGTCACCGGCCTCGCTCCACTGGCGAAGGACATCCGCTCAACCAGTCACCGTGCACGGCCAATCCCGTCCCCATGAGCTGCTCCATCTTCCTCTCCCTCAAACGACCCCTCCCCTTCCCCCTCTCCCCCTCTCCCTCTATCTTTAACTCTCCCTCTCACATTCCCCTTCTCTCTCCCTCTCTCTGGCTCTCTCCCTCTCATTTCCACTCCCCCTCTCCCTCCCTTTCACTCTGTCTCCGTCTCCCTCTCCTTCTCCCTCTCCCTCTCCCTCTCCCTCTCTCTTTAACTCTCCCTCTCCCATTTCCCCTCTCTCTCCCTCCCTCTGGCTCTCCCCGTCTCATTTCCACTCCCCCTCTCCCTCCCTTTCACTCCGTCTCTGTCTCCGTCTCTGTCTCCGTCTCTGTCTCCCTCTCCCACTCCGTCTCCCTCTTCCTCTCACTCTCACTCTCACTCTCACTCTCACTCTCACTCTCACTCTCACTCTCACTCTCACTCTCTCCCTCTCCCTCTCCCTCTCACTCTCACTCTCACTCTCACTCTCACTCTCACTCTCACTCTCACTCTCACTCTCACTCTCACTCTCACTCTCACTCTCACTCTCACTCTCACTCTCACTCTCACTCTCACTCTCACTCTCACTCTCACTCTCACTCTCACTCTCACTCTCACTCTCACTCTCACTCTCACTCTCACTCTCACTCTCACTCTCACTCTCACTCTCACTCTCACTCTCACTCTCACTCTCACTCTCACTCCCACTCCCACTCTCACTCTCACTCTCACTCTCACTCTCACTCTCACTTTCCCTCCCTTTCACTCCGTCTCTGTCTTCCTATCCTTCTCCCTCTCCCTCTCCTCTCCCTCTCCATCTCCATCTCCATATCCCACTCCCCTCTCCTCTCTCCTCTCTCCCTCCCCTTCTCCCTCTCTCTCCCCTCTACCTCATTGGGGGGGGGGGGGAGGGGGAGATGGAAGAGGCAGTGACGCAAGCAAATCTTATGGGGGCCCCCTTTTTCATTAAAATTCATGACCGTTTAGGCGGACGAAAATCGTCGGGGGACGGGACCCAACTCGGCGTGCAGGAAATCCGGAGCGGAAAGATTTTTTTTTTTTGGTCGGCTGGATTTTTTTTTCTTGAAAGCACCGTCGCTTTTTTTCCTTTTATGCTCTCTTGCCGTCTTCGTTTGACTTTCCGCTTTTATGGCTCCCTCTCTTTCATTGTTTTCCCCTGACCAAAAAAAATTAATAATAACGAGGGAGTCATTTTTTTTGCTTCAGTCACCGCACTGTCGACGGAATGCCGATCCTTAATTTGTAGCTCCGCTGATTCATAATCTCGACAATTTATTGGTCCATCGGCCGGTACACGATCGAGAGAAGAAGAAAGAAAGAAAAAAACCCAGAAGGTCGAACGACCTTGACAAGGAAATGTCAAGATTCAGAGTGACTTTTTCTTTTGGATTGCATAACTCGCCATGCTTGCGAGAGGTCCGTCTTTTAGTGCAGTGTTCTTGTTTAGAGTGCGGGTGATGTGCTTCAAATAGGGAAAAAAAATAATCCACGACGTGCTGAACATGGCAAAGGGGTTGTTCAAACACTTTCAAGGCGGTCGGGAAAAAGGACCCATTCACAAAACTTGTCTGAGTATTGCATTTTCATGAGCACGAAGAGATCACTTCAGAGTTGTCTTGTTCTTCTAGGAATATTGGCTGTTGTCGAGTGCACTGTTTAAAGCGTAATGCACCGGTTGCATCGCCGATACAAGGCGGTATCTGCCGGGCACGAACCCGGCCGACTCGGCGGTCGAGTGGGTGAGACGTCTGGTCTGACGAGTAGGAGTCGCAGGTTCGCATCCCTGCCTGTGTTATCTCAGCTCATCAGCAGCCAATCAGGCAAAGCACTCTCTGTCACAGTGAAAAAACAACAACCCAAATTCATAGTGATTCCATGGACCCTTTTTCGAAGTGAATTCACCCTGGACATGTTCACCTCATATGATGACGTGCTCTTGGCAAATTACGTACCGCACAACACACCTTTCTCGCAGTTGTGATCTAGTCTGTGTGTAAAGGTACGCCATAGGCTTGCGCATTGCAGCCAAAAAAATTACCAGCAAGAATGTGGCCTCGAAATAGACCGATGGTGAAATCACCACGAAAACCTGGTGGAGAGCATTTGAGCGCGAACAAGTGGTGAAACTGCAGTGAACTTTCTTTTCACGGCAACACAATAGAGGCAGGGTCAGCAAAATGTGACCTGGCACAGCATAATGAGGAATAACCCCCACTTTTGAGATTTTGAGATTTTCTAATGATGTGGAAGAGTATACCATTAGCTTTCGAATGATATCAAAATTATTTCCGTGTGAACTTTGTTGTAAATAGTACGAGGGGACTTCGCTTGTTCATTTGGCACCAGACACAATATAGCAGCACCACTCCTCGAAAGCGGCCATTCAAAAAGGCAGGAACTTCATATTTTCATGAAAACAGTACACAAACACTCCCCCGAAATCCTCATTTTTTCAACATTTAGAGACGGATTTTGGAAAAATCCTTTGGACATAATATCCTCCAATACATTAACTTTCCGAAAAAATTGTAATCGATTTGAGAAGATACTTTGACTTCAGGCGTTGTTTACTGGAAAAGTGTTTTGGTGGGATATTCCTCATGTCGCTGTGCCGGGTCACAAATAGAGGCAGACCCAGGAGACAGTGCAAGCGAATCTAGCGCCTTGTTGGGACCTAATATAATAGGTTGAATATAGGTCTCCACAGGGAAACTGGAAAGGTGTATAGGTCCCCACAAGGTTTCCACGAAACTGGTATTTGGTAATAACTCAAAAACGGGAAATTTGTGATGGGTAAGAATCAGTCGCTAATTGAAGCGTTATATATATAAGGGATATACGGTCCAGATTTCTACCCAGGAAAGTGAATGTGGTTGAAATGGGAGCATTTTCTAAAACATCGTTTCTCATTCGGTTTGTATGAAGACCACGGATGTCCGTGTGGCTGTGCAGCGATTGTGCGGATGACAGTCATTCCCGCATATGTGACCAGTCACAGTCGACGGTGCTCCAGTCAGGGCGTTCAACCTATAGCGCGCAAACACTCCATGATAGTCTCACGAGACCGACGGATGCCTGCAATCCATGTTCTCCCATCTCGACGAAACCCCGCCCCATCCACCTCCCCCCATCCCCCTCCCCCTCCTCCCCCTCCCTCCCCGCCGCCGCCTTTGTAATTCAATTAATTGCCGTCATTAGTGTAACAACACAGCGCTGTGAAGATCAGAGCACTAATTTGTCTCTCGGGACGCGGCCGATGTATCCTCCCTTCCACCCCCACATCCCACAGTCTCTTTATTGACTCTGCTCCACCTCGTTCCCCGCTTCCCTTTCGGTGAATCTCGGCTTAAAAGACTATATTTTTGTTTCGTCGTCTTGCTAATCTTCTCCCTCCCCCCCACCGTGGAGACCCGGGTCCCCTCCCCTCCCCCCACCCGCATCTTCCATCCCAAGCCCCCCCCCCTCCTCCCCCAAACCCACCCACCTATATAGCTCAGGGGCCTGTCAACGGTCTCATCCCTTCTCCCGTTCTCTCCTTCTCTCCTTCTCCGTGTATTTTCTTTTTTTTTGCATCAGGAGGCAAGAATTGGGTCAGATTAAAGGATGAAGCAATTATGAGAATGTACACAAACGAGAGATGATGGGATCAAATATAAAAGTACCCCATTTCAATTTTGACGGGTCTTTTTTTTACATCCTTACATATTCATAAATTGCTTTAATAAATCAATTTAATTCAATTCAATTCAATTCAATTCAATTCAATTCAATTCAATTCAATTCAATTCAATTCAATTCAATTCAATTCAATTCAATTCAATTCAATTCAATTCAATTCAATTCAATTCAATTCAATTCAATTCAATTCAATTCAATTCAATTCAATTCAATTCAATTCAATTCAATTCAATTCAATTCAATTCAATTCAATTCAATTCAATTCAATTCAATTCAATCCATCCAATCCAATCCAATCCAATCCAATCCAATCCAATCCAATCCAATCCAATCCAATTCAATCCATTTCAATCCAATCCAATCCAATCCAATCCAATCCAATCCAATCCAATCCAATCCAATCCAATCCAATCCAATCCAATCCAATCCAATCCAATCCAATCCAATCCAATCCAATTTAATCCAATCCAATCCAATCCAATCCAATTTAATCCAATCCAATCCAATCCAATCAATCCAATCCATTCCAATCCAATCCAATCCAATCCAACCCAATCCAATCCAATCCAATCCAATCCAATCCAATCCAATCCAATCCAATCCAATCCAATGCAATCCAATCCAATCCAATCCAATCCAATCCAATCCAATCCAATCCAATCCAATCCAATCCAATCCAATCCAATCCAATCCAATCCAATCCAATCCAATCCAATCCAACAAAACAGTCTCGTAGATCGATTTCGATTCTAGAACCTCGTGATTTTGCTTGCAGGTTTACTAACCCTGTTAATATAATCAATCGTCCTAAAACAGTGAGAATCGAACAAATCATAACAGTTTCTTCTCTCATTTTTTGATGATATGCGAATTTGTTGCAAACTGCTTACTGCTAATTAAAATGACCAAAGATGCAAATCTCGAGAAAAAAGTGCATACGGGCCTGTCTGTCGTTTCGTTCCTATATGAGGGGCTCCTCTCAAAAGCCATTTCCCAATGATTTATTTCTGTTTTCTTTTTTTCCCTCCTCACAGAATGAGAAGTTCCAGACCATTAGCACGATGGTGTGGCTGACCCAGGTAAGCGAGCGGGGTTACGGGGAGGGGGATGGAGGGGGATTGGGGGTCTGGTTAGGGTATGGGCTAGCCACACGGTATACTGAAGTCATCGGGGGTTAAAAAAGGGGGCCGGGGTATCAAGAAGAGGCATTCGGTACGCTACATCTGTGGAACCACCGTATACTCTCGGCGTTTCTCGCGATTTTCTTTCCCACTTTGTTCATTCATTCATTCGTTCGTTCATTTATTTATTTCCACAGTTTCACATGACTATAAATAAATACTAGGAAGTGCTTTAAAAGTCATTGTGAGACTGCAGAGGAGTCCACTAAGAAGCAGTGCTTGTAATCGTTGGCCCCTTCTACACAAATTAAGGTTGTTGTTGTTTTTCCGACACAAAAAAAACAAAGCAAATACTACACAAGTACGTTACACGTACTCGGCATATCGGATAATACGGGACGCGGCATTTCAACGACGAAAGGGGGACTAAAATCTCCATGATACACATTTATTATGATGATATATATTTTTTTACACGACACCGGCCAACCAATAAACGGGTCTATACAATGTACAACTGCTCGAACTGAACCGCACGGGACCATCTCGTCTCGTTGAAAGCGCCGACACTGCGAGGGGCAAATGTCAAAACTGTTTTGATATCATACGAATGAATACGGGGCTAATTTGACACGTGATATCTTACTTGCCTGGTCGTCGCATTTCAGAGAAAAAAACAAATTCGCCCGTATCCCTTGACTGAATGATTATCGTGGAGCTGCTAAGCTTATCCTCGTGAAACGCTGCTCAGTGCGGAAAGCAATCTAGCAGGATTGTAAACAACGTTTGGAAGTGGCATACATTTTTTTTTTTACTTTTCTTTTTTGAGGGGGTATGTTTAGTCAAATTGATATCAGAGTGACGTCATTAACTAATGAAGGAACGGTCCGATGGCAGATAAAAAAATCACACAGTCGACCAGCGATCGCGCCACAACTGACCGCAATAAAAACACCACTTTTATGTTAATGGTGACTTATTAATAGCTCATTTGAATTAACTGGCATTATACAGCAATTAGTGGTTGAATTGCTTCTGACTGGCGCCCCCACCTCGGGCAAAGACTAGTTGAATATTTTGGGAAGGCCGCCATCTAAAGTCTGGATAGCTTAGATGGTAAGAGCGCTGCATGGTACGCAGAACCAGATGTCTGGGGTTCAAGTGAGGTTTTGGGGCCTTTTCTCCTTTTCTCAGATTATCGTTTGAGCTAAAAACTTCACTGTTCTTTTTAATGCAATTTTAACCAAAACAAAGCTAAAAAGCCACTCAGGGTTAAGAGCTAAGGGAAGAAGAAGATAGAGAGGGACCCAGGAAGGCTGGAGATAGGAATTGACATTCCTTTAAAAAAGGGCAAGATCGTAGGAAGGGGGAAAACAAGAACCAGGAAGGGAATTCCAGAGAGAGGCAGAACAAGGGAAGAAGCTGTTCCGACACCTCTCCGTTCAACACCTTGGGATATATAAAGTGTGCGGGTGAGATGAAATAAACTGTGTTGTTTTCTGAGTATAATGGTTTAACCAATACCTCCTGGTTTAATAAATCAATTATTTTATTTGTTTAAAAGTAAATTTTAAGTATAAGAGGGAATTATATTTTGATATCATTTGAAAGCTAATGGTATACTCTTTCACATCATTAGAAGACCTCAAAATCTCAAAAGTGGGGTTATTCCTCATTATGCTGTGCCGGGTCACATATACAAACTGAGGTAATCTTTTGAGATTTACCAATGTTGTATTGGGCCTTTAAGTAGGTCTAGGATAATCGTTGCCACTCCCCGGACTTTCTATTTTTGGAACTACGAGAGAAAGAGAGAGAGAGAGAGAGTTTACAGAGAGAGGGGGTGGGGGGGGGGTCTCCGTGACACCTGTAACCCGGCCGACCCGCTCAATCCCCCCCTCGCCTCCACTCCGCGCTGAGGCGAGGCCGATGCTTCCTCGTTTTTTGTTTTTTGTTTTTTTTTAATTGATAATCGGGTCACGGTGTGTCAGCGGCGGTTTTTTTTGTTACCGCGGTTATAAATAGTCCACCGTTGGCTCTGTCTCCACGGCAGTGAAGCGGATTTTTACGTCGGTATTATTGCTGGCAGTATTCCGTATTCCACCACAAGCGCTGGCTGGGGATTTTTAATCACCATCCCGGCTTTGGAAATGTTAACATCGATGGCCACGCGATGATTTGGGTACACTTAAAAAAAAAAAAAAATTGCAGGATATCTTTTTTTCCTTCCCCACTCCCGGCTTCATTCAGGAAGGATAGGATTCGGTCGACCCCCCCCCCCTCCCAGCTTCGGATTTCCAACGACCAGCCTGTTCTCGAAGTAACCCCCGCTCAAATTTCACAATAGCTTGCAGTGGAGAAGCCAACAAAAATAAGGGGCTCGTTGATAACCTTTTCGTGTCACGTGTGATCCGGGGGGTCCTCGATCGCGCGCCCAATGGACCCGTTTCCCACGAAATATGCAAATTTAGACCTAGCGCATGCGCTTAACTAAATTGGTGGGCAAGCGGGCTGCCAACCAATCATAGTTTTTTTCTTTCACGGGCGTGCGCGCGTTCCTTCTCACTAACAGTTTGGCGTGCGGTCATTGGCTATTCAGTCAGCGTCTCCTGCGCGCGTATTTCGAAACCTGCACGCAACGCGCACTCGTTTGCCCACCAATTTAGTAAAGCGCATGCGCCAGCTCTTATTTGCATATTTCATGGGAAAGGTCCATTGGGCGGCGCGTACTTCTGCGCGTGCGCGGGATGCGTATTCGATTTTTACACCGTAGCCGTTGGTTTTTCGCTGTGGCAGTGCAAAGTCGCGCTTGAGAAGAGACTAGCCCTGCGTTATCAACAGGGCATCTTAATCATAGTGTTGAAACTTCATTGCTCAAAGTGAACAACGACCTCCTCATGTCTCTTGATAATGGCAATGAAGCGATATTAATTCTTTTGGACATGACTGCGGCCTTCGACACCGTCGACCACTCCATCCTCCTCGCAAGACTTAGGACCAGGTTTGGGGTAACTGGAGCTGCTCTGGACTGGTTTTCATCCTACCTGTCAAAGAGAGAACAGAGAGTTCACATTAAGGATACTGCTTCGGACCCTAGTTATCTGCAGTGGCGAGTGCCTCAACGGTCGGTTGTCGGTCCTGTCCTTTTCATCTGTTATACATCACCAGTACAGGAGATCATCGAGTCGCATGGTTTCTCAACAATGATGTATGCTGATGATACACAACTTTACATCTCTATGAAATCTTCCGACAGAGACCAAGTATACTGAAAGGCTCGAAACCTGCTTGCAAGACGTGCAGTGCTGGATGATGAGCAACAACCTTGTCCTAAATGACAGCAAGACGGAAGTTCTTCACGTCTCCTCAAAATTCAGACATTGCCAAATACTCCCACCAATCTCAAGTGCGAGCAGTAATCAAATATCACCATCTGATTCGGTGAAGGACTTAGGGTTCACCTTTGATAAGCATCTCACCATGCGAAATCACATCAACAAAATCTGCAGTAATGCCACTCTAGCGCTCAGAAGAATCGGCAAGATCAGACCCTACCTCAATAAGTCTACAACTGAGATTCTTGTGCATGCATTTGTGTCATCACTTCTGGACAATTGCAACAGCTTATTCTACGGTCTTCCAGACAAGGACCTTTCAAAGCTGCAAAGAATACAAAACTCAGCTGCAAGACTTGTGACGAAGAAGGGAAAGTTTGAACACGTATCACCGCTGTTACAAGACCTCCACTGGTTGCCTATTAAGTGTAGAATTAAATTCAAAGTACTTGTGATTGTCTTTCAATGCATGTATGGATCAGCACCCGAATACCTCAAAGTATTGATCCAACCATACAACCCCCAAATCACTCTCCGCTCACAATCAAAGAACTTACTGGTCCCACTTTATTCCAATACTAAATCCTATGGAGGGAGGGCTTTCCAGAAAATAGCTCCGGACTTATGGAACTCACTGCCACAACATTTGAGGGATGAAACAAATTTTAATACTTTTAAGGTTAAACTGAAAACACATCTGTTTAATCTGTAGATTACAATCTGTTTTGTTTCTTTTGTAAACTGTTAAGCGCATTGAGGTTTCTTTCAGTAATGAAATGCGCTCTATGAGAATCACCTATTATTATTATTATTATCAACAGGACATCGTACATGTTTGCGTCACACTGTGCAACTATACATACAACAGCTAGCCGCATTCCGCCCCTCCACAAGAAATCCCAACTGGCTTATCTCGCCACTCAGCACTGCATGTAGTCTGTTTTCAAGCGCTGGTTTGCACCAATACAGCGAAGAACCCTAGGCTGCGGTGTAAAAAAAAAAAAAAAAATACGCGCACGGCGTACGGGATGGAATGAATAATTGCTGTCGTCCTACGACTGTTACCTGAGTGGTCGGGGGCTTCGTCACTGCATCCAAAACAAAATGAAGAAAAGAAGAAAATCCCCCACTGTGATCTTGTCCAGCGCAGCGGCCACACGATACTAATACCAGTGTTGACAGGACCACCCCCACCCCCGTGGTTTGCAGACGGATTATGGGACCGAGAGCTCTGCTTGTTTCTTGTTTCTCCGTCGTCTTCTCCTTCTCCTTCTTCCTCTTCTTCTTCTTCTTCTACTTCTTCTTCTTCTTCTTCCGTCTCCATCACTGTGATGAATTTTTTATGATTGCCCCCGACCGGGGTGTCTGGGGAGAGGATTAACTCGCCTTCTAATCCCTCCCATCGCTGACCCAGATCACGAGGGGGGGGGGGGGCTGTGTCCGCCCGGCCCGGGCGCAACAACTTCCAGGGTGATTTTAATCAGAGGGATTACCTCCTTAATCATGGCGTGTCGCAGCGTGCCTCTCTCTGCCTCTGTGTGTGTCGGTCTGTTTGTCTGTGTGTCTGTCTGTGTGTAGGCCTATGCCTGTCTGTCTGTCTCTCTGTCTGTCAATCTGCCTGCACCTGCATGTCTATCTGCCGGCCTGCCTGTGTGTCTGCCTGTCTGTCTGTCTCGTCTCTGTCTCTCTGTCTCTATGTCTGTCTCGCTCTGTTTCTCTGTGTCTCTATCCCTTTCTCTACCTCCCTCTCTCTCTCTTTGTCTCCATACCTTTCTTTTATCTGTCTGTCTTTCTCTTTCACTCTCAGAGTCTCTCTCTGTTTGCCTCTGTCCATGTCTCTGTCTCTCCCCTCTCTCTGTCTCTCCCCTCTCTCTCTGTCTCTCCCCTCTCTCTACCTCCCTGTCTCTGTCTCTGTCTCCATACCTTTATTTATCTGTCTGTCTTTCTCTTTCACTCTCAGAGTCTCTCTCTGTTTGCCTCTGTCCCTGTCTGTCTTTCCCCTCTCTCTGTCTCTCCCCTCTCTCTGTCTCTCCCCTCTCTCTCTGGTTCTCCCCTCTCTCTGTATATCCTCTCTCTCTGTCTCTCCCCTCTTTCTCTCTGTCTCAGTTTCTTTCTGTGTCCCTGTCTCTGTCTCCCCTATCGCTGTGTGTCTACCTCTCTCTGTTTCTCTCCTCTCTCTGTCTCTGTATTTCTACCTCTCTCTGTCTCTCCCCTCTCGCTCTGTCCCTCTCTCTCTCTCTGTCTCAGTCTCTCTCCGTCTCTCCCCTCTCTCCCTCTCTCTCTCTCAGTCTCAGTTTCTCTCTTCTTTCTCAGCCGAGTCCGCCTCAGGGCCTCGGATCAATGAGGTAGAATAAATCTTCCCCTCTAAAACCGGCCACAGGTCTTTGGAATGTCACTCCTGCTCAATACACAGTCGCCTTTTCCTTCGACCATCCCCTCAACCTTTGGAGCTAGTGTAAGCGGAGCACACACACACACACGCACGCGCGCGCGCACAGAACGAGAGACACGGGTTCACCGGTATATCGCCCGATGCCATCTTAAACGCGTGCGTATTAAGCTGCATGCACGGGTCAGAGAAAAGAACATCCGATCGACGTTCGGGCATCGGCATTGGAAAGAGGATATCGGCCATCGACTCGAAGAGGCCCCCGCATCCTCTCCGAAAACGTCTTCCTCCCTTCAACGACTGCTATTTCTCTATTATACCTCGAAACGGGGACCTCTGATGCGGTGGGATTAGCCTATACGCAGACGGTGAGATAGCAAGGATTAAATGCCCGTATTGCCTCGCAGGCCGTATCGGCGTATATATACGCGTAGATTAACCGCGGATCGGCAGATGGCACTGATCGGACTAGACACTCAAAAATATGCCCCGTGTAATCATTATGATGGGAGTAGATGAGAGGCTTGTCCAAAATGTCACGGGTGGATTTCACAGAGTCTTTAAAACGATGCCTCGTATAACTCGACACACGATGGATGACCCATCGTGTGTTTGTGATGGGCTGTATGGTTTCTGTGCGTCGCTCATCTAGTCTTGCGATTGGTCGCAAGTCCCATAAGGTCTCTTGTCAAAAAAGATCATCGGTGGAGTGCCGGTTGAATTCATCCGACCGATAAAATTTCCCCCGGTAGAAAGCCGATTGTACTGGACTCTGAGGTGAAAAATACACGATGGCTATCCGGTGGAAACGACATCGGACGGGTCATATCATCTGATACCCAACCGATGATCTTTTTGACAAGAGTCCTAAGTGTAGAACGGAGTGGTATCGGAACGGCTTCTTCCCTCGTTTTGACTCTACCTCGAATTCCCTTCCTGGCTCTTGCTTTCCTCCTGCCTACGATCTTGCCATTTTAAAAAAGGAATGTCAATTCCTATCTCCGGCCTTCCTGAGTCCCTCTCTATCATCTTCTTTCTCTAGCCCTTAACCTTGAGTGAATTTTCAGCAATATTTTGGGCGATCTTGCATAAAAAAATAACGAAGAGTTTGGTGAAATCGACCATTGAAGCTGTGATTCCTTTTAGAGCAACTGTCTTTGCTATCTCAACATTATTATGGTCGCTAGTCATGGGCATATTCGGAAATGAAATGACAACAAGCAGATCGATGATTTTGGAATCGGGTTCCACAGAATACTTCTGAGAGTATACCGGTAAGCGACTGGGTGCCGGACGAACTTGATTCTTCACTCATTATCGGAGAAGCCATGAGGAGAGGGAAGTGTAATGCGCTACATCGGTCACATCATGTCACGAGGAAGAAAAGTAGCCTTGAAAATAACACCTGACGATTCCAGGGGATAACGTGGAAGTTTAGCGGAGGAAGAGAGCGACCCGTAACAGCGCGGACAGATGGTATTATGAAGAAATTCGCGGGTGGAAGTGTGGCTGTTGCTTTGAACAAGGCAAAATACAGAGATGGATGCATGGAGAACTCTAGTGAAGGAGGCCAATAGACACCATGACAATGAAAGAGAGAGGAGAGAGGGGAGGGGGAGGGGAATGGAGAGAAAGGGAGGGAGGGGTAGAGAGAGGGAGGGGGAGAGAGAGGGAGGGAGAGAGAGAGAGAGGAGAGAGAGGAGAGAGAGGAGAGAGGGGAGAGAGAGGGAGGAAGGAAGAGAGAGGCTGAGTGGGAGAGAGAGGGAAGGGGTAGAGTGTGGCAGGGGAAAGAGAGAGGGAGAGAGAGAGTGAGGGAGACAGAGAGGTAGGGGGAGAGAAAGAGGAGAGAGAGGAGAAAGAGGGAGGGAGGAATAGAGAGAGTGACTGGGAGAAAGAGAGGTAGGGAGAGAGAAAGTGGAGAGGGGAGAGAGGGGAGAGAGGGAGAGAGAGAGGGATAAAGAGATGAGAGAGAGTAGAGAGAGAAACGGGGGAAGGGAGGGGAGGGAGAGAGACAGAAAGAGGGAGTTGGAGAGAGAGAATGGGAGGCGGATGAGGGAGGGATGAAAGCAGAGATATATGGAGACTGAGATAAAAGGGAGAAAGACAGAGGGAGAGTGGGTAGGGAGAGGGAGAGTGGGAAAGGAAAAGAGGGAGAATCAAAAGGAAATGAGAGACAGGAAGAGGCAGGGAGGCAGAGAGAATGAGAGAGTTGGACAGACAGGAGGCCTCCTTTAAAAAAAAGGTACGCAGCCATTACACGAGCATGCAGCGGGCGTGACTGACGATCAGACGCGCTCGTCTCGGAGGCGTGAAAGCACGCGCCGGTAGTTTGGGCCGAATGCGAGATGCAATGGCAACCTTGCGAGCGAGCGTAAACCCCACCCCCCCCCCTCCCCCCTCTCCCTCCCCACCGCGCCGCCGATTAAGATGTAATCGTCACGGTCGGCTCCCGTGCAACGCGCCCGGTTGCTCATCGCCGCTCGCCCGTGCCCTTGATAAGATCGCAGGGCGGACGTCCACATTAGGACCGATAAGCGGCGGTCAAACGGAGCGCGGACCCTCTCCGCCATCAGCCTCTCGTCGCTGGGACCTGTGTGTGAGGCGGAAAGGGTTAATTCCTCAAATTCCTTTTAGGGGGTAAAAGGGAGTAAGGAAAACAAAAGATTGGGAAGCCGGTATAATTGTACCGCATTACGAACGTGCCGAATGTGAACACTAAATGCCGTTTCGTCTGAGCATATTATCGTGTGCTTTCTATCAAGGGCTGATGCGAAGCAGAGAGACACTCTTTAGGAGTCACAGGAAGCCAGGAAATGCTACGATATTCTCTAAAATCCTTCTATTTATGTCAATAGTTTAATTTTTTTATTATTATTATGGTTTATTTATTTCATTATGCCTCCTCGCAGCCAAACGGCTGAAATGTATTGGCATTACACACAATTCCTTATATTTGCTTCATTAAAAACATATATATATATACATTTACATTTCAAAAAACATTATATTATTAAGAAAATGTTAAGGATGTGAACAACACCAAGACGGAGAAATGAAAACTCATTTACACATTGAAACATGGAGCTACTAGTGGCTGAAAATGTACAAATAGAAAAAAAAATTGATCTCAAAAACAAATACTCATAAAAGAGGGTGTAAAACATGGCGAAATAGAGAATCGTTAATAAAAATCACACACAAGGAAGCACAAAAAAAAATTAGAAAATTTAAAAAATCCTTATTAAGACTAAAAATATAAATAAAACAAAAACGGTGGTGGCATTTTGATTGCTTGGGTTGCATCAGGACATTACATTATGATAGGCATTTGTCCCATCAAGAGCCACACAATCAACATAGGTTTCTGAGCCACTGCTTGTAAGATGACTAAACCATTTGAGATCTTCTTCAGGGAGAGAGAAGACAGAGCCAATATCCATCAGTGCCCACGGCCGTCACACGGTGGTTTTATTCGTGATATTAATGTGTCATTCTCCAAACTCGGTGACTCAAATTTCCCTGCGACGAGCCGCTCGCAGCGGATCTCAAGCAAAGGTGCACTTCCGGCCGGAAAGTCGCCGACAGCGACTCGCTGTAAACCTTTTGGAAAAAAACTCCGTCTGAAGTCACTGCTAAAGTATAACAACACGGAACAGTAACTACCTGCGAGATAGATCAATAAGAAGACACTATAATTACGAGCACGCGAGTCAAACCTTGCACAATGGGACATCTGTGTGGCTGTTGCAACGCTACATTTTGTTTTGTGGTAGGATGAGAAGGTATCTTTTTTCAAACTTGGATAATAGCGGTGCCCGGATTCGGAGGTCCCGGCACATAATTATAGCAACACCAACCGTTGTTCCGAAATCGGAGTTTCCGGCGCGAAGTGGTTAACGGCAGTTGTGTACGTGCTGCATTACCCCTCCCCCGGGTCAAGTCCCCCCTTTCCTCACTGGCCATAATCACATTCTGTGACTCTTTCCTTGGTCGGTTTTGTAACAGCGCTGGACCGACGAGTACTTGCGCTGGGACCCGGATGAATACAACGACCTGACGGCCATGCGTCTACCGTCGGATATGGTCTGGCTACCAGACACGGTGCTGTACAACACGTGAGTAAACCTCATCAGGCCGTCCGTGCACCAGTCTTTTAAAATGTACAAAAACACTGGAGTAATAACAGACCGTTCACGGAAGGAAGCTTTAGGCTGGGACTTAGGGTTCAGTCTTCTCTTAACCTTGATAATGTCACAGGCATCTAGAAACAAGCGTTTGGCACCATTTTCTCGGGGAATACATCTATCAAGCCAACAAAATTTCAAATTGGGAAACGCACGACTACCTGGATCGAAACGTCAGGCCCTCTAACTTTTAAGATTCATGCATTGCAGGTCACTCTATCTAGTCAGCAGTGAGCAGTTTGCAACAGTTTTTTTTCCTTCAAATATTAGATATAAAGTTAATACAAAAAATGTTGCAAACTACTGACTAAAATGACCTACAATACACGAATCTCAAAAGTTTCGATCCTAGCAGGACCATTCTCAAAGGCAAACTCTAACCTTTGAGATTCAAATAAAAAAATGTTAAGAGATATACAATTATGTTGCAGACTGCTTACTGGCTAAAATTACCAAAATCCAAATCTCAAAATTTAGTGGGCCTGACGTTTCGATCGTAGCAGGACGTTTCTCAAAGGGAGGTCCTGCTAGGATCGAAACGTCAGGCCCATTTTTGGAAAAAAAATATATAACAAAAATTGAGGATAGATAGGTTTGTGGAGACACCATGTAAATTCTCTTTTGTGAGTAAGTGTGGTTCTGAAAAGAACCGGAGGAACTCGACGTTTCGAACAGTATACTCTGCTCGTCTTCAGGAGAATGCTGGATTCCAACTGGGAGTGGGGCTTATGTAGTGTGGAGAGGGATCCTGGTGAGGGGATTAGCTCAATGGAGGGTGAAGGCGGGAAATGTAAAGGCGGGAACAAGGGATGCTGCACAGGATCCTAGTTTTGGGTGTACTGTGTGTGTGTTCACTCATGTGTGTCATAAGTGGTGGACTGCTAGGGGAGTGAACAACTGTAACCGAGGGGGAAACTAGTGGGAGGGGGGCCTAGTTGTCCTAGGGTATAGGAGACCCAGCAGACCGGGGGGTTTGAGGATAGGGCGCCAGATGTCGCTGATGTTAACACCTATGTCTTGGGGGACAGTGTCAAATCTCATTTAACAAAAATTGAATCAGAGACTCGACTTTTCCTCAACTTCCCACTCTCGAAGCCGCGAGACGTCCAACGCTCAACTGATGTCCATACAGACCACGATGATCATCAACAGCGATGGCACAGTGGACTGGAGCGCCCCCATCACCCTGATCAGCCAGTGCACGGTCAACGTCAACTACTACCCGTTCGACGCCCAGAAGTGCAACCTCAAGTTCGGCTCGTGGCAGCACGACGCGCGGTTCATCGACTACCCAGAGGCGGTGGCCGACGCCACAATGTACCAACACAACGGGGAGTGGGACACATTCGGTAGGTATCCCGGGACTCCCCCCCACCTAAAAAAAAGAACGTTGCCTTTTCTCTTTCTGCTTATTCAGAAAGGTCCCGCAGAACGTTGTCTTTCCTCACTCTGCTTTTTTCAGAAAGGTCCTGCAGAACGTAGCCTTTTCTCTCTCTGCTTTTTTTCAGAAAGGTCCCGCAGAACGTTGCCTTTTCTCACTCTGCTTTTCTCAGAAAGGTCCTGCAGAACGTTGCCTTTTCTCTCTCTGCTTTTTCTCAGAAAGGTCCTGCAGAACGTTGCCTTTTCTCTCTCTGCTTTTCTCAGAAAGGTCCTGCAGAACGTTGCCTTTTCTCTCTCTGCTTTTCTCAGAAAGGTCCTGCAGAACGTTGCCTTTTCTCACTCTGCTTTTCTCAGAAAGGTCCTGCAGAACGTTGCCTTTTCTCACTCTGCTTTTTCAGAAAGGTCCCGCAGAACGTTGCCTTTTCTCACTCTGCTTTTTCAGAAAGGTCCTGCAGAACGTTGCCTTTTCTCACTCTGCTTTTCTGAGAAAGGTCCTGCAGAACGTTGCCTTTTCTCACTCTGCTTTTTCAGAAAGGTCCCGCAGAACGTTGCCTTTTTTCACTCTGCTTTTTCAGAATTTTTGGAGAGGTTTCATGCTTGATATAATTTATGTGACCCGGCACAGCATAATGAGGAATGACCCCCACTTTTGAGATTTTGAGATTTTCTAATGATGGGAAAGAGTATACCATTAGCTTTCTAATGATATCAAATTTATTTCCGTATGAACTTGGTTGTAAATAGTACAAGGGGACTTCGCTCGTTCATTTGGCACCAGACACAAAATAGCAGCATCATTCTAACTCTCGAAAGCGGCCATTCAAAAAGGCAGTAACTTTACATTTTCATGAAAACAGTACACAAACACTCCCCGAAATCCTCGTTTTTTCAACATTTAGAGACGGATTTCGGAAAAAAATTCTTTGGACATAACATCCTCCACTACATTAACTTTCCGAAAATACAAAAAAAACAAAAATAGATTTTTAATCGAATTGAGAAGATACTTTGACTTCAGGCGTTGCTTACTGGAAAAGTGTTTTGGTGGGATATTCCTCATGTCGCTGTGCCGGGTCACATATACGCTGTGATGGTGGAAGTACCAAGTGGGAGGTTTTGCGGTGACGCCGCAAGACACGTCTCTTTTGAGACGGGGTGTACGTGTGGCTAAGAAAAGAGCCGGTATCTCAGGCTTTTCGGATCTTCTAAGAGCCGCACTTCGTTTCAAAAGAGATGCGCTACTACACGGCGTCACGGCAAACATTCCACTGACGTTCCCTTACTACAGCTAACCATTCTACTTTGCTTTAACACACCGACGCACTGAAATCAAACCACGAAGGAACGGAAGGGCAAACTAAAATGCGGTAAAAAAGAAATCCACTTTGCAGGAACGGGGAGGTTGCGTGACTCACTGGAAATGCGATATTCATTGATTGTCAAAATGCAGAAAAGGAATACAGGCGTATGATAAAGCAATGGACCTTTCCCATGAAATATGCAAATAAGAGCTGGCGCATGCGCTTTACTAAATTGGTGGGCAAACGAGTGTGCGTTGCGTGCAAGTTTCGAAATACGCGCGCAGGAGACGCTGAATAGCCAATGACCGCACGCCAAACTGTTAGTGAGAAGGAACGCGCGCACGCCCGTGGAAAACTATGATTGGTTGGCAGCCCGCTTGCCCACCAATTTAGTTAAGCGCATGCGCTAGGTCTAATTTGCATATTTCATGGGAAAGGTCCATTTGAGTCAGTGTTGAAACATCAGCGTCCGATTAGAAAATAAAACTGTTACATTTTTGCCTTCCAAAATGCTGATCATATTGGGGTTTTTGTTTTTGGCAGAAATGAAGGTGCAGCGTAACGTCAAGGTCTACGCCTGCTGTCCAGACAAGAAGTACCCGGACGTCACCTTTACCCTCATCCTCCGACGGAAGCCGCTCTTCTACGTGGTCAACCTCATCATTCCCTGCGCTCTCATCTCGGCCATGTCCATGGTGGAGTTCATCCTGCCCTGCAACTCGGGCGAGAAGGTGTCGCTGGGCATCACCGTGCTCCTGTCGCTCACCGTCTTCATGCTGGTCGTGGCCGAGAACATGCCGGCCAACAGCGACGACATCCCCATCATAGGTAAGGGCGCGATTTGCCGGCCAACAGCGACGGCATCCCCATCATAGGTAAGGGCGCGATTTGCCGGCCAAACAGCGACGACATCCCCATCATAGGTAAGGGCGCGATTTGCCGGCCAAACAGCGACGGTATCACACCCATCATAGGTAAGGGCGCGATTTGCCGGCCAACAGCGACGACATCCCCATCATAGGTAAGGGCGCGATTTGCCGGCCAAACAGCGACGGTATCACACCCATCATAGGTAAGGGCGCGATTTGCCGGCCAAACAGCGACGGTATCACACCCGTCATGGGTAAGGGCGCGATTTGCCGGCCAAACAGCGACGACATCCCCATCATAGGTAAGGGCGCGATTTGCCGGCCGAACAGCGACGGTATCACCCGTCATACATGTAGGTAAGGGCGCGATTTGCCGGCCAAACAGCGACGGTATCACCCGTCATACATGTAGGTAAGGGCGCGATTTGCCGGCCAAACAGCGACGGTATCACCCGTCATACATGTAGGTAAGGGCGCAATTTGCCGGCCAAACAGCGACGGTATCACCCGTCATACATGTAGGAAAGGGCGCGATTTGCCGGCCAAACAGCGACGGTATCACCCCCATCATAGGTAAGGGCGCGATTTGCCGGCCAAACAGCGACGGTATCACCCGTCATACATGTAGGTAAGGGCGCGATTTGCCGGCCAAACAGCGACGGTATCACACCCATCATAGGTAAGGGCGCGATTTGCCGGCCAAACAGCGACGGTATCACACCCGTCATACATGTGGGTAAGTGCGCGATTTGCCAGGCGTTTGACTTCAGGCGTTGTTTACTCGAAAAGTGTTTTGGTGGGATATTCCTCATGTCGCTGTGCCGGGTCACATATCTTTTATCGTGGTACTAAAGTTAGATGGATTGATGGAATTATTTTTCTCCATTCCGTTTGCTTGATTTTCGGTGTTTGATGATTATCAATTTATGTATTTATTTGTTTACTGTTTACCCTGCGTGATCCATTGCCCAAAACTCACTGATCTCCCATGTATCCCAGCTCACAAAGCTATGATATAAAAGTGGTAATACTATTCAAAATACAGTTTAATTTCTCAAAAAAATCACGGAGTTAAAAAACAATACTGTACTTAAAAACTAACCAATTAAAAAAATATATATACAATTTCATAGCGCAACAAAACATTACAATCAGAAGACTTAAGCAAGATAAAACAGTTTTAGCTGCTTAACAAAGCTATTCAAAGCTATTTCATTGTGTTATGCGGATACTCATTGAAGGTGTGGGTATCTCTAAAATTAAGAATTTTTTTCATTCTGGGTTGCTGGGGAACCACATATTATTCTTTGTGATCAGGCATAGGTTGCTATTAGAAGCTATTCGAGGAAAACTTTGGGAAATCAAAATTTGGGAAGTCTTTCCAACATAGTATTGACGCAAGGGACTCGGACTCGACCCAGGGGTCCCGGGTCTTGAATTCATTCGGACTCTATATGAGATGTGACGCGGGCTTGAGGTTATTTCCTTCCTGGGAAAAAAACGGCCTACCAAGTCTGACTCTAAACGACTCGACAGTGCGCCGTAACAGGAGAAAACACCTCCGTACGATCGCGTCAACAAGCCGTGTTGTTCTTATCCTGAAAATAAATCTATGAAGCAAGAGAGCACCGACGTCTACCCACTCAGAACACCGCATGCAGGCTAAAGCGGGTGGATCTTGCATGCACGCCGGGGATGCGCTGCTCTCGAGCAAGCCACTCCGCGGGTTGTGGTGTTTGTCACCCATGGCACGATGCTTTAACACGAATTGCCCCCTTCTCCCTGTCTCTCTCTCTCTCTCTCACACACACACTGCGCCCTGGAGTATAAAAAAATGGGCAGGCCTGCCATGGCGGTGCCGTATGCTGCGTGGGTTTGATTAGCTGCGGTGTGTTCCCACGGAAGCCAAACTGCGGCTGGCTGGGATGCTATATACCCCGCGGAGAGGGGGGGGGGTGTCGAGAGCGTTTTCCAGAAAATGTTTAGTTTGCTAAAAATGTCCGGGGATTATAATAATGAAGCGCGTGGAGACGCGATGCTCACTGAATCTAATATGGATCCCCCCTACAAAAAAAAAACCCGGCTCATCATTAGTGCTGATATATGATACGCATGGAATATTATGACATATGAAAAAGGAAATTTGATATCGAGTGTCCTGGTTGAGGAGTCTACTCAAGTCTACACATGTGATCGATTTCATCGAAGTTGTCGCTGGTTACGACTTTATTGCAAGACGATGAGGGATGCACAGAAACCGTACGGCCTCTCACAACTTATACGATGGGTTGTCCATCGTGAGTGGAGCTACGATGCATCGTAGGGCTTCTTGAACACGGCAAGATGTCACGTGAGGATGGGAATGGCAAACAGACGTTAAAGGCCGCCGCACACGAGAGCTATCTGCTGAGCAAAATTCTCTCGACGTCGTTAGCTCAGCACGTAGCTCACCGTGTGCGCTGAAATTCTTGTTAGATTTCTGCCTCAAGAGGCCGTGAGACCAATATCTATCCTGTTTGATTTGTTTTCGCCTCTCGTGGATGAAAACTCATCGTGTGCGGCGACTTGAGCTACGAGCTGAGCCAAAAAAACCCATAGCAACTGGCCAATGAAAGCGCACGCCCTATTCACGTGGTTGCCAAAATCAAACAGTGATAGATATTGGTCTCACGGCCTCTTGAGGCAGAAATCTCACCAAAAGTTCAGCGCACACGGTGAGCTACGTGCTGAGCTAACGACCTCCAGAGACTTTTTGCTCAGCAGATAGCTCTTGTGTGCTGCTGCCTTGCCTTGTCTTACTAGATCTATAGAATCTACGATCTGTAAGTCTGACAAAGCACATTGCAAATGTCGATTTTTTTTTTTTACCGCCCGACTGTCAGAAACAGAAATTTCAGCACAACACCCGTATGGTGTGGGTTTCGTTGATTAGTGGGCAAGTATTTAGCTGGCTGTACATGCTAAGTAGGGAACATTTTGCATGTCATATACGCTAAGTACGAGGTTTGCGGTGACACATAAATTATGTGACCCGGCACAACGACATGAGGAATAACCCCCACTTTTGAGATTTTGTGATTTGCTAATTATGTGAAAGAGTATTAGCTTTCAAATGATATCAAAATTATTTCCGTGCAAACTTTGTTGTAAATAGTACAAGGGGACTTCGCTCGTTCATTTGGTACCAGACACAATATAGCCGCACCATTCTAACTCCTCGAAAGCGGCCATTCAAAAAGAAAGGAACTTTACAATTTAATGAAAACAGTACACAAACACTCCCCCGAAATCCTCCTTTTTCAATATTTAGAGACGGATTTTGGGGAAAAATCCTTCGTACATAATTATCCTCCAATACATTAACTTTCCAAAAAAAAAAAAAAAAATTGTAATCGAATTGAGAAGATACTTTGACTTCGGGCGTTGTTTACTCGAAAAGTGTTTTGGTGGGATATTCCTCATGTAGCTGTGCCGGGTCACATATAGAGTATATTGGGTCGTACGTATAAAAACTACCATTTTAGTAGCATTTACTCGTGTTTTTTATGAAAATACGCATAGCAACGGCGCATATACCAACATCACCGGAGCTCCGGATTCGGAGTTCCCGGCGTGAGGTGGTTTTTAAGTCAGACTGTCTCGGTACGTCTCTCTCCTGTCGCCTTCTCTTCTTCCAGCCCGATACTACATCGTGACGATCTTCTTAGTCTCCTTCTCCACCTTCATGACGGTCATCGTGCTCAACCTCCACCACCGCAAGTACCGAGTGCCCAACTGGATTCACAGCGTCTTCATCGGTGGGCTGGCTCCCGTCTTCTGCCTAAAGGTAGGCCATAACTCACCGAATGGTAACAGAACAAAGTCTAATCAAAAGCCTAATCAAAATTCTTTGATATGAGTTTTTATATGAGTAACACTTTCGAATTTACCATTCCTGGTATTTCATTGCGTGAGCAATGTATAATGTTTACGGTATAACCATGTAGGTCATCTCTTTCGATCAATGTGACTCTTTTTTTATTTATATAATGTGCCATAGTGAACATGCAGTCAAATAGTGCTATAACATCACATTGCCGTTGAGAAAGGTCCTGCTAGGATCGAAAAGTCAGACCCTCTAATTTTTCAGTTGTAAAATCAAATCAGAACTCAATGATTTCTCATCTGGGAAACCTTATCCTAATTTTGACACAGTTTCCTCATGTGTTTATACTCTTTTACGTTAAAATTATGAAAATATCGCAAAAAAACATAAAAAATCAACATGAATAGTTAATTAGCTAATTATTAAAAAAGAGGCATACTTGATTAAAATTAACTATGCAATCAAATTCAGTACGTGAAATTCCATCTGCACACGAATTTGCAAGTTCATCGGACCTTCCGTTTCTGAGATCAACAGGGATAATTAAACCCTGTTTGCACTTGGCCATTTCGCTCAATGAAATTACTGGAGGGGGGCCTCGGAGGCCCCTATTGATCTCAGAAAGGTCCGATGAACTTTAAATTTTGCTTGCAAATAATATGTTTATCTGCTAAATCTGATTGCATAGTTGATTTTAATCAATTATAAAAATTTGATGAATAATTAGCAAATTAACTATATATTCATTATGAATATGTTACGCATTTTTGCTCTATTTTCAAAAATTAAGTGTTTTTTTTTAAAGCACTCCAATCTGTGTTTTCAGCTTTGGGATAAAAGAGACAATGTCGGAGCCGGAAGCTAGGCCTGCAGCCGATTTCACGAAACTTCAAATGTTGCATACGCAACATTTTGTTGCGTAACCTACGCAACAATTTGCTGTCTTTTCTAAATTGTGCATAAAGAACCATTGCGGCGCAAGACTTACGCAACATTTGTACGTTGCGTAATTTACGCAACTTTTCTTGAAATCGGCTGCTGAGCCTGGACCGGAGCCTAGGTGGCCTGAGCCTAGTTCGGAGCTTAGACCAGAGCCTGGGCCGGAGCCTGGGCCGGAGCCTGGGCCAGAGCCTGGGCCGGAGCCTGGGCCAGAGCCTGGGCCAGAGCCTGGGCCAGAGCCTGGGCCGGAGCCTGGGCCGGAGCCTGGGCCGGGGCCTGGGCCGGAGCCTGGGCCGGAGCCTGGGCCGGAGCCTGGGCCGGGGCCTGGGCCGGAGCCTAGGCCGGAGCCTGGGCCGGGGCCTGGGCCGGAGCCTGGGCCGGAGCCTGGGCCGGAGCCTGGGCCGGAGCCTGGGCCGGAGCCTGGGCCGGGTTTCATGGGGAAAAAAATACACTGTCCGGCCTGTTCTTCGACTCGTGGGACGCAACTGTAAATCTGCCTCTTCTTCTCTCCCCCTGTATGTCCCCGACACAATGCGCCGATCTTGTTCCCCCGCTCCGCAGGTGGACAGCCGCCGCACCAAGAACCTGTACAACAGCAGCAAGCACCACTTCCAGCTGGTGCCCACGGCCAGCACGGCCACCACCTACCTGGACCAGGACTCGTTCATGGCCAAGGAGGAGCCGCCCAGCGCCAACAACACGCCCACGGCCCACGGCCACGCCGGGGACGCCGCCTACACCACCCCGCAGCCTCGCCGCTCCTTCGACTGGAAGGTAAGGCCTGGGCCCGCCCGGGCCCGGCCGGCCGGCCGGCCGGTGTGCCGAGGATCTTGGGGACGCACAGAGGAATGATTACGGTGACTCTAATGTTGACGGAGTAGATCCGCTAACTCTTCAGAATTACGTCACCGATTGTGGGTTTTTTTTCCATTGAGATGGGGACTTCGTTCCCCTTTTATTCACAAATCAACACGAGCAATAATTATTCAAATCATAGGCCTGTACCAAAATTGAAATCTAAAACAAAGGTTACGAAAATTTACTGATTTTGGTTTTATTTGTTTTTGACAAAAATTGGGATATCCCGGTACAATTTCCTTCGCTATAATTGTGAATTAATATGTTGCAGTCGTTTTTTATTCTTTTCCTTAACTCTTTTGAAATTATCAGCAATCTTGAACAGTTTTTAAAACCCTAACCGGTATTGAAACCACAATTAACCACACAGGTTTTTTTTCTGTGGGAGGACAAGGGCCATACACCACGAGATATCACAGCGGGGTTTTTGTGGTGTCCTGTGGTATGTGAGCCTACACCCCTGTGGGCACTGTTGTAAATCGCGGTATACAGTGTGTGTCCTGTGCGGGATTCTGAAAAATGGCCAGTAAAATTTGGTCTGGGCCGGGACTTGAATCAGAGACATCTGGTTTTGCGTACCAGCGCTCTTACCAAATGAGCTATCCAGCAATTATCTAAGTGGTGCCCTTCTCAGCTATAGTCTTTGCCAGGGTCGGGGTACCAGTATATGAGGAGCAATTTGTCTACTGAATGCCGTAATATGTCATCAGAAGTTTCATTCATTTTCTTTCAAATCCCAATTCAGGCGGAATCCCGTGTCTCTTTGCTATACATCGATTGGCCATTTTTTGTCTGTTTCTTGGCTAAACAGGAGCAAGCGTTGCTAGACACGCTGACCAACGTCCGCTTCCTTGCCCAGCGCTTCGCCGAGCGGGACCGCGAGGAGGAGATGGCCAACGAGTGGCAGAGCGTGGCTAAGGTCATGGACCGCTTCTTCCTCTGTGCCTACATCATCTGCGTGGTCGTCATGGACATCGTCATCGGGATGCAGATCTTCCGCGACCACGACATCCCCTCAGAGGCCCTCAAGCCCGCCATATAATAACGCGCGCGTGCGCAAGGGAAAACAAAACACACGCCCCACCGGGTTTCCGGACCGTTTGCGAAGGGGTCGGTGAGTTTGAGCGCGGGAAGCAGTTTGATCGAGCGATTGAGTGAGTGGGGGGCATCTATCTATCTCGGACGCAAGTCCTCTCTACGTGCAATCCACACTCATTGTCACGTCGTCAATGACAAAGACAGATTCACCCTGTCAACTTAGCGAACTTGGTTAAATCCCGTTCTCGTTCCTTCCCTGGCCGGCTTTGAAAGTGTTGCGGTGTGGTTTGCAAACGAAATGGTAGTATTGATATTCGATTCGGCAGTTTTTACCGATTTGAAGGGTTGTTTATTTAAGCGGTATACATGTCTAGTTTCTAGTATGACCAATGGCGGTTTAACGATTTACGGCATGGCTTTTATTGAAATCGTTTATAAGAATGCCGTTTCTACGGTGAATGAGGTTCAAGCGGTTAGCTGGCATACACTTCAAGAACCACACCGTGGAATGCAGTAATCGCTATGCACGAACTGTGGCTTACTCTCCTCGGAGTATGGTTAGATATCGAAAAAGGTCAGAGTTCGTAGTCAACCACAGGCTAATGCCACAGCCCGAGTGAATAATTATCTTCCCTGTCTTAACGCGAAGGGCATTGGACGCTAGAACGAATACTCGTTGTCACTCTTCGTAATTTTTGGTTCTCTGAGCTGTAAATAGATTTCTGGTTTACCGATCCGAATGATTTGGATGTTTAGTCGTGTGTAACGCCTATAATTATTACCATGGTGTTAGGTGTACAATCAGGGACCAGCGATGGTATAGCATTGTATCGAGTTTGATATAAGGTCTTGGTTACCAGTGTGGCATATTGCTATAATTTTTGATCACCAGTTAAAATCAGTGTGGCATATTTACCATATGTTTGGGTTACCAGCTCAAATCGGTGTTACACATTGCTATGATTTGGGGGTTCCCTTTGAAATCAGTGCGACATATACCGTATTTTTTGGTAACCAGTTTAAGATCAGTGTGATATATTGTTACAGGTTTTTGGTTCGATAGAGTGATGGTGACATTTTCTTTACCTTTTGCGTATTTTATCAATATTGGACATGGTATTATGTATACAAATTGGTTGGCGTTTTCCAGTATTCGTGTATCTAATGGTGAGTTATAGTGGTGTTCGGGATTTCGATTCCAAATGTTGGCAATGTATGGAATGATTCACAGTTTCTTAAGCACGAGACGCTGTCAACTTTTTTTACGATGACTTTTTGGAAAAGATCTTTCTCGATGTGTCGGAGAGGAGTTTTGCCTTACAAAAAAAAACACGTTATTTGTACACAATGTTAACTGCTGGACCAGTACGTTCTTTAAAATTGTAAGATAAATTCAGTTTGTTGTGGTGGTAAATGTACGTGAGCATTAATATTTGAAGTATTTTGAAGCCGGAATGCTAATCAATAACTGAGTCTCTTATTATACACTCAATAGAGGACATCAATACAGTCACACACTGTTTTCTATAAGTGAGCTTTATAATTGAAGAGACACGAGAAAAATGCGCAACCGACTATCTGTTAGACGTTCGGAGATAAAAAAGAAATTCACATATCTCGAGATTAGCTGACGTACTATTTTCTTGGGCGTATTTCACGCTCTTCGGTAGCGCGTGGCGAACTTTAGGCGGAGTACTCTACCGTGTATGTGCTTGTAACAATGTCTTTAATTTCCATGAAGATTTGAACTCAACTTATCGTTATCTGTTGTCCAACAGAGGATGTTGGGATTATAATTATATAGCTTCCAATTGTACAGGTATAATAGACTCTGTTTTACTCGTGTGGTCTTCTTTAGAGAAATTCGTTGAGCTATTATGTGGCTAGAGGTGTTAAGACA
The DNA here is from genome assembly GCA_949987565.1 of Luidia sarsii. Taxonomy (NCBI): domain Eukaryota; kingdom Metazoa; phylum Echinodermata; class Asteroidea; order Paxillosida; family Luidiidae; genus Luidia; species Luidia sarsii. The sequence continues at coordinate 13,021,389 of OX465116.1, forward strand.
CGTGGGGTTCTAGGGTCGGGTTTGTATGGCATTTGCCACTAAAGGTTGCCCTCATCTTGCCCTATATAGACGTGCTTCGGCATTAGAGGGCATCGTTGAAGGAGGACAGTTGTACTTCTATTCTCACAGGTAAAACAAGAAAAAAACCACAACGAAACAAAATGGCGCTTGGCCATGCCGGGCCTATAAGTAATACCGTGTCTCGGAGTTTAATCGTCTTAAAGGTGTATAGACACAGCAACAGGTAGTTTGGATTCAATAATTTCACTCCATCGTCAGAACGGTCAATTTAGTTTTCCAGTGGCGTCGATGCGCAGTCAATTGTGATCTCTCGCCCGACGTAAAAAAAAATAAAAAAATAAAAAAGAACCGGTCGGCGTTGCGAATTTGCAACCAACGGCTCTGAACTGTCGGACCGACTTTAGGTCAATCATCAAGAAGGGGGAGGGAGAGGGGTAGACACGAGGCAACTTTTAAATCAAAATGTGAATGCAATGGTTAGGCCCAACCTCGCTCCCCACACACGTAAATGAGCGGAGCGGGTCCCCCGGGGGGGGGTTGTGCGGGGGTTATTAGACAGCTGAACTAGGGGGTCTCATTAGAAATGCCAGCTGGCCGTTCGCTCCCGATCTCAATTCGACGGCGATGACGAGTCGAATGCGAATGATCTCCGGTGTTGTATTATAGACTCCGGGAGTGCTCCTGTAATTACGCACGGCCAATGAAGAGAATAAACTGAAGGAAATTACCAAGAGTCTCGGGTAAAGATTTGCCGCTCACTCATTTTCGTCTGTCAATATTAATAGTCGTCTTTTGTTTTCACCGACTGGCGAATTCATCCACGCGCCGGCATAATAGATGCTTCATGAAATTAGCGCTTTTGAAAAAACGAATTGGGATTTCGAAATGATTTCGAAAATACATTTTGCAGAGCATTCGTGTAGCTGTAGCCGAACTTTGGAATGAAATCAAGGAGTGCGTCATCAGGTTGATTGAACTAAGCAGTTTAGATCTCTTCTGATAGCCCATATGTGATCCGGCACAGCGACATGAGGAATATCCCACCAAAACACTTTTCGAGTAAACAACGCCTGAAGTCAAAGTATTTTCTCAATTCGATTAAAAATCAATATTTGGGGGTATTTTCGGAAAGTTAATGTATTGGAGGATGTTATGTCCAAAGGCTCTTTCCAAAATCCGTCTCTAAATGTGGAAAAAACGAGGATTTTTTGATATCATTAGAAAGCTAAATTTGATATCATTAGAAAGCTAATGGTATACTCTTTCCCATCATTAGAAAATCTCAAAATCTGAAAAGTGGGGGTCATTCCTCATTATGCTGTGCCGGGTCACATAATCATTATATTTAATCTCGGCACAAGAGCATTTCTATCTTCATATTTTAAAAACAAAATAGGTCTGGGGTTTCGATTTTAGACGGAGCTTTCTCAAGGGCACTCTGACGCTGAGAAAGGTCTTGATTAGTTCGAAACGTCAGGCTCTCTTCTAAGCAATTTAGTCATTTTTTGTCATTAATTCAGTAAGTAAGCAATTTGCAACATCTTTTGGGGTTTCTCTAAGTCAATTGATTTTGACCGAATAGCTCATAATGATGGTTACGAGCGCTAGTAAGCACAACCAGAGGTCTCGGGTTCCAATTCCGACCCAGTCAAAGTTGTATTTGTCATTTCTCAGAATCAGAGAAGATTGCCGGATTAAAAAACCTTTCAAGATTGCTGATGTTTTCAAAAGAGCTAAGGGAAGGAAACCCGACTTGAATATATTTAGTACACACATTACTCCTTAAATTTTAGTGGGCCTGACTGACAAATTTTAGTCAGTAAGCAGTTTGCAACATTTTTGTATATCACTTTAAGACATTTATCCTTACATAATAAACTATTTTTCTGTCATTCATTTTACCATCACTAAATTCATCTTGATATCGAAAAGAATTATCCATGACTGTGATATGCGTTATAGTTATAAAAACGGTCCACCATTAACAGCGTTTCTGGGCACAGTTAAAGGCCCAATACAACATTGGGAAGACCGAAAAACATCGATGTCCACAGATTTCCTTCTAATTTACACAGTTTGTAGATGGGCATGATAGAATCCTTATGTTGGAATCTTACGGTCTTGGATGATGTACTTCTCGAGAAATCTTCACTCAAACATCGACAAACGGTTTATCACTCGCAACTAATAAACTATTTCTTACACTACAGAACGGTACAAAAACCGTGACGGTTTTTTGCCTTTTCTACGTTCTCAGATTACCATTTGAGCTAAATTGCAGGATTTCTTGTTTGGGAATGTTTAAAGGTTTGACACAGAAACTGTGGCAATCTTTTGACTTTCACGAATGTTGTATAGGGCCTTTAATGGAACCACAGGAAACGACACAGCCGTTACCTATGTAAGACAGAGAGATAGAGAAAGATAGAGAGAGAGAGAGAGAGAGAGAGAGAGAGAGAGAGAGAGAGAGAGAGAGAGAGAGAGAGAGAGAGAGACGGAGAGAGAGAGAGAGAGATTAGAGCGAACGACCACGATATTCACTCGGTGCTGGAAACCCTGTTGCACCAGCCATAATGTCACTGACATCGTGGCGCGTGCGATCCGCGGCAACGCATAATACGATGTCTTGACGCTGGGCAGACTGCCGCGGCCTCGTATATTCCAATTTCGTCGTATACCAAATTTGGCGGCCGACCGGCCGGGGAATTGACGCCGAGCGAGCAGCGGGCACGCGCCGCAAAAGCGAGGGACGGCCAACGCCGCTGAACGGGAGAGAATTGACGCCGCCCGCAATAAGATCTCGTACTCTCTGGGGAACTATACAAAGGAGTTTTCCGATCCCTCGTGCGTGCATGCAGCGTGCGCATAAGCTTGTGGAAAGCCTAATGAAATTGCAAACTAAGAAGAAGAAAAAAAGCAAACCAAAAGATCAATGGATTTGTGATGTGTCATAACACGATGCCAAAATGAAATCGAGGTTAACAGCACGTCTTCCAATGGAGGTTAACAAATCGTGCAGATTAACCAATCATTTTGGTAACATTACATTCAGTGGCATTTTGGAATCGGAATTTTGGGCCGTCAAGGGCTAGGTCTTTGGCTGAGTTTTTGGAACAGGTAGACGTGCGCTGACGACAGCCGTATGTATAGGCATGGATCTCGGACCGGTTTGGAGACGGGGGGGGGGGGGGTGGTGGGGGTGGGGCAGTAAACAGACCGAGGCTACGGATTATAGGTCGGCGGCACAGCGACTAATGGATTCAGATGGCACAACATGGCCAATGGCAATGCGAGGCCGCTGCCCAGTTTGCATATCCTAATTATATACGAGACTCGATGCACCAACTGCTGGATTCAGTCAGGGGATGCGGATGCAGTAAGATCGTGCACAGTTTATACACACGAGCACAGAAATACAGCACACTACTCTAAATACAAAAGAGTAAATAATCCTCTCGCACAAAGAGTGCAATTTTCTCAAGAAAAGCCAAAACCGCTGGACAAGAGTGAAAACCACTGTAAGAGGGGTGTGAGAACCGCTAAGAATGGAGTCAAACACCGCTCTGTAGAGGAACCATAATTATGAAGGACAACTCTATTTCGAGTGGTCCTTCATAATGGCTCCTTACAAGAGAGCATGGGATTTCACTGCACTCTGAGCGTATTTCACATATGTGACCCGGCACAGCATAATGAGGATTAACCCCCACTTTTGAGATTTTGAGATTTTCTTATGATGTGAAAGAGTATACCATTAGCTTTCAACTGATATCAAAATGATTTCCGTGTGAACTTTGTTGTAAATAGTACAAGGAGACTTCGCTCCTTCATTTGGTACCAGACACAATATAGCAGCACCATTCTAACTCCCCGAAAGCGGCCATTCAAAAAGGCAGGAACTTTACATTTTACAAAACAGTACACAAACACTCCCCCGAAATCCTCGTTTTTTCAACATTTAGAGACGGATTTCGGAAAAATCCTTTGGACATGATATCCTCTAATACATTAACTTTCCGAAAAAAAGAAAGAAAAACAATATTTGTTTATCAAATTGAGAAGACTTCAGGCGTTGTTTACTGGAAAAGTGTTTTGGTGGGATATTCCTCATGTTGCTGTGCCGGGTCACATATTTTACAGTGTATGTTTCACTCTTCTTGAGCGGTTTTGGATTTTTTGAGCGATTTTCATTCCTTGAGAGAGTTATTTTTTCACTCTTGAGATTTTGAGGTTTTCTAATGATGTGAAAGAGTATACCATTAGCTTTCAAATGATATCAAAATATAATATCCTCTAATGCTTAAAATTTCCGAAAATACAAAAAAAGAAAAGAAAATTGATTTGTGATCGAATTGTGAAGACACTTTGACTTCAGGCGTTGTTTACTAAAAAAGTGTTTTGGTGGGATATTCCTCATGTCGTTGTGCCGGGTCACATATATCTCGTATAAAGGTTTCAGTTTGGACTGGTAACCCCTTTTTCCCAGCACAAATTGAGACGATACCATCTGAGAAATAAAAGGTTGCGAATGAAATTAATTAAGTGCAATAAATGAAATAAAATACAGGATGATATCAACTACACTCCTATTTATTCGCTCGACAGTGTTACAATTTCATCAATACCCTTGAATTGGGGGTAATTCCACGTACTTTCTTAATATCGGGAGGCATCCTATGAACGTCATGCTCCTTGAAAAAAAATATCTTAGAGATCTGTAAAGCTAACGCAGCTGTTAAATAAATAAGAGATAGGCCTCAGTGAGGAGACAGAAATGCTCCTTTATAAACTCAGCTTACGGTAATGAGGTCATCTGCTCCGAACTGGCGGTTTATCCCGTGCACCGAGCGCACGTATACAAAGTTATTATGGGGGTCAGCGTTGATAACATGTCGACAATCATTCATATCATTCGCCACCCGACCAAATCAGGATATACACACACACCGCAGGCGGGCCATTAATGTTTGCAAGTCCACAATTTATGAAGTAGGTTTCATCGGGCGTGCGTGCGCATTAACCCGGCGACTCCAATCGTTATTGATTGCGTAGACGAATACGGACTCCATTCCGTCATCTTCTTCTTCTTCTTCTTTTTTTTTCGCTAGGAATTGTGGGTTGCGTGCTGTCGGGCGGGAAAATATTTTGATGTGTGACGCCTGCAAGCGGTGTGTGGGTGGGGGTGTGTGTGTGTCGCAGATAACGAAAAGCCATTTAGGTGTTTGCGTTTTGGAGGGAGATAGGCTCAAGTCATCGATCCCAAACGGACTCTATTTTTTCAAAAAACGTAATTCCCCGGTTTGTTTTGGGTCGAAAAATCGTGCTGAACTCACAAAACCTTACAGCGTGATGCACCTCTTGTGTACTGGCACACTTTACGGGTTTCAAAACAAAGATTCGTGGACGTATAGGCTCAACGTGAAAAGGACCCTAAATTCAATGCACAGGTAAATTGAACTCCAAATGCATTATTTCTAATCTGAAACACACCTTCACTGAATTGTGTTTAAATCCATGGCATACCCACGTTCGTCAGTCATGATTTGTCACTGACGATTCCTAGTTCAGTACTAAACCCTTCACGAACACAGGAACCGTTTTATGATTAAGCCTATGGACGCACAATTCTCAGTTAAAATTCATAAGATTTTCAAGGTCATATGTGACCCGGCACAGCATAATGAGGAATAACCCCACTTTTGAGATTTTGAGGTTTTCTAATGAGGTGGAAGAGTATACCATTAGCTTGCAAATGATATCAATATATAATATCCTCTAATACTTAAAATTTCCGAAAATACAAAAAAAGAAAATTGATTTGTAATCGAATTGTGAAGATACTTTAATTCAGGCGTTGTTTACTGAAAAAGTGTTTTGGTGGGATATTCCTCATGTCGTTGTGCCGGAGCACATATTAAATCATAAGATAATGCATTCCTTTACAAATATTCTAAGCCACGTCCCATTTCGTACGCAGCTACAAAAACAAAATCATGCATTAATTTTCTTTGCTATACACGGATAGATCGTCTCTCTCTAAGATTAGGTATTCATTGTGTTCAATTGTGTTCTTTCTAATCCGCTAGGATTCCACTGACCTCACGTAATCGCTTGGATAAACCATGCACCAATGCTATACTTTATATTCTACAAAAATAATGAGGAATCGTTGCTTTCTTTATTCCGAATTACGCTAATGTGTTTCGTGCATTCGTTTTCATATTTTTTTGGCTCAAAACAGCACGGTTACGTGCACGGATACGAGGAGCAGCGCACAGAGGGACAACGCCCTCACCGCCGGCTGCGCGCTGGAGTGCGGAGCGCGAAACTCTCCGGCGTCTGGGCGGGATGTGAACCGGCCAACGTTTACCGGAGGCTCAGTGGCGATTCCAGGACGGGATGCGAACCCACCGGTGTCTACCGGAGGCTCAGTGGCGATGCCAGGACGGGATATGAACCCACCGGTGTCTACCGGTGGCTCAGTGGCGATGCCAGGACGGGATGGGAACCCACCGATGTCTACCGGAGGCTCAGTGGCGATGCCAGGACGGGATGGGAACCCACCGGTGTCTACCGGAGGCTCAGTGGCGATTCCAGGACGGGATGCGAACCCACCGGTGTCTACCGGAGGCTCAGTGGCGATGCCAGGACGGGATATGAACCCACCGGTGTCTACCGGTGGCTCAGTGGCGATGCCAGGACGGGATGGGAACCCACCGATGTCTACCGGAGGCTCAGTGGCGATGCCAGGACGGGATGCGAACCCACCGGTGTCTACCAGTGGCTCAGTGGCGATGCTAGGACGGAATGCGAACCCACCGGTGTCTACCGGAGGCTCAGTGGCGATGCCAGGACGGGATGCGAACCCACCGGTGTCTACCGGAGGCTCAGTGGCGATGCCAGGACGGGATGCGAATCCACCGGTGTCTACTGGAGGCTCAGTGGCGATGCCAGGACGGGATGCGAACCCACCGGTGTCTACCGGAGGCTCAGTGGCGATGCCGGGACGGGATGGGAACCCACCGGTGTCTACCGGAGGCTCAGTGGCGATGCCAGTACGGGATGCGAACCCACCGGTGTCTACCGGAGGCTCAGTGGCGATGCCAGGACGGGATGCGAACCCACCGGTGTCTACCGGTGGCTCAGTGGCGATGCCAGGACGGGATATGAACCCAACGGTGTCTACCGGAGGCTCGGTGGCGATGCCAGGACGGGATGGGAACCCACCGGTGTCTACCGGAGGCTCAGTGGCGATGCCAGGACGGGATGCGAACCCACCGCTGTCTACCGGAGGCTCAGTGGCGATGCCAGGACGGGATGCGAATCCACCGGTGTCTACTGGAGGCTCAGTGGCGATGCCAGGACGGGATGCGAACCCACCGGTGTCTACCGGAGGCTCAGTGGCGATGCCGGGACGGGATGGGAACCCACCGGTGTCTACCGGAGGCTCAGTGGCGATGCCAGTACGGGATGCGAACCCACCGGTGTCTACCGGAGGCTCAGTGGCGATGCCAGGACGGGATGCGAACCCACCGGTGTCTACCGGTGGCTCAGTGGCGATGCCAGGACGGGATATGAACCCAACGGTGTCTACCGGAGGCTCGGTGGCGATGCCAGGACGGGATGGGAACCCACCGGTGTCTACCGGAGGCTCAGTGGCGATGCCAGGACGGGATGCGAACCCACCGCTGTCTACCGGAAGCTCAGTAGCGATGCCAGGACGGGATATGAACCCACCGGTGTCTACCGGAGGCTCAGTGGCGATGCCAGGACGGGATGCGAACCCACCGGTGTCTACCGGAGGCTCAGTGGCGATGCCAGGACGGGATATGAACCCAACGGTGTCTACCGGAGGCTCGGTGGCGATGCCAGGACGGGATATGAACCCACCGGTGTCTACCGGAGGCTCAGTGGCGATGCCAGGACGGGATGCGAACCCACCGGTGTCTACCGGAAGCTCAGTAGCGATGCCAGGACGGGATATGAACCCACCGGTGTCTACCGGAGGCTCAGTAGCGATGCCAGGACGGGATATGAACCCACCGGTGTCTACCGGAGGCTCAGTGGCGATGCCAGGACGGGATGCGAACCCACCGGTGTCTACCGGAGGCTCAGTGGCGATGCCAGGACGGGATGGGAACCCACCGGTGTCTACCGGAGGCTCGGTGGCGATGCCAGGACGGGATGGGAACCCACCGGTGTCTACCGGAGGCTCAGTGGCGATGCCAGGACGGGATGGGAACCCACCGGTGTCTACCGGAGGCTCAGTGGCGATGCCAGGACGGGATGGGAACCCACCGGTGTCTACCGGAGGCTCGGTTGCGATGCCAGGACGGGATGCGAACCCACCGGTGTCTACCGGAAGCTCAGTAGCGATGCCAGGACGGGATATGAACCCACCGGTGTCTACCGGAGGCTCAGTGGCGATGCCAGGACGGGATGCGAACCCACCGGTGTCTACCGGAAGCTCAGTAGCGATGCCAGGACGGGATATGAACCCACCGGTGTCTACCGGAGGCTCAGTGGCGATGCCAGGACGGGATGCGAACCCACCGGTGTCTACCGGAAGCTCAGTAGCGATGCCAGGACGGGATATGAACCCACCGGTGTCTACCGGTGGCTCAGTGGCGATGCCAGGACGGAATGCGAACCCACCGGTGTCTACTGGTGGCTCAGTGGCGATGCCAGGACGGGATGGGAACCCACCGGTGTCTACCGGAGGCTCGGTGGCGATGCCAGGATGGGATATGAACCCACCGGTGTCTACCGGTGGCTCAGTGGCGATGCCGGGACGGAATGCGAACCCACCGTGGTCTACTGGTGGGTCGGTAGCGGCGTCTGGACGGGATGTGAACCGACCATCGTCCACCGGCGGCTCGGTGGCGATGCCAGGACGGGATGTGAACCCACCGTAGTCTACTGGCGGCTTGGTGGCGGCATCTAGGCGGGATATGAACCCACCGTAGTCTACAGGTGGCTCAGTGGCGATGCCCGGACGGGATGCGAACCCACCGTGGTCTACTGGCGGCTCGGTAGTGGCGTCTGGACGGGATGCGAACCAACCATCGTCCACCGGCGGCTCAGTGGCGATGCCCGGACGGGATGTGAACCGACCACCGTCTACCGGCGGGCCGGTAGCGATGCCCGGACGGGATGCGAACCCACCGGTGCCTACCGGCGGGTCGGTAGCGGTGCCCACGCCGGACGTGAACCCACCAGCCTCCGCCGTGTTGCCTCGGGACGACTCCACGCGCAGCCGCGTCCCGTTGCGCCGGGCGTAGATGCCGACAAACACGGTCAGAGGCTGCGCACCAGACGCCCGCTCGGAACGACCAGCGGTACCTATTGGTCGGGAAAGAGACATAAATCTCGACAGTATTAGCACCCTTTCAGCGGAGTTGGGAAGAGAATCTACGGAACCAAATTTTCTATCAGATCACGTAACACATGAAAAGTGGGTTTGGTTAAATAGATATTGCGTTGCATTGGCCAGCCGGGAGCGTGGAATTTGAATCGCTAATTTCATTGTGGCATTATGATTAGGTTTGTCTGTCTCTACTCCTCGCGCTTTTTTTTTTTTTTTTTTTTTTTACCTACCGAGGAGAGAGGGATCGATGTAGACATCCCTCCACCCGGCAGTCTGCAGCTTGTAATCGTACACGGCCTCGTTGGGGTTGGGTATCTCGGACGACAGGTAGGCGGTCGCCAGACCCGCTGACGTCAGGAAACTCAGCGTAGCGCCCTCTGTCGGGTCAACCTGCGTTCAGGACGAAAACGCCAACCTTGAGGTCATTACATTGTATTTTTACTACTCCTAATTTAATCATACACAAGAATACGAAAGCCCGCACAAAATCCGTCACGATACATGTACTACACGTCAAAACACATACCAATTTATGTATCCTTCTGGAGACATTGCTTTGTTCTCGTGCACTATACGACCGAGTGAGAAACGATGTTTAAAATGTGCTACCATTTCAACCACATTCACTTTCCTGTGAAATTGGACCAAATGTCATAAGACGTCAATTTCCGACGGATTCTTACCCATCACAAATTTATCGTTTTTGAGACCTATTCAATCTACTGGACTAGGTCTCCCAAAGGCGCTAGATTCGCGCTCAAGCCTGTGCCGCATGGCATCGTCAGCGCTGTCCCCGTGTACCAGCGGTGGCAATAGAAGCAACGGAGTTCTTTCCGTGGGTACCAGCTTTAACTGGAAACCAGATCACATTCGGCTAGATGGGTCTGTGCTGTCGTCTATACCCATCCACTTGCCTGGTAGGAGACATATCGAGCCTCGCCTTCCTCGAGGTTTGTCAGAACCGGCTGCCCAACGTCCACTGCAGTGCTCTCTAAAGCAAGGATTATAAAAGGTTTATCTGTTACCCCGACACGGAACTCCACAACAGATACGAAGGTTTCAAGTGAACTCATCGAGTCAATTGGGTCTATCGGGTCAATTGGGTGTATCGAGTCAATTGGGTCTATCGAGTCAATTGGGTCAATTGGGTCAATCGAGTCAATTGGGTCAATCGAGTCAATTGGGTCTATCGAGTCAATTGGGTCTATCGAGTCAATTGGGTCTATCGAGTCAATTGGGTCAATCGAGTCAATTGGGTCTATTGAGTCAATTGGGTCTATCGAGTCAATTGGTCTATTGAGTCAATTGGGTCTATCGAGTCAATTGGGTCTATCGAGTCAATTGGGTCTATCGAGTCAATTGGGTCTATCGAGTCAATTGGGTCTATCGAGTCAATTGGGTCTATCGAGTCAATTGGGTCTATCGAGTCAATTTGGTCTATTGAGTCAATTGGGTCTATCGAGTCTATCGAGTCTATCGAGTCTATCGAGTCAATTGGGTCTATCGAGTCTATTGAGTCTATCGAGTCAATTGGGTCTATCGAGTCAATTTGGTCTATCGAGTCAATTTGGTCAATCAAGTCTATCGAGTCTATCAAGTCTATCGAGTCTATCGAGTCTATCGAGTCTATCGAGTCTATCGAGTCTATCGAGTCTATTGAGTCTATCGAGTCTATCGAGTCAATTGGGTCTATCGAGTCTATCGAGTCTATCGAGTCTATCGAGTCTATAGAGTCAATTGAGTCTATCGAGTCTTTCGAGTCAATCGAGTCTATCGAGTCTTTCGAGTCTATCGAGTCTTTTGAGTCAATTGGGTCTATCGAGTCAATTGGGTCTATCATGTCAATTGGGTCTATCGAGTCTATTGGGTCTATCGAGTCAATTGGGTCTATCGAGTCAATTGAGTCTATCGAGTCTATCGAGTCTATCGAGTCAATTGGGTCTATCGAGTCAATTGGGTCTATCAAGTCTATTGGGTCTATCGAGTCAATTGGGTCTATCGAGTCTATCGAGTCTATCGAGTCTATCGAATTCAATAAATACTCGATATGTTAGTTGTCGGTTTTTGTTGTTCTTATTCCTATTGATTTAAGGCAAGACAGGGAGACATTCACAATCACGCATATTAGCTGAAATTGAAAAAAAATGGCCCAATTTGCCCAATTTCGAATTCCATTCATATCTCTTCGGGTCTAATAAGGAACACTGCAATTGAGACGCCATGTCATCTTTGCGTCGGCATCGCTGAGGAAGAACCTTATCTCGGGCTGATGACGGTTTATGATTAAAGCGATCGACCGGCGCGAGTGGACTGTTCGGGCAAAGCCCCCCTTCAAACGCCTGTTCCGGTAAATCGAGCGACGATCAAGTGTCCCGGCGAGCGGGTAACACGAGCGCCGGGTTGGGCCCGGCCCGGCCCGGCAGTCCCCGGCACCTGGCCCGACGTCACACCGACCTCTGCAGGCCCTGGCCGCCACGGTGCTCCGGAGGTGGTCGACTGCTCGGTAGTCGGTCACGCGCAGGACGTGCGAGGCTGCGGGTGGGCTGGCTATGTCCGACATCGCGGCCGCGGACGCCCGGCCCACGCCGATGCAGTACACGGCGATACCTTCCCGTCTGGCCATCTGTATAATTGGCACAGATTGTGAAAAAGCAGGGCGGGCATAATGCATTATTAAAACGGCGGGGACGGCAGATGTCCGCGCATCCTAAGCAGCCCCCATCCCCCACACCACCCTCCACACAAAAAAACGTCAATGTACCGTCTCGATGAGTCTACACTCCAGACGGATTCATTGATTCAGCCCGAAAAGTTTGGAATTCCAATACACGGATCCATCACCTGAGGGCGCTGTTCATGCAAGATTATGCCAGGAACTCGTTTCAAATGAAAACAATGTGTGTATGAGGTGCGGTATAGAAATATAAAACAGCTCGATATGATTTGCAACCAAACAGATTGCTGGAGAGGAAGAGAAAATTTTTGAATGGCATCATTTGGGGGGTAATACTCACTTTTGTCTACATATTTTCATATGGATAGAAAGAGCATTAGTTGTAGAATACAAAAATGAAGTCAAAACTTTCTCAGTATTTTTCTAAAGTTCTGAAATTTTACATAAATATGAAAATAAATGAAATTTTCAAATTCAAATGAGAGATTAAAAATGGCCGCATTTTTTTTCCAAAAGCCCCTGGAGGATTTATTTCTTCACAGAAATGTAGCTCAATATGTAAGCTTTAGAATCGTATATAATGTGATGAGGTTTCTGACAAGAAAAGTGGACTTGTGAGGACAAAATCAAAGCACATGCAAAACTCCCCAAAAGGGCCTTGGTTTAAAGGCTTAAGAAATCAAGAGGCGATTCCAAGAATATTCACCATGCAATAAAAGTAATGATGTTACATCAAATTACGTACTATTACCCTCGACGCAAAACATCAATTTATAATCTATAACATTTCATTTTTATGTGTCATCTTAAAACTTTCTGTGCTTTTTTTTTAGCTGTTTTTCAGACACATGGCAATCTTCTCTGTATGTTGTTCTCGGGATGAGTAGCATTTCGTGTCGTTCCATAAAAGCAAATGAGGGTTTGCCCTGCTCGACGTGAAAAACACTGAGAGCTCAGTGCTTTGCCCGATGGGAAAATATATGCAAACCATTTCACGAAACTTCAAATGTTGCGTACGCAACATTTTGTTGCGTAACTTACGCAAAATGGTGCTGCCTTTTCTAAATAGTGCACAAAAGAGCCATTGTGGCGCAAGACTTATACGCAACATTATTTTGTACGTTGCGTAACTTACGCAACTTTTTATGAAATCGTCTGCAGGCAGCTCGGGCGGGATTCGAACCCTTGACTCCCGCTTTCTATATAGTGCAGACGTCTTAACCACTTGACCACTGAGATGGTCGAGGTCGCGTGGCGGATTTGAATAATTTGCATAGCGGCGGATACCGCACTGCATCATAGATATAACATGATGTTTGCGTCGAGGAGAATGTAATTCCCAAAAAGAAGAAGAAATGGATAATCCAAAAAGAGCCTGAGGTATCCCATTTATTCCGTCATTTTGAGGCGCGTTTGCCACAGGACTGCGTACCGAATGCCCTCTCTTGCGTCGCGAGGGGAAAACCAAGATGGCTGCCGAGCGGACCACTGCGCCTGCGCAGAACGCGTCACTAGTCCCGCTTATCGCTCGGATCCGAGAGTCATCGTTTACGAGGCATTAGCCTCCCTCCCGGTCCGCTAATGGATTTCCGCGCGCGCGATATCTGGCACGGCCCGGCCAGGCCCGGCGGCTTCACGCGGGCTTTGAATATTGACACACCTCGGAGGTCGAATCGATCGGTCTCCATGATACAGCCCGGAGTCATTCCGAATCCCCCGAACCCCCACCCACCCCCCCCCCCAAATCCCTCCCTCCCCTCCCCATGCAGTCCATGAATCCAGCTCGACCTAGGTAATGAAATCTTCTATTAGCACGGACGAGTCAAGGCCACTTGTACTGTGCTCATGCTGTATAGCCACAACGCCCATTTTTTTTTGCCAGTTCAATTTTCATACGGTTGTGGAATGCCTTAGGGGGGAAACGTAATTATTTTGGATCAGTAGAACTCATCTACGTGCATTAGCAGTGCGGAGTGCAGGGGGTATCCTAACCGACCTTGATGTAAAGAGTAGCTGGCCTCCACAACGATGACAGGGGATGCATATCCCATGTTCTAGGGGGAGGGGGGAGGGCTTGGATCGTAGACTGGGCTACAGTCTCATCACCGGGTCGCTCCGCCATCAAGCAATAAGCCTCAACCCGGTGTCATGCCAAATAGTGTCCCCTGCCAAATAGTGTCCACTCATTAGCATACTGATCGCTGATTGGTCCAATACGTATGACATTCAACCACCGTGGTTGGGGTATGGTTGCGCACTACACACGCATTGTGTATGGTTGCTGGCCTAACACACTCAACGTTGGGCACTTTGGTACCGTTGGACCCTAACTGTAACCGTAACGCTAACCCTAACCCAAACAACCCTAATCCTAACCCTAATCCTAATCCCAATCCTAATTCTAATCCAAACCCTAACCCTAACGACCCTAAGCCTAGTCCTAACGCTAACCAATCAGCGATCAGTATGCTAATGAGCGGACAGTATTTGGCAGGGACACTTTTTGGCAGGACACCGGTACCCTTGAATGTGTTCCCTTGAGTGCAGCGCGCGGGGGAAAAAAACCCTTGGTCAAAGAATTTCGTCCAGCCATCTTGACCAGAGTTTTCAGTGACTCAATAGCGTGACTATAGACCGATTGCGCGACCACTGTTTACATGCCATCACCTGACTTAAAGTGGGCATTTTTTTCCATAGCATTTGGCACAGAGCAGCGATGGAAATGTACAAAGAAAAATGTGGACAATCTGATAAGTCTTCTTTGCTCGTTTCCACTCCTGTTCTGCACCAAATGAGATGAAAGAATACCCACTATAAGTCACGCAATGGCACGTAAACATTGGTCGCGCAATCGGTCTATTGGTGCGCTTTTCGAAGCGAAAGCAATGGACAAGAACGAGGTATACTATCAACAAGCCTGCGTAAGCGTAACCTCCCTGGTACTCAGATGGTTGGTACTCTTTGTTGAAGAGTTAGCTAGAGGAACTAGCTTGATCTATTAATCGGAATAATGCATTCCAAGGCTCTTTTAAGTTGTCTTGAATGGTTAATTTCGTTCCTGAGAAGCAACTTCCAGCGTGTTCCATTTCTGTCGATGCAATCAGCCAATGGCTACGGTATAGGGAACAGCTTTTAAGCTCCAGAAAATGTGAAAAAAGAGAATGTATATGCACGCCTGAGACTTAATCAGAATTGTGATTAATCAATAGATGGACCAATCGATCAATCAATCAATCAATCAATCAATTATCTTTGTATCATATTGTGCAGCTCAAGGATTATTCAGCGTAGAAATACTCTGGGGAAACTACTGGGGGAACAAAATTTGCAAACCATTCTGATTTGATCGAGGAAAGAGCCGTCCAGTCATCGTCCCAGTTCCGAGTATCTCAGGAACAATTTATTCATCGAAGTAAAAAGGTCCCGCCCTGAGTTCGCCTTGAGACTTGGAGCGCTCGAGGTCTGCATGTACACTGTATGCACATGCTTAATGCGCGGACCCAGAAGGAAGAACAAGAAAGAGGGTTGGGGGAAAAAAGGGGAGAGAGAGAAAAAACTCGGACAAAACACCGCACCAATCGAAGAGGTCCGAATTAGTTTGCATGATGAGTCGGGCATAATTACAATATCAAAGGGAGGGAGGGGGAGGGGAGGGAGGGGAGGGGAGGGGAGGGGGAGGGGGAGGACGGGGGAGAGAAGGAGGGAGGGAGTGACAGAGGGGAGGGGGAGGGAGTGACAGGGAGGGAGAGAGGGAGGCTAGGGAAGGCAGGAAGGCAGGAAGGCAGGAAGGCAGGAAGGTAGGGAGGCAGGGAGGGGGGCAGGGAGGGCAGAAAGGCAGGAAGGCAGGGAGGTAGGGAGGCAGGGAGGGGGGCAGGGAGGGCAGAAAGGCAGGAAGGCAGGGAGGTAGGGAGGCTGGGAGGCAGGGAAGCAGGGAGGCAGGGGGTGGAGAAGGGGAGGGAGAAGGGGAGGGAGAAGGGGAGGGAGAAGGGGAGGGAGAAGGGGAGGGAGGGAGGAAGTGACAGGGAGGGGGAGGGAGGGAGAGAGGGAGGGAGGCTAGGGAACCAGGAAGGCAGGAAGGCAGGAATGCAGGAAGGTAGGGAGACAGGGAGGCAGGGAGACAGGGAGGCAGGGAGGCAGGGAGGCAGGGAGGCAGGGAGGCAGGGAGGCAGGGAGGCAGGGAGGCAGGGAGGCAGGGAGGCAGGGAGGGAGGCAGGGAGGGGGCAGGGAGGGCAGAAAGGCAGGAATGCAGGAAGGTAGGGAGACAGAGAGGCAGGGAGGCAGGGAGGGGGCAGGGAGGGCAGAAAGGCAGGAAGGCAGGGAGGTAGGGAGGCAGGGAGGCAGGGAATTAGCAGGGAGGCAGGGGATGGAGAAGGGGCGGGAGAAGGGGAGGGATGGAGGGAGGGAGGATTTGTTTGGCGGGGCTGGGGGTGATGGCAGTTGTGGCGAGGGTAGAAGGACACGATGTACGAGGGCCTGCATTTCTTAGCGCCGGTCGGCCGTACCTCGCCCTTGGCCCGATGAAATGATTATCATAATTTGTCTCCAATCGTGTCGGCTTTACGCGGGGACGGGCGGGGCGGCGGATCGGAGCGGGCGGGCGAGAGAAGGGGGGGGTGACGCGCTGCCTCGCGGGTGATTTGAGGCGGATTTCTGGCCGCCCGTACCCCGTGAAAGTCTCGCCTGAGATCCGGCAAGCGGTTGGTGGCTGCTTACCGCGCGCGCGGTCGATTCGTCTGCACGTACCGACCGTCTCCAGAAGTCTAAGCACGGCCATGCATACCGGGAGTTTTCTTTAAGTTCTACTGATCTCATTATCTCATCAACTTATTCGCTTACAATTCGAACTGCCGAGGGACTTCCGCGAGCAAGGAATCGTTATGGTTAACTTTTTTTCCATATTATCTCGGATGGTCACTTTTTGTTTCTCAAAAGTTAGAGGGCCTGACGTTTCGATCCTAGCAGGATCTTTCTCAAAAGCAAAGTGTTTTGTTTCTATTACAGAACACGATCGCTTGACCGGTTTCTACTTGGAAATTCGTCAACCAGAAAACAGAAGAGTGCCACTAAAATATAAAACAATTCTAAATAACTCTGCCTTTGAGAAAGGTCCTGCTAGGATCAGGTCCTGCTAGGATCGAAACGTCAGGCCCACTAAATTTTAAGATTTACATTTTGGTAATTTTAGTCAGTAAGCAGTTTGCAACATTTTTGTGTATCACCTTAACTCCAATGTTATTACAATCGTGTGGGGAGACAGTATGTCTGTAATCTCTTTCGAGATGGAGTATAATAATTTATTATGGCTCTGAAAAAGAGCCGGTATCTCAACGTTTCGGGCAGTATCGACGCAAATGTCCCACTTTGTGCTTCAATCATACAATTGCACAAACTTTCAAATCTCGTCAACAACCTTGTCGTTTTTAGTTTGCTGTTTCCTGGTTTGATTATGCCTGCTATGCTTCCGTCCGTTCGTCCGTTCCTTGTTTGTTCATTCGTTAGTTCTTTACGTTGTGTTTGGTTGACTTTTCCAGAACGGCATTTGTTTTCAAAACATTTCTATTTTCTTCTGAGCAAAACTCCTTTCTGAAGACAGCTACCCTTTTGCATTTTGCTCTCAGAATTTAATTAATGTTATTTATCTAGGTTTTAATTAATATTATTATTATTATTATTACTTTATATTATTATAATTACATCAATCTTCTAAATTTTCATATGTAATAATTATTGTCATTATTATGATGAAATCTTAGTCTCTTTAATGATAATATTCTTTATTTTTGTTATTGGCATATTTGGCATACTTGTAATTTACTTCTTTAATAGTTCTTTTTCCATGTAGGCCTATATATTATTGTACTGTTTCTGTCATTCAATTAGTTTAGACAGCCCCCCTGACAGAAACTAGTTTATTTTGGGCAATCCCACGGGAGATCATTGAATGTTTTTTTTTTTTTTTTTTTTTTCGTATTGATTTATTTCTATTGTCCATTCTTATTTGAGTGGGCTGCGATATGTATACATGTATCCCGGAAAATGAAATAGATATGAATATAAACGAGTGCGAGTGAGTCCCACGGGCCATTTTATTACCGGCCGGGGACTAGGAATGAGAGACCACTGATCAACCTTCATGCCTACCGCCGAAGGGAAGAGAGCGGGGAAGGCCCGGTTGCTCCTGCCGTCCGTCAGGACGATGGCCACCCGCGGCACGGCGTAGTCCCTGGGCCGCGCGCCCCTCTCCACGGTGAAGCTCTTCTGGCGCAGGTGATCGATGGCAGCGCCCAGGGCTGTACCTGGAGGCGATGAGGAGGGGGGGGGGGTCGGAGGATCGGAGACCAGCGGTTATAGCCAGCGGGCGTGCAGCAAACTGAGGGTCACCGCCGGGACACGCACCGGCGGAGAAGATGACGTCTCTCCCTCTCCCTCTCCCTTCTTTTAGTAAATCGCCCGCTCAGGTCCGGAACCCTACTCTCTAAATGCAAATGAGTGAATGATCCACTCGCACAGAGAGCAAAATATCCTCAAGAAAAGCCAAAACCGCTTAAAAAGAGTGAAACCCCATCCGTTAAAGACGTGGAAAACGAAAAGAATGGAGTCAAACACTACTCTATAGAGGAGCCATGTGGACAACTATTTTTTCTCCAGATGTCCTCCAGATGGATCCTTACAAGAGTGTGATTTTACAGTGTTTTTCACGTTTTGGGTTTTTGGAGCGATTTTCACTCCTTGTGAAATTATTCACTCTTTTGCATTTAGAGAGTCCTTGCCAGATTAAAGTGGATATGGTTTGCATGGTGGAAATACTAAGTGGATAAGGTTTGTATGGCGGAAATACTAAGAGGAAGGTGTGTATGGTGGAAATGCTAAGTGGAAGGTTTGCGGTGACGCCATGTAGTACTTCTCTTTCTATAGAAGGAGTGTGGCTCTGAGAAGAGCCGGTAACTTAACGTTTCGGGCAGTGTGTACTCTGCCCGTCGTCAGGAGACTGCTCGTTGTAAAGACACGTTGAGTTACAAGCTCTTTTCAGAGCCACACTCCTTCTTGAAAGAGAAGTGCTACACGGTGTCACCGCAAACCTACCACTCAGATTAAAATGATCAACGCCACATCCAAAGGCACTTGCAGGTTTTTTTTTTTTCCTTTTTCGGCCATACATTATCACAGACGTGCATATTTGGCCGTGTTAGTTTAACCGATGAAACCTCCCGATGAATAATCTCTTACTTTGTTGGGTGAATAACAGAGCTTATAACGGGGATCAATCTCGAAGACTATAACCTGTTTGGAAGAGTGCATGGTAAGCCTTCGTGACAACAGCCTCGGGCAAAATACTTGCGCGGTGAAAGTAGGTGTTGCGCAGACTCTTCTTCACAGACGGTCTGTATAGAAGTGCCATAGCCCGTTGTCATTGCCGTGGACAGATATGTGACCCGGCACAGCATAATGAGGAATAACCCCCACGTTTGAGATTTTGAGATTTTCTAATAATGTGAAAGAGTATACCAATACCTTTCAAATGATATCAAAATTATTTTCGTGTGAACTTTGTTGTAAATAGTACAAGGGGACTTCGCTCATTCGTTTGGTACAAGACACAATATAGCAGCACCAGTCTAACTCCTCGAAAGCGGCCAATCAAAAAGGCAGGAACTTTACATTTGCATGAAAACAGTACACAAACACTCCCCCGAAATCCTCGTTTTTTCAACATTTAGAGACGGATTTCGGAAAAATCCTTTGAACATAATATCCTCATATACATTAACTTTCTGAAAATACAAAAATAAACCAAAAATTGTTGTTTTTTTTTTCGAATTGAGAAGATACTTTGACTTCGGGCATTGTTTACTCGAAAAGTGTTTTGGTGGGATATTCCTCATTTCGCTGTGCCGGGTCACTTATAACAATGATGTCTGCGTCGAGGGGAACGTAATTCAATGCGGGTTTGTCTCGCTCGACGTGATGAACACCGAACGCTCAGTGCTTTGCCCGATGCCTGATGAAAACATGTCAGGCAGATCGGCGGCTGGAACTCTGCTGGTACTGTACTGCTTAATTTTCTTTGGTTATATAGCGAGGGGACTGTAGTCGTGGGTCTCGGACGTGTCTGGTCCACGCATACTAGGTAAAGACGGCTGTTTCTGTGGCAACATTTTGCCTCCAAATAAACGAAAGGGATTTATGTTCTGACGTCCAACTCGGGTGGATTTCACGAAGCCTTGGGGTAAAATGGAACTGGCTTCAAGATGCGATTTGAAGGTTTGCATGCATGGTAGAAATCGGCTCTTTTTTTTAGAGCCACACTCCTTCTCGAAAGAGAAGCTTTACACTGTGTCACCGGAAACCTCCCACTTAAAGCCCCTAGACATGTAGCATGCATTGGTAAAGGTCAAAAGATTGCCACAGTTTGTGCGTTAAACCATTACACATTCCCCCAAAAAATTCAAAAATTCTGCGAAGGTTTTAGCCCAAATGGTAATCTGAGAAAGTAAATTGAAGTGTAAGAAATAGTTTATAACTCGCGAGTAATAAACTATTTGTCGATGTTTGAGTGAAGATTTATCGGGAAGTACAGCATCCCAGACCGTAAGATTTCAACATGAGGATTCCGTCATAACCATCTACAAACTGTGTGAATTAGAAGGAAATCTGTGGACATCGATGATTTCCGATCTTCCCAATGTTGTATTGGGCCTTTAAATGGCTTCAAATCTCCAAATTCCGCCAGGGTTGTAGCGGGCGTGATCGGGTTTTTTTTTAGCACTCCGATATCTTAAATCCAGCGTTCTAAATAACAAGTTGACTCTTGGGTTGTCCACGGTGATAGCCAAGCAAAAAAAAAACTCACCTCCTCCGTTATACACGATGGCATCCACGGCTTCAAGGACGCCCTCCTTGTCGTCATGGTCACCCAGGTCAAATGCCACGTCGACCACGTGGGAGAACTGCAGACAGCCGACCCTCGTCTGGTCGTCACGTGGTCCGATGTTGAAGGCGCCAACGAGCTTTAACGTGATAAAAAAAGCATTTAGGCCCAATACGCAAATATGTTGCAAACTGCTTACTGATTACAAAAATGACAAAAAGCGAATATCAACAATTTGGAGGGCCTGACGTTTCGAACCTAGCAGGACCTTTCTTTAAAACAGAATCAGCGTTGGAGATAGGTCCTGCTTGGATCGAAACGTCAGGCCTTGCTAATTGTTGAGATTTAAAAAAACACAATTTAATTTGGAAACAAAAGGCATTGAAAATGAAACGATATTAGTTTGACTGTAATCTTTATCGAAACTTGGCTTCGTTTTTTAATGTTATACTGCGTTTTGAAGAAAAAAATCAAAAGCTACGAGAAAGAACTCCAACGTGTGAATCCAGCTTTTGGATAACAGAGACGAAGCCGGGGCCGAAGCCTAAGCCGGGTTTGGGAAAAGTCTCCTGACGATGAGCAGAGTACACACTGCTCGAAACGTTGAGTCACCGGCTCTTTTCAGAGCCACACTCAGTCTTAAAAGAGATGATACACATGGTGTCACCGCAAACCAAATAATAAAAATTGTTTCCACCGTGCAAACCTTCAAGTCTTTTCTAATACCATGGGCGTTATCACCATGGTCAATTATAGCGCCCTCAAGAGTCGTTGAATTGCCATCGGATTGGTTGGTATCCTACCTGCTTGACGTAGTTCTTGGCGCGCTCGAACTCGTCGGCACCGACCGAGAGCGATGCGTCCAAAGCGAAGACGACATCCATACCGATTGCACACACTATGGGACAAAATGTAGGCCTTATTATAACGGATAATGGGTTGAGAAGTCAAGGCGCCAGACTAGCTGGTCAGACTAGACTGGTACTACGATGGAACAATAGAAAATAGCATTCACACCAATATCACAGATTTTGAATGAAGAGGCTGCGGTGACACCATCTTAATTATCTCTTTTGAGATGGAGTGTGGCTCTGCAGCCCGTAACTCAACGTTTCTGGCCTTTTGTACTCTTCCCAACGTCATGAGCAGAGTATACACTGCTCGAAACTTTGAGCTACCAGCCCTTATCAGAGCCATACTCCATCTCAAAACAGATGACTTACACGGTGTCACCACAACCTTTCCACTTTGTGCTTCCACCGTGCAAACCTTCACACTGTTTCTAGCTCGGAACAGAATGAAGTGGATGAAGTGAATAGCGGGTACCAGTAAGGGAGGCAAGACACCAGTCCAATTGGTTTACAAATGAGTATCGTCAACAAATAATTTGAATGATATACACAATAGGCCGGCCCAGATAACAAAATGCCGCATTCTCATCGAAACTCTCAACTTTCTTTTCGCTCTTCTTTTTTTAACCCAGTTATTGTATTTCAAAGAAATTGTTCCCTTGTGAGATTTGTGTTTTATTGGCCTCAAGATAAACCTTCTCCTACGGAGCACACCTTTTCGAAATTGTACAGAAATGGGTCGTTTAGGGGGAAGGCACACATTTGAAATTGAACTGTATATACGGACCACGGTGTAATTCGGGATAACATTATTGTTATTGTTAAGCAAAGAACACAAATAATGTAATGGCGCAGACTATAATTATAGGGCCCCTGAAAGGAGTGGTTATGAGGTGGGAAGTCAGGACACCAGACCACGGCTACATAATAATATTATGACAACATGGCGACAAGCATACAAAAAGCAATAGGGACTATCTATGCCCGATGGTGCCAGCCTAGACCCTTTACGAAACGAAGGCTTAGGCTCTGGATTGACCTTCGCCTTTAATCCCCTCTTCCGTGGAAATGTCACGGGCTTTTTTTTAAAGGACGTGCCTTTAACCGGAGATTCCAGCGAATCCTTAGACTTGTCCAAGGCGGTCTCTCCGGTACGGCACCGGGCAGACGTGCAGGCCAGACGTAGACGCACGCAGACCACGGCAAGAACGGCACTACCACGCCGAATGCAAGCTGTGCACGACACGCAGACCAAATCGCTAGGCTCATAATTATCCCACACACAATTTGCAGTCCGCACGCATACGAGCAGTCTACGTGTGTGTACGAGCGTTTACGGAGCCGTCCTGGCTGCATACATTGTGTACACACTCATTTGTGTATCCTTGTGGAGACATTGCTTTGTTCTCGTGCACTATACAACCGAGTGAGAAACGATGTTTTAAAAAACGCAGTGGCTGTTGTTACGGCAGTCGTCCGTGTGGTTCCCTTACTTGATTGTATTTCGTCAGCATTGCAGGCTGGTTGAACCAGTCTATTAGCTGATAGTCTGGTTCCAAGAGCTAAACATCCTGACAAATACTGTGAAGTCAGGGAACCACACGGACGACTGCCGTAACAACAGCCACTGCGTTTAAAAAATGCTCCCATGTCAACCACATTCACTTTCCTGGGTAGAAATTGGGACTGCATGTCCCTTATAACACTTCAATTTGCGACGGATTCTTACCCATCACAAATTTTCGAGTTATTTCCAAACACCAGTTTCCTGAAATCTTCGTGGAGAGCTAGACTATACACCTTTACAATTTCCCTGTGGAGACCCATTCAACCTATTGGATTAGGTCTCCACAAGGCATGCAAGCTACGGGCGGAGGAATGGCGTGCGCAAGCTATACTATGCAATATGTGACCCGGCACAGCGACATGAGGAATATCCCACCAAAACACTTTTCGAGTAAACAACGCCTGAAGTCAAAGTATCTTATCAATTCGATTAAAAAATCAATTTTTGTTTTTTTGTATTTTCCGAAAGTTAATGTATTGGAGGAAATTATGTCCAAAGGATTTTTCCGAAATCCGTCTCTAAATGTTGTAAAAAACGAGGATTTCGGGGGAGTGTTTGTGTACTCTTTTCATGAAAATATAAAGATCCTGCTTTTTGAATGGCCGCTTTCGAGGAGTTGGACTGGTGCTGCTATATTGTGTCTGGTGCCAAATGAACGAGCAAAATCCCGTTGCACTATTAACAACAAAGTCCATATGGAAATAAATTTGATATCATTCGAAAGCTAATTGTATACTCTTTCACATCATTTGAAAATCGCAAAATCTCAAAAGTGGGAGTTATTTCTCATTATGCTGTGCCGGGTCACATATACTAGGCGCGACTGGGAATCAGTACGGAAACAGTCGTCGGTCTTTTTTTTTTACGAACCCTGGTTCCGTTCCGCCGCCTCCACTCTCGCCAGGAAGTCGTCCACGTTCCCCGACGGGTTGTAGCTCGCCTTCCAATACTCGGCCTGCCGCTGCAGGGAGTAGGGCACCTCGTCCACGGGCGGTGACGTCATCATGACGTAGATGCGAGCGGCAAGGGCCGAGATGAGCGGGACGCGGAGGCTGTCGTAGGTGACGTCATTCCAGTCAACGCCCAGCGTGCTCTCTCTAATCTTATAGTAGTACCTATATAGATAGCGAGGGAAAGAGATGGCGTTATTGTTTTTGATAAATATTGGCTGGATGTTTTAAAATTCCGTTTACTGTTAATAATGCCTTTGCCTTTGAGAAAGGTCCTGCTATATGATCGAAACGTCAGGCCCTCTAACTTTTGAGATTGATGTATTGCAGGTCATTTTAGTCAGTGAGCAGTTTGCATTTTTTGTATTACTTTGAATTACCTATGATAAAGGTTTAGCAATATTCCCCAAGACCTTGGTTGGGGAGGTGACAGAGGTTGTTAAGTGATGAGGTTGAAAAGGATGATAAGATTTGAGAGTTTGCATCCACGGTGGAAGTACTAAGTGGAAGGTTTGTGGTGACACCATGTAGCGCATCTCTTTTGAAACGGAGTGTGGCTCTGAAAAGAGCCGGTAAACTCAACGTTTCGGGCAGCAGTCAGTCAGGAGAGTGGCACTTTGTGAGATGGATGAGGAGGGTGGAGAGGATGAGGAGTATGAGGAGGATGGGGAGGATGGGGAGGATGGGGAGGATGAGAAGGACGAGGAGGATTGAGAGGATTAGAAGGATGGGGAGGATGAGGAGGATAAGGAGGATGGGGAGGATGGAGAGGATGGGGAGGATGGGGAGGATGAGGAGGATGGGGAGGATGAGGAGGATGAGGAGGATGGATAGGATGGGGGGAGGAGGGGGAGGATGAGGAGGATGAGGAGGATGAGGAGGAGGAATAGAGAAGGGGAGGATAAAGATAGTAGTTGATGCGAAGTGGTGACTAAAGCGAGACTAGCTAGACTACTAAAGATGGCAGTGTGCCAGTATATCATGGTGATGTGACGATGGTGATAGTGGAACGGTATAGGACTGAACACGATGACATCAGGGCGCAGTTCTACGTGAAGAGGTGCTTTGGGAGCCCCCCCCCCCAAAAAAAAAAATAATATTAATAATAATAATAATAAATAAAAATAAATAAACAAATCTAAGGTGCGTGTCATGATTGTTTGAGAGATTTTGAGACCTTCTCAAAGGCCTAGTAAGCCACCCCAAAAGAAAAACCAAAAAAATCCAAACCAATTCTAGAACCACGCCTGATGACACCCACTGTGATGGCAAAAAAAAAATGCGGTAATAAAAAATAGGAACCACTCTGCAGGATTTCAGGATTGACGGGAAACTCGATCCATACCGTCTCCAAACTTCTCCGTCCACGAGGCCTTTGGTCGTCAGGAAGGCTTCCTCGCTCAGACGCCACGGACCACCTGGCCCGCCTCCGGCCGAGTCCCTGGGGCCCGCGGCCGCGCCGTCCCCCGTTGCCTCCTCCCCCTCCTCCGCCTCCTCCACGAGGGCCAGGCGGCGCAGGAGGGAGTAATCATCGGAGAAGACGTCCGAGGCGACCACTCGCTGCACGCTGGCCTCGGCGACCTGCCACGGTTCGGGTCGTCAGCACGGATCACTTCCCATATAGCACGGGGGGTGGGGTTAGTCTTAACTCAAGGGCTTCTTAAGGGGAGAACGGCTCGACATTTTGAATAGCACGTGTATACACCGTGCATGAGTGGAATACTCTATAGTATTAGCTTGGTAAAGGTAACTAGAAAGAAGCACTTTAACACAGGTACAATGTATATAGACTTCGTGGCATGTACATCATGAGTGGAATACTTTATAGAGTTAGCTTGGTAAATGTAACGAGAAAAGAGCACTTTAACACAGGTACATATAGAGACTTCATGGCATGTGCATCGTGCACGATGAATGAAATACTTTATAGAGTTAGCTTGGTCAAATGTAACGAGAAAGATGCACTCTAGGTCAAGTATATAGACTTTGTGGCCTTTCGAACATTACATTTTGCTCTAACATTTACACAAACGGAACGTATTACTTGACACTGAACGGAGGTTAGTCTTAACTCAAGGGCTTCTTAAGGGAATGACGGTTGACATTTGAATTAGCACATGTAGGCCTACATCGCGCACGAGTGAAGTACTTTATAGTGTTAGTTCCGTAAATGTAACGAGAAAGAAGCTCTATGAATTATGATACAGGTATATATAAGAGGTTCCGTGGCCTTCCGAACTTGCATCTGACGTGAGCATTTTGGCTCTAACATTTTACACGAATGAAACTTGACGGTGAATACAGCACACTGGGAGACACTCAAGCCATGTCTTTATACCTTAGCCAATTGGTGTTATACACCCTTCCCCGTAATCATTGTCACCAAGTTCATCATCGTCCTCCTCCTCGTCATCTTCTTCACCTTCCTCACCAACTTCCCACACCTCCCACATCAACCTCATATAAGCTTCATCAGCATCACCGTCCTCGCCACCATCCAAACCATCCCTAATAATCATTCCCATCTTAATCTCCGTCTCCGTCAGTTACGTCTTGGTACCCGCGTACGTCTCGATTCGTTGCTGATGCTCTCATTCGCCGCGTATGACGGCGTGCACCGTACGAATAAGCGCTAATTATGAAACCCACGCAATTCACTGTCATCATAGATGCCGAATGCAATCAAAACGGGTAGTGTATAGACAGTCTCAGCTCTGTATTTCGTGGTCGCGTAGGCCTTACAGTAATGCTATGTCTTAATTTGCGCGATCTTCCCCTTTAAAGCCCCTACACAACATTGGTATTATTAAACACTGAAAAACAGAAATCTTCACAGATTTACATCAAACTTAAACGGTTTGTAGATGGTTATGGTAGAAACCTCGCACTGAAATATTTCTGCCTACAATGCTGTATTTTGGGAGAAAAGAGTAAAAGAAATCGTTCACGTCTCACCGAGATCTAAACTAGTTTTCGGAACAGTACGGCGTTGAATGCTGCATTTTCGCGAAACAAATCGGTTTTTCACTAGATTTTCTCGAGACACGTTTGGCGGATTGAGCCGAAATTTCCACAGGTGTGCTATTTCATGCATTGTGCTGGATCAGACAACGTATGGATGCTTTTCTTTGACCTCGACCAATGTTGCGTTGTCCCTTTAAGGCGAGCCGCCGATTGATCGGGTACGCGGTGCACGGATCGCATGTCCAAAAAAAAAAAAAAAAAACAGGAAAAACGGCGAGCTCTCAGCCGTGAAGGACGCTCCAAAACCATCGCCAGCCATTAATTGATCAAGCCACGCAGGGGAGAACCCCAAAAAACAAATTGGCGGGAAAATAACGAGGAAAACGCCTGGCGCGCTGACGTGTGAATAGCGTGGCGTGCGACGAGGTGAGAGGAGGGGCTATGAAATCCGTCCACACTCGGATTACTCGCTCTCCACTCCCCTCCCCAACCCCCTCCCTCCTTCCGTCCCTTCCTATCTCATATCCTTGATCATGGCTCCGTCAATGCTCGGCAGAAAATCATATTAATTTGGTGGTCGGTCGGACTTAATTGCATCGCCGTTCGTCGGCGGGGTTTCCCCGGTCGACCGGGCCGGGCGGGCGGGCGTGCCGGCGCGGTCTCCGGTTCAAATCCCCGCCGAGACACATTCCTCCCCACACCCGGGTGGTTCTCTAAAAAATATTCAACAGATCAAAATTCAGTTCCTTTCGGTTTTTTTAACGGAGGCGAAGGGAGAGAGCGGTGCGTCTGCTCGTGGTTCAGCTTCTTCCTTAGAAACGATATCACGGCAACGCTCACTGGCCCCTTATTCTGTAGATATTATCACGGACGATGCTTCAATGGCATTTCTGCCTTGGTTCCTCAAGATCTTCCCTTTGCCCGTATTACCACGCGCTTCTCTTCACGTATGCACCAATAATTTTGCAGTTATGGCTCATAAGGGTCATAAGCGGTACTCTTTTGTGCGCACTGCATGCTGCACCTACGGAATTCCTGCAACCCGTTTCTCTCTTTCGAATAACTTGTCTGAATTCAAACGAACACGAAACATAAACGCTCGTCTTTCTTCCTCCTAATCTATTCTCCTGGTTCTATTTCCTTATCACTTTCTTTTAGCCCTCACCTTGATGGGTGGACTTTTGGGGCTTTGCGTTTGGCGACATTCATAAAAAAATAAATAGGTACTGCCCCCAATTCAGAAATGATGTATAGTACCTGAGACCCGGTGGCTCCTGGCGTTAAGGTGAGGTCAAGGCTCCCGGCCATTGGAATGAAGAATGCAGCCACTAACCAAAGTACGTCTAGACCTGGTACAGCCATGGCACATCAACTATACAACCTATTACAAACACACAAGAAAATAAGGGTACAGGTATACATACAACATCTACGCGAGCCAGCGAACCTCTTAAAAGTTGCTACAATACGCCCCTAAGCTTTGGGTCGTTACGTTTGGTTTACACTATATACAAAAACACTCTCATCTCCTCCTTCACGTCATCACACGCCCGCCGTATATGCTGAACGATTCAGACCGTGTCCCCTCCCGCCAACCCGAGTCCAATCTAACATTCAAATGAACACGGCCACACAGTCAAGACCCCTGCCATTTAAAAATGTTATCCAAAGTCGCCGACGGTGGTACTTTCGGATGTTCATCCCGTTTCGAAAGGGTGGGAAAAGGTCTCAATCAGCAAGGGCCCAAGAAAAAAAAACCCAACCACAACAAGGCCGGTGCGTCGCCAGGGGAAGATAGATAGAGGAGTCCCCTTTTTTTTCTTTCTTGTACCCACCTTTAAAAAAAGACGGTCTCCTCGCGTCCCCTCTAACTCCGTATAGTGGTGAGGCCAACCGTCTGCTGCCCAGCATTCGCACCACGGGAGTCCCACGGGCCCTCAGGGTTTGTTTTAGCTAGCCGGCTCGTCCCAGACGAACCCCGAAGCAACTGTCTAATCAATTGGCAAATGTTCGTCACGGGGTGGTGCTGATTTTTTTTTTATTATTATATCATCCCTCCATGACTCCCTCTCCCCTGTCTCCCTCTACCTCTCATCTGTCTGTCTCTCTGTCTGTCTGTCTATCTGCTTGTCTGTCTGTACCTCTACTCTGTCCCTTCCTCTTTCTGTTTCTCCTCTGTTTCTATCTCCCCTCTCCGTCTCGCCTTCCACCTGTCTCGCCTCTGTCTGTCTGTCTCTCCCTCCCACTCTACATCTCTCTACCTCTCCTCCGTCTTTCCCTCAACCTCTGTCTTCTCTCCCTCCCACTCTCCATCTCTCTACCTCTCCTCCGTCTTTCCCTCGACCTTTGTCTTCTCTCCGTCCCACTCTCCATCTCTCTACCTCTCCTCCGTCTTTCCCTCGACCTTTGTCTTCTCTCCCTCCCACTCTCCATCTCTCTACCTCTCCTGTCTCTCCTTTCAACCTCTGTCTCTGTCTGTATCTCCCTCCCCTCTCCGTCTCGCCTTCCACCTGTCTCGCCTCTGTCTGTCTGTCTCTCCCTCCCACTCGCCATCTCTCTACCTCTCCTCCGTCTTTCCCTCAACCTCTGTCTTCTCTCCCTCCTACTCTCCATCTCTCTACCTCTCCTCCGTCTTTCCCTCGACCTTTGTCTTCTCTCCGTCCCACTCTCCATCTCTCTACCTCTCCTCCGTCAATCCCTCAACCTCTGTCTTCTCTCCCTCCCACTCTCCATCTCTCTACCTCTCCTCCGTCTTTCCCTCAACCTCTATCTTCTCTCCCTCCCACTCTCCATCTCTCTACCTCTCCTGTCTCTCCTTTCAACCTCTGTCTCTGTCTGTATCTCCCTCCCCTCTCCGTCTCTTACTCTACCTCTCCTATGTCTCTCCCTCCACCTCTCTCTGTCTCTCCATGTCCGTCTCACCCTATCTCCCTCTCTACCTTTCGCTTTCTCTCTTTATCTCTCTATGTATGTATGTCTGTCTGTCTCACTCTCTATCTCCCTCTCTACCTTTCGCTTTCTCTCCTTGTCTCTCTATGTCTTTCTCTCTCTCCCTCCCCTTTCTCACGTCCACCGAACTCGGTGAAGTGGCTCTCCTCCTGTATGTGACGTCCAGATGTCGCAGTTCTGGCGTACGTGTTGAATGTTCGGTGCCAGAACAGTACTTCCGCTGACGAGTGTTTAACTAGTCAATACACTTATGTGGACACCCCTACGAAACCACTGAACGAAGTCCTCGGCCACTACAAAAACAGCTGGGGCTTTCTTTGGGGGGAGTAGGCAGGTAGAACAGTAGGCCAGCATCCCCACTTAGCACACAAACCCCCCCCCCCCCCCAAAAAAAAATAAATAAATAAATAAAAAATCTGAAATCTTAGATTCTTCCGGATATACACCTGTTAACACTTCACACTCTGGCTCGTTGTGGGTGATTCTGGGGGTTGGGATTACCAATTAATTCCAACTTCCCCCCCCTTTTTTTTTTTTACAATCCTCACCAAGTAATTATGCATCATTTGGAAGCTCACGTACTGCAATACATGTCTGCTTTAATCTAGAACTAGCCTCTGTGAGGAATTATACGGCCATTTTTATTTTTATTTCTGAAATCGTAGTCTTCCTCATCATCAGACACTGTGAAAAGTTTGGGTGAAATTTTGTTCTCAAATCTACATCGGAATGCCGCTCAGATAAAAACAACGCTGAAAATATGAGGATATAGAGTGACACATTTAACAGGGAAATATTGTAAATACCAAAAGGAAACAAACTGCTCACTGACTAAAAATGACCTGCAGTACATAAATCTCCAAAGTTATAGATAGAGGGCCTGGCGTTTCGATCCTAGCAGGACCTTTCTCAAAGGCAAAGGGAAGTATTGTCATCATTAACATGGTCACAGATAGAGAGAACGTTTATGCGATGGGTATAGTGCCTTTAGTCAGCATCGCTTTTTCAGAGCGCATCAGAGTGCAGTTGAGAGGGGGAAAGTAGACGATAAGCAGCTACTGTACACGTACATCTGAGTGTGTTCCCTTTGGTATAGCGATTGTTTGTTCGGTCGCAGCTCAATTCGATTTCTGGCGCATACTTTCGGGTATCTTCATTTCGGATTAACACCATTCTATAGCCTTCCTTCTCTCGATGCAGAGTCGATATGTGTTGAAAAAAAAAAAAAGCCCCCGCAGAAACAGCGTCAACGGGAATAGGCTTTGGCTGGCAGAAGAGGAAGGGAAGGGAAATACTGCACAAGGGGGGGGGGGACCACGGAGCAGCTGACTATTGACCGGCGTTGTTGAGAGTGGGGGGGCGGGCGGGCGGACACACCGTATACACCGCTGACATCCCGGTCGTCGGTCACTCGAGCGTGCGCCGAAGCGAGCCGGCCATACGCGGCTGGGGGGAAACGCCGAACCCTCTTCAGCACCGCAGACTTCCTGGCAGATCCTGCGCTGTCACGAACTGGTCGACTCGCGGTCCGACCACTTCAGACCTGCACCGTCGGTGCTGGGATGGATGGGGGGTGGGGTGGGGTGGGGTGGGGGGGGGGGTTAGTACTGAGAGGGGGGGAGAGGAAGGCAGGGAGGTATAAGGATGTGTAGGTCGAAAGGGAGGGGAGGGGAGGGGAAGAGGGAGAGAGAGAGAGAGAGAGAAAACAAAACACACGGAAAAGCACGCGGGGATCGATCGTGTATGGACTGTTTGTCTAGCGACGTGGAGTAGAGCGAGGGCGCAAGTTCACGAGCCAAAGGACACTCATGGGCGACCTCTCATGGCTCGTTTCACGCGGAGCAAGCACTGCTATAGATTCCAGACACACGGCACGCCTGCACTTTGAGCACTCTCCCTCTCCTTCCCTCCCCCTCTCTCTCCCCCATCCCTCCCTCGCTCCCTCTCTCTCTCTCTATTCCTCTCATTCTCTCTCCCTCTCCTTCCTTCCCCTCACTCTCCATCTCCCTCCCTTCCTTTCTCTTTCTCTCTCCCTATCTCTCTATCTCCCTCCCTCCCCCTCTCTCTTCCCTCTATCTCTCCCCCTCTCTCCCTCCCTCCCTCCCTCCCCTCCCCTCTCTCTTTCTCTCTCTCTCCTCTCTCTCCCTTCCTCCCTCCCTCCCCTCCCCCTCTCTCTCCCTCCCTCCCTCCCCCTTTCTCCCTCCCTCTCTCTCTCCCTCTCCTTCTCTCTCTATCTCTATTTCTTTAAACAAACCTCTGGCCAGCAAAGAGAGAGAGAGAGAGAGAGAGAGAAAGGGGTGAGATGTGATTTCAAACGATTTTCAGTGGGAAGCGTGGAGCTGGCATTACGGCGGCACGGGTTAACTGGGGCGAGAAGATGGTATTTGCCCAGGGATCGTGTGACATCGCTTATCTGGTCGAGTGCGTGTTGTTTGTCCATCAGCGTAAAAGGGATGTGCACAGCATAATCGAACCTTTTGTGGCCGGTCGTATTTCCAAGTCCTTTAATAATATTATTTGCTCTTCCCCCTCCCCCCCTCGCCTCACCTGATAGTTTCCATTATTCAATATGGAGACGGCATTCGAGAGGTGTTGTGCGTGGGGGGGGGGGGGTGGGGGGAGGGTTGGAGGAGCTGAGAAAATGGCTCTTCGCGGAGAAGCGGAAATTCGTCGGGATCAATTATTTGGTCGGGTGCGGAGAATTTCCAAGAAGGGAGGGGGGAACGATGGGGCAGCATTCATGGCGTGTGTTCTGCCGGAATTTGACATTTAGTCCGCGGAGGTTTTTTTTCCACCGGCAGTTATTTTCAGTGTCCGAGACAGTTTCGTAAATGAAGCTAGCCCATACATTTTCCATAGGTCCATGCAACGAGGCACACGGAAACGATGCATAGAACACTTCTTGGAATATGGCCGCCGAACGAAGAGCGGGCGGTGACTTCTTTTTTCTCCGTATCACATATTCGCTATGGGCCCGTAATTATGTTTATGCACAAACAATTTACGGGGTGTGGGGGCGATACCAGTTGAAGTTAAAGCTAGGGATATGCTTTCTGCACAGCCAATAAAGGCTTTCTGTACAGCGAATACAACGTGCGTGAACAATCTGAGTGACCTGAGACTCTATTCTTCATACTTTGTTTGTGCACAAACGTATGGGCCCATAGCGAATGTGTGGTACGGAAAATAATATCGCCAGCGGGCGGACTATAAGACGCGTACATTAGTAATGCTGACTGAATCTATTGGATTGATTTCATAGATTCTAAATTGCTGTCTGAATATTGGCATCATCGTTTTTTTTTTTTTTTTCCAGCTTTGTTTTATAGGTAATTTGTGTTATAATTATAGAAACTATAACATGTAGTGTTGGAGAATGCAATAGTTTTTTTTTTCTACTGGACGACGAAGACAAGAACGTTGACGACGACAGAAATGTCCAAACGAATCTGTCAGGGAAGAAATGAAAGAAAAGTGTGGCCATCTAGATCCTGTAGCTAACATCGTGAACAAAAAATGACCTACTTTGCTTATGCCAAAAGGTCGAAAAACACAATAGCAAATGACATAACACTATAGGGTTAGAAGAGGATCAGCACAAAAGGGGCAGACCCAGGAGACAGTGCAATCAAATCTAGCGCCTTGTGGAGACCTAAGATAATAGGTTGAATATAGGTCTCCACAGGGAAATTGTAAAGGTGTCTCCACAAGGTTTTCACGAAACTGATATTTGGAAATAAATCAAAAAACGGGAAATTTGTGATGGGTAAGAATCCCTCGCAAATAGAAGTGTTGTTTAAAAGGGACATACGGTCTAAATTTCTACCCAGGAAAGTGAATGTGGTTGAAATGGGAGCATTTTTAATACATAGTTTCACACGTGGTTGTGTAGTGCAAGAGAACAAAGCCATGTCTCCACAAGGTTACAGATTCAGGTATATGTGGCTCGATGATGTAAGGGAATGGACCCATATCAGCTCATATACGACTTGATATGGAAGACCAAGGTTAGGGGAGAGTGGAGAAGGTTCATGCAGTGCCCCAACGGTCGGTGAGACTACGGAGATGAGTGATTGAGTGAGTGAGTGAGTGAGTGGGGGAGTAAGTGGGGAGTGAGTGAGTGAGTGGGGGAGTGAGTGAGTGAGTGAGTGAGTGAGTGAGTGAGTGAGTGAGTGAGTGAGTGAGTGAGAGAGTGAGTGAGTGAGTGATTGCTTGAGTGATTGAGTGAGTGAGTGAGTGAGTGAGTGGGGGAGTGAGTGGGGAGTGAGTGAGTGGGGGAGTGAGTGAGTGTGTGAGTGAGTGAGTGAGTGAGTGAGAGAGTGAGTGAGTGATTGCTTGAGTGAGTGAGTGGGGGAGTGAGTGAGTGAGTGAGTGAGTGAGTGAGTGAGTGAGTGAGTGAGTGAGTGAGTGAGTGAGTGACGACGGGTAAATTAAACACGGCGTGTTCAGTGCTTTGCCCGATCGCCCGGTGCCGGGGAAAAAATGCAGGCTGCCCGTGCGGGATTCGTCACCCGTTCCTTCTCTTTTCAGTATGCGGACATCTATAGGTTTGCGTTGTACGGTCGATAATACCGGTAAATAGACCTATACAAATGAGGCTTTAAAATCGGCCTATTTTCCCAATCTCGTTGGGGCTTTTAAGATCGGCCTATTTCCCCATTAACTGACTTCGGGGGTTCTGTATAATCGTGCCCAATGGTACTTAGATTAGATACCGGCGTACACTAATTCAAAGCTTCCCCATCCCAAACACACACACACCTCTTGAGCGCTGTCTCGCCATATACTGAAGTCGGGTTAGAACTTAAAAATGCTTTATGCCTTGGACACGTATTCTTGTTCTTCGGGGCAACATGGGGACTGCAACAGTTTTGCAATAACTATGAGTCCGAAATTGGAATTGATAACTCAGGTGACTGAGAACCTAAGCCCGATTTTGACTGGTAAATCAACCGTTTTCGTGTGGTTCAAATTAGGAAATATACTGCATTATTCATATTAGTACCGGTAACTTTCTTGTTTGAAGTAATTATTTGAGTCAGGGATGTTTGAGCACCACAAACAAAAACATAAAAGAACGCAGTCATAATCGATAAAATCAACTCGAATTGAATATTCAACATAAAAAGAGAAATAAAATGAAACAACATTTATTCTGAATGTGTGGTTTTTTTGTGAAAACGTCAAGAAATTATTGTAATTGCCAAAACAAACC
This sequence comes from Luidia sarsii, assembly GCA_949987565.1. Taxonomy (NCBI): domain Eukaryota; kingdom Metazoa; phylum Echinodermata; class Asteroidea; order Paxillosida; family Luidiidae; genus Luidia; species Luidia sarsii. Next base: position 13,056,816 of record OX465116.1, read on the forward strand.
GCTGATCTCTGATAAACAATTAATGGAATATTGAATTTACGATCCCAAATATCAACAGGAAATACTCGTTAACAAATTAACAAAAATAATAAAAAAACCGATACAAATTTCATCATAATCACCTCTATGTACATGAACAAGGATTTGAAAAAAAATCCTGAAGGAATACTCCTGTTGACCGATAACGATTGAGATTTTCCAACATTAATCAAACTCGATTATCAAAAAAATGGCAACGGGCAGGGCATGGCACTGTGCAGCTAGCTGACGGGGTATACTCGGAGACGAAACTCCGGCGCGGCGGTCGTTAATTAGCGGGGAGGCCGACGTCCAGTGAGCGGGGATCCCGAGGGCGGGAGACGGCCCGACACCGAGGCAGACGCACGCTGCGGCACTTCCAATTAAGGACAGAGGCCACTGGGCAACCATAGCAAAGGGATTATCGCCATCAGTCTCACGGCCAGAAGGAGAAAAAAACCGGGAAAAAAAAAGAAAAGAAAAATCATCCAGACTACATCAATGTAAGGAGGTGCAAAAAAAATCCAATTAATTATCAAAATGGCTGGTGATATAGAATTGATAGGGGCGCAGTGTAGATGGCCGAGTTCGTTGACCTTTGCTCCCGGCTGGTGGAGTAACCCGCTCTCGTCATAACCCTGTCCTCTGCTCGTGGCGTCTCCAGACTACTCCCGCGTGGACCTCTGAATGACCTGTACTCATCCGTAACGTTGGTTGGCGAGCGAGTGCAACTGCTGTGGCATGACACGGCCGTGCAGTACTTAACGTGAAAGACTGTTCACGCTCAACACCCCTGTATGTTCACGCTCAACACAACTTCACGCTCAACTTATCTAGGTTCACGCTCAACACAGCTAAGTTCACGCTCATCACAACTACACGCTCAACTTATCTAAGTACACGCTCAACACAGCTAGGTTCACGCTCATCACAACACGCTCAACACATCGAGGTTCACGCTCAACACGTACATCTAGGTTCACGCTCAACACATCTAGGTTCACGGTCAACACAACTAGGTTCATGCTCAACACATCTAGGTTCACGCTCAACACATCTAGGTTCACACTCAACACATCTAGATTCACGCTCAACAAATCTAGGTTCGAGCTCAACACATCTAGGTTCGAGCTCAACACATCTAGGTTCACACTCAACACATCTAGATTGACGCTCAACACATCTAGGTTCACGCTCAACACATCTAGATTGACGCTCAACACATCTAGATTCACGCTCAACACATCTAGGTTCACGCTCAACACATCTAGGTTCACGCTCAACACATCTAGGTTCACGCTCAACACATCTAGGTTCGAGCTCAACACATCTAGGTTCACGCTCAACACATCTAGATTCATGCTCAACACATCTAGGTTCACGCTCAACACATCTAGGTTCACGCTCAACACATCTAGGTTCACGCTCAACACATCTAGATTCATGCTCAACACATCTAGGTTCACGCTCAACACATCTAGGTTCACGCTCAACACATCTAGGTTCACGCTCAACACATCTAGGTTCACGCTCAACACATATAGGTTCACGCTCAACACATATAGGTTCACGCTCAACACATCTAGGTTCACGCTCGAGTATCTTTTTCCTCACTGAACGTGAGACCGTGTGCGCGCACACAGCCACGATTGTACATGTACCTACAAGCATAACGTACTTGTACGTACTAACTAGTGGCCTCTGCCGTCTCCTCCGCCTTGATTGGTACCATGGGAGGCACAGGCAGCTCTGTGAGACGGCTCCCGGTGCACGGCCACTAGCTAGTGGCCTCTGCCGTCTCCTCCGCCTTGATTAGTACCATGGGAGGCACAGGCAGCTCTGTGAGACGGCTCCCGGTGCACGGCCACTAGCTAGTGGCCTCTGCCGTCTCCTCCGCCTTGATCTTGTCCTTGTCCCGGGCAGCGTCGGCGGCCCACAGCCTCTTGGCCACGTAGCCGGCCACCAGCACGGCCAGCCCGATGCCGCACGTGGCCAGCATGATGCGAAGCGGGGCCAGGGTGGATCGGGGCAGCACCCCGTAGACACGCACCGCAAACTGGGTGCGCAGCTGACACAGACTGATGAGACCAAGAACCGGACCCAAGATATCACTCTGTCTGTTTGTCTGTCGGTATATCTCTGTCTGTAAATATGTGTCTCTGTGTCTCTGTCTGTCTTTATGCGTCTCTGTATGTCTCTGTGGCTCGCTATTTGTATCTGTCTGTCTTCTCTGTCTCTGATCTGTCTGTCGGTATCTCTGCCTGTCGGTCTGTCTGCCTCTCGGTCTGTCTGCCTGTATGTCTGCCTCTCGGTCTGTCTGCCTGTATGTCTACCTCTGTCTGTCTTTGTGTCTGTCTGTCTTTATGTGTATATGTGTCTCTGTCTGTCTCTGTTGGTCTTAATGTGTGTTGGTTTTTCTGTCTGTCTGCAGGAATGCCTCCGTCTGTCTCCGTCTGTCTGCCTCTGTCTGTCTTGTCTGTGTCTCTGTCTATCTTTATGCGTCTCTGTCTGTCTCTGTGGGTCGTTATTTGTATCTGTTTATCTTCTCTGTCTCTATTCTCTGTCTCTGATGTGTCTGTCTGTATCTCTGCCTGTCTGTATCTCTGCCTGTCGGTCTGTCTGCCTGTATGTCTACCTTTGTCTGTCTTTGTCTATGTCTGTCTTTATGCGTCTCTGTCTGTCTCTGTGGGTCGTTATTTGTATCTGCTTATCTTTCTGTCTGTCTTCTCTGTCTCTGATCTGTCTGTCTGTATATCTCTGCCTGTCGGTCTGTCTGCTTCTCGGTCTGTCTGTCCTTGTCTCTGTCTGTCTCTAGTGGGTCGTTGTTTGTATCTGTTTATCTTCTCTGTCTGTCTTCTCTGTCTCTGATCTGTCTGTCTGTATATCTCTGCCTGTCGGTCTGTCTGCTTCTCGGTCTGTCTGTCCTTGTCTCTGTCTGTCTCTGTGGGTCGTTACTTGTATCTGTTTATCTTTCTGTTTGTCTTCTCTGTCTCTGATTTGTCTGTCTGTATATCTCTGCGTGTCTGTCTGTCTGCTTCTCGGTCTGTCTGTCCTTGTCTCTGTCTGTCTCTGTGGGTCGTTATTTGTATTTGTTTATCTTCTCTGTCTGTCTTCTCTATCTCTGATCTGTCTGTCTGTATATCTCTGCCTGTCGGTCTGTCTGCCTCTCGGTCTCTCTGCCTGTATGTCTGCCTCTGTCTGTCTTTGTCTCCGTCTTTATGTATGTGTATATGCGTCTCTGTCTGTCTCTGTTGGTCTTGGTTTTTCGATCTGTCTGCAGGCATGTCTCCGTCTGTCTGCCTCTGTTTGTCTTTATGTGTATATGTGTGTCTGTCTGTCTCTGTTGGTCTTAATGTGTCTTGGTTTTTCTGTCTGTCTGCAGGCATGTCTCTGTCTGTCTGTCTGTCTGTGTCTGTCTGCCTCTGACTGTCCGTCTCTCTCAATCGTACGCCCATATATCGGTCTAATTGAAGAACAATAACATCTTAAGGAGATCACTTAAAGACTATAACCAGTTGAGAGGAGTGGCAACAATTACTTCATCAGATGCAAGCTGATGATGTTGTTGCTGTGCGCATTTCCAATCGGTTAGTCTTCGAGTGTTACCCTTAAGTTGTTTTCAAATCAAAGCAGGTGTATCGCAGGTGTATCGCATATGGATTCAACTTAGAGAGGAATCCAAAAATTTGTGGGCCAATATAGTTTGAGCGGCAGAGACATCGTAAGGAATTTGGTCTCAGCCTACTGATCTCCTTGGTCGTTTGTATCGGCTAGATTTAACGCTTATTTCGGGGGGAAGGAAACGAAGATTTCGGTATCAAAAGAGCAAAAGGAAATCTGCCGGGACCGTACCGGGGATTGGATCCGATGCTCCGCTTTAACGTGCCAGCACTCTATACCACCTAAGCCATCCAGCTCTTGGCTGAGGGGCCTATGAAAACAGTCAACTGTGTGTGCTAGGTCGGGGGGGGGGTTGGGGGCACCAGCAATTATACGATTAACTCCCGCATTTCTCCCGGGATCGCGTCCCCCCCCCTTTTTCTTTTTCATTGACGTTTAATGGGATTCGGGCTGATGTACATTAACAGAGGCTTTTATTACAGCTAGCGCATTATTTTCACGCTGTACGGGCCTACTCACCTGTAGTCTGGGTCCATGACGGACACGTTGAAGACCAGGATGCCATTGTACTGTCGCCACGTCAGCCGGTTGTCGGTCCGACTGCTCAGGACCTCATAGGGCTGGCCGGGCCTGGTCAGACCGCCCGCAGATTCCTCCAACAGACAGCTCCGATAGTTCTAAAAGCGAACGGAGCCAAAGGGCAGATGTTTAAGTTTTTGCAAAGACGAATAAAGGGCGGGGCGTTATTACTCTCTCTGTCTCGGTCTGTCTGTCTGTCTGTCTGTCTGTCTGTCTGTCTGTCTGTCTGTCTGCATGTCTGTAAGTAATTGTCTCTGTCTGTCTCTGTCGGTCTGTATTTGTATCTGTGTATCTTTCTGACTGTCTTCGCTGTCTGTGATCTGTCTGTCTGTATCTCTGCCTGTCGCGATCGGTCTGTCTGTCTGCTTCTCGGTCTGTCTGCCTGTCGGTCTGTCTGTCTGTCGGTCTGTCTGCCTGCCTGTCTGTCAGTCTGCCTTATTTACTGGGACTTATGAAAACAGAAAAGAAAATAAGACTTAAGGCTTAGCACGGTGGGTGTAACAATATAGGAGGGTTTGCGGCGACACCGTGTATAAGGTCTCTTTAAGAAGAGGTGTGGTTCTGAAAAAGAACCTGAGTAATAACTCCACGATCCGGCCAGTATGCTCTGGCCGCCATCACCTAATCATGAGATCTTCTCCTGATGACGGCAAGAGCATACTGGCTTGAAAGTCGAGTTATCAATCGGGCTCTCGTCAGAACCATACCTCTTCTTAAGGATACATTATACACTCACGTACTGTACATGGTGTCACCTCAAAAAATGGAAGAAAAATGGCAAAGGAAACTTTGACTGGACTGGGATCTGAGCCTTGTTCTTTGTTCTGACGCAGATTGTCTAACATTGAATGAAAAACAATAATGTCTTCATCGAGAACCTCGTTGGAATCATGGAAGTGGAATTTATGTCAAACGCAAGAACATGGGGGTGGGCGGTACTGGTAGAGGTCATTAGAGTATATACCCGCGACCTTTGATGCTACTGACCTTGCGTGTCCACGCCGTGCCCGGGTCAGGCTCTTCCTGGGCTGCCAGCAGGGACAGCCACCTCTGCGGCTGAGACTTGCAGCCAGCCTGCGAGAGAAAGTGATAACGCGATACACATTGATACACATTTCAAGTGAAAAGGCTACAGCAAAAGGGTATAGCAAAATGGTACACCCAGAGTATACCGAATGGGCATACCAAAAGGGTGTACCAACAGGGTATACTGAAAGATATACCAAAAGGGTATACCAAAAGGGTATACCAAAAGGGTATACCAAAAGGGTATACCAAAAGGGTATACCAAAAGGGTATACCAAAAAGGGTATTCCAAAAGGGTATACGATAGGCCTACTAAAAGAGTACATAAAAACGCAACAGCAAAATGGTATACCCAAAGGTATATACCCAAAAGGTAGGGCCTACACTAAAATTGTACACGAAAAGGGTATACCCAAAAGGTATACTAAAATGGTATATGGTACTAAACGGGTATAGCAAAAGGGTATACTAAAGGGGTACATCGCATGATTATAGCATATGGGTATACTAATAAAAGGGTACATCGCAAGATTATAGCCTAGAGGTATACTAATAAAAGGGTACATAGCATGATTATAGCATATGGGTATACTAATAAAAGGGTACATCGCAAGTTTATAGCATAAGGGTATACTAATAAAAGGGTACATCGCATGATTATAGCATATTGGTATACTAATAAAAGGGTACATCGCAAGATTATAGCATAGGGGTATACTAATAAAAGGGTACATCGTAAGATTATAGCATAGGGGTATACTAATAAAAGGGTACATCGTAAGATTATAGCATAGGGGTATACTAATAAAAGGGTACATCGTAAGATTATAGCATAGGGGTATACTAATAAAAGGGTACATCGTAAGATTATAGCATAGGGGTATACCCAAAGAGTACTGTACCAAAGGTTTATACCAAAAATGTATATTAAAAGGGTGTACCAAAAGGAATACGTGTTGGCCAATCAATGCGCGGAATCTGTCGAGCCCATTTAAAGAAGTCGACAGATTCTGCGCGTTGTGATTGGCCAACGCGTTGCAATATCTTGAGGGCATACTATTGTGAAATCACCCGTATTGAGTGGATATGAAGCTTGGTACAAGTTTACCTGCTGTGCAGTCTGCGAGTAGCTGTAGGTGAATATACCGTGAATCTCATTCACCACGTATTCCTTCCTCATTTCTTCAACGAAGACATCCCCGTCATACCTAAGGCCAAGTGAAAATTATTTAGTTTCAGCGAAAAAGGGGATTACAGAAACGTCCAACAAAAGGGTGTCTGTATGTACGAGAAGGCTACTGTTGCCTCGCACTATAGGTGTTCGTTTCCTAAATCCTGCAGCACACGCACGCACGCACGTGGTTTTCTTTTAATGTACGTGTATTTGCGTGCATGATGGTACTCTTCACTTCCGCCAGCCTATACTTCTTAAGATGGCAGCCTCCGTCGTAATTCAGTCTGCCGCCCGCTATCGACCGTCTCTAGCTTATAGGCCTATGTCTATATATGTGACCCGGCACAGCGACATGAGGAATATCCCACCAAAACACTTCTTAAGTAAACAACGCCTGAAGTCAATGTATCTTCTTAATTGGGAAAAAAAAATATTGTATTTCCGGAAAGTTAATGTATTGGATGATATTGTGTCCAAAGAATTTTTCCGAAATCCGCCTCTAAATGTTGAAAAAAAAAAGGATTTCGGGGGAGTGTTTGTGTACTGTTTTCTTGAAAATGTAAAGTTCCTGCCTTTTTGAATAGCCGCTTTCGAGGAGTTAGAATGGTGCTGTTATATTGTGTCTGGTACCGAATGAACGAGCGAAGTCCCCTTGTACTATTTACAACAAAGTTCACACGGAAATATTTTTGATATCAATTGAAAGCTTATGGTATACTCTTTCACATCATTAGAAAATCTCAAAATTTAAAAAGTGGGGGTTATTCCTCATTATGCTGTGCCGGGTCGCATATTTGGAGCACATGTAATCTGCCACCACTCTTTGATCATGAGTGTCAGGCAATAACAGCCCTTACACTGTAATATGATTTTGCGTCGAGGGGATTATACTTCAAGAACGGTTTACCATTACTCAATTACATGCACTGTATGCTCAGTGCTCCGCCCGATTGCTAGCTCGAGCTGGGCAGTCGGACAGAGCATTGAGCACAGGCTACAATGTTTTCGATCACACGTCGAATAGAGCAAACACTTCTTGAAATAACGACCCTCGGTAGCTGTGGGTGGGCTGGAGGAGGGGAAAGGGGGCATGCCATGGCAAGACCGAGGTCGAGCTCAACCCGGACTCGACTATACATGTACATGATTGTATGTGGTGATACGTACAGGTCAATGACTGGCTTGAATCCGTCCTGGTGATAGGACACGATGGGGCAGCCCAGCTTGCCGTAATCAAAGGAGACTTCCTTGTCCACGCTGGCCGTGACCCCTGATGACCCTAGCCGGAAGGTCGGGTCATAGGCGTTCCTGAAAAGCAGACAGATACGAAGGAATTCGCATGACAAAAATATGACTGGACCGGGATTGACTGATCCGAGACCTGTGGATTTACGTACCAGTGTTCCTCCAACTGAGTTATCCAGCCCTTAGATGGTGGCCTTCCCATATAGTCAATTAGTCTTTACTAGGGTGGGGGCGCCAGTCAGAAGCAATTCAACCATTAACTGCCGTATATTTCCAGGGATCACACCCCCGCTTTCACTCAGATGCAAACAACTAATGGTTGTCAACCTGGCTACAGCAGGTCGGGGATCACACAGAGTGGATGCAAGTTTTTAATTTTTTTTTTTTCAATTCAAGTAAAAAAAACGAAGGAACAACTGACTGGGAACTTTTGAACAAAATAATTGAAAAGTTGGCAGAGAAACATTTGACTGGAACACGACTTGAACCCAAGACCTGTGTAATAATGTACCACTGCTCTTCTCACCCGGGAACTCAAAAGATGAAACGGACCGGACTACAATTATATAGGGGAGAGACTTACTTGTCAATGTTGTAGACGTAATCCCTCATGTCGGGACAGTTAAGCTCAGTGCTAGGGACAAGAAATATACACTAACTATGATCAGATTACTACTTGAATCTATACCTTTAAAAAAGGAACTAATCCAACCCAACAAAATACAAATAAGTCTTCAGAGGAAACTCCTCAGAATGTTACAAACTATCGAGAGAAGGAAATTAGGGTGAACAGGGCATCAGTAAAGCAAAACAAGTTCTTTATGGACAAAACGGTTAAACAATAAAGATGGAAACCAAGTTAGTAAATGGGTTTCAAAGAAGAAGAGCCTGTGTTTTTGACCGGGTGGATTTCACAAAGCTTTACGATGCATCGTAACTCGGCTTTTACGATGGATAGCCCGTAACCCATCGTAGGTTGTGTTAGGTCTTTTGTCCAAAAGATCATCGGTTGAGTGCCAGTTGAAATCATTCGACCGATAAAAATTTCCCCCGGTAGAAAGCCGATTGTACTGGACTCTGGGGTGAACAATTCACGATGGCTATCCGGTGGAAACGACGTCGGACGGGTCAAATCATCTGATACCCAACCGATGATCTTTTTGACAAGAGGCCTTACACGGTGCATGGTTTCTGTGCATCGCTCATCGTCTTGCGATTGATTGTAAGTTACGATGGGTTCGCTGACTTCGGCTGCTGCTCTACTATACAGACCACACCGCAGTCGGGATCGAGGCGGTTGGCAGCATTTCCAACGTTCATGAACTTTAACACAGAACAAAAAAAGTTATGCTTCAATAACCCAGCCCTCTGTCAATTTCAACTGTTAACGTCAGACGGGAATTCTATTCTAAACCACGGAGCCAATCGAGAGAACCACCGGCAAATCGGCCGATTAACTGTTATGATAACACGGAAAGTCGAAGTTATTTAGGACCTAACTGTAAAAGACAGCAACTACAGTAACTCATAGAACACAGTGCATATTTGAAGCATCTTCAATAAGATTTTTTTTTAAATCAAATTTGATAATTCAAGCAAAATCAATCAGCAAGGAACAAGAGAGTAATGCTGCAAATGGCAAGAAAAAGATCAAAGAAAGTCAGTTATATTGAATGGTAACAAACTGGTAGACCAAAAGTGCAAGGTCGAAGCAGATTCACGAACGGTATTGTTCCGAAACCAAATTAACTTTTTCAACAAGACAAAATGTTTAAACAAGAAATAAAATGTAACGTGGAAGACTCGGCAGACGCTGTAACGTGTAGGGTCATGAACTCCATCACAGCCCAAGCAACAGAGGCCAATGTCATAGAGCCGCTTAAGCCAGAAAACCCTGCTTAGCATAAAAACGTGTCCTTGTTTAGTCCACGATCGCCAGCCATATTCCACGTGATGCTTGCTGCCCTCAACGTGTATTCCAATCATGGGTGATTAGCATAACATACAAGTGGAACGTTCGTTGGCAACCTGGGTTTTTTTTCAGCAAGGCTTATCATGCTTAAAGGCCCAATACAACATTGGGAAGATCGGAAAACATCGATGTCCACATATTTACACAGTTTGTACATGGTCAAGATAGAATTCTCATGTTGAAATCTTACGGACTGGGATGCTGTATTTATCGAGAAATCTTCACTCAAGCATCGACAAATAGTTTATTACTCGCTAGTAAAAAACTGTTTCTTACACTACAGAACGGTGCGAAAACCCTGACGTTTTTTTTTGCTTTTTTATACTATCCCAGATTACCATTTGAGCTAAAATCTTCGCAGGATTTCTTTTTTTGGATGTTTAGTAGTTTAACAAACTGTGGCAATCTTTTGACCAATGCTGCATATAGGGCCTTTAAGCAGATTTTTGGTGCTTAACCGCCTCTATGAACTTGGCCCCAGAGATCGTCAACGAGACCTAGGCCTATCATTTATAACCATCTCCTACCAACTCACCGACGGACTCTTAGGTTTCGGCTGGGCGGGCAGCCCGCCACGATGTACGCCACCTGAGATGATCGGTCAGTTGCGAAGAGAGGACAATTTAGGGTGACCTTACAGAACCTGACATGAAGGGGAACTCGCACACTAAAACCCCCCTGTAAAACCCTCACCGCTATTCCTCGGTCTAACTTTATCATTTCATGCATCGGCGCCACAAGTGTCTCGATTTTTGCTGGATATCTTGTGCTGGCAACAGCTTCTTCCCTCGGTCAGCCTCTCTCTGGAATTCCCTTCTAGTTTCATGTTCGGTTCGGTTTGTCAATCTTGTTGACAATGAGGCTTGGGTCGTCACTGCAACCCCTGTATAGCCCATCCTATAGGACGGTGGCCACCCTGAGTCTTCTCTACCTATCATGGAAGGTGTTCATATGGTCTTGCCGACTTGGTTCTCCCAGTTAGGACAGTTTAAGCGAGCAACCGGGCTGTTTGCCTCATCTCACCCGCACACTCTATCTATCCCAAGGTGTAGAACAAAGAGGTACCGGAACAGCTTCTTCCCTCGTTCAGCCTCTCTCTGGAATTCCCTTCCTAGTTCATGTTTTTCCCCCAACCTACGATCTGGCCCTTTTCAAGAGGAATGTCAATTCCTTTCTCCAGCCTTCACGAGTCCCCTATCTATCTCCTTATTTCCTTATCCCTTAACCTTAAGGATTCATCTCCTCAAAACTCAGGTGATATGTGACCCGTTGTGTAGGGAAGGCTTTATAGCCTTGTTTTGGGCAAATGTGCCGGGGAGGAAAAATCAGTTACAGTTCGGACCAGTCGTTATATGTGACCCGGCACAGCATAATGAGGAATAACCCCCACTTTTGAGATTTTGACATGTTCTAATGATGTGAAAGAGTATGCCATAAGCTTTCAAATGATATCAAAATTATTTCCGTGTGAATAGTACAAGGGGACTTAGTTGTAAATAGTACAAGGGGACTTCGCTCGTTCATTTGGTACCAGACACAATAAAGCAGCACCATTAAAAATTCCTCGAAAGCGGCCATTCAAAAAGGCAGGAACTTTACATTTTCAGGAAAACAGTACACAAACACTCCCCGAAATCCTCGTTTATTAAATATTTAGAGACGGATTTCGGAAAAATCCTTTGGACATAATATCCTCCAATACATTAACTTTCCGGAAAAAAAAAGAAAAAAGAATATTGATTTTTTTTTTCTTCTAGAATTGAGAAGATACTTTGACTTCAGGCGTTGTTTACTCGAAAAGTGTTTTGGTGGGATATTCCTCATGTCGCTGTGCCGGGTCACATATATGGTGCTATCATACGCAGACCATCACCCATACTCACGACGAGATATTCTCGTGTGGTTTCACCGCGAATCACCCTTGACTGTCTTATTGGTATACTTACAGCCTGGTGCTTGTGTTGGCACATTAGACTCGGGTTGTGAACACTCACGCCAAGAGTGGACATGCCACGGGCTTCATCCTTGTGCCTGAAACAAAAACAAAAAAATAATGCAAACTCTATTCTTTTCATAGATACAGCATGATGTTTGCGTCGAGGAGAATGTATAATTCAATGAGGGTTTGCCCTGCTCGACGTAACAAAGACTGGGTGTTCAGTACTTTGCCAAGACGCCCGATGAATCACGCCCGATCGCTGCCTGGAATGTTCTGGCATCGGGCAAAGTACTGAACACACAGTGCTTATTACGTCGAGCAGGGCAAACTCTCATTGAATTAAAACCTTTTCCAAAAAAAAAGAAAACCCGCGCATTCGCGCCGAGAAGTACGTCCGCTTGGTGACACTTGACATTTGTTTTCATTAATGATGTCCTTAATTTGTCTGACTGAAGTTCGTTTCAGCTAATTATCACTCAATTTGTAAGTGCAGCTACAATGGGACCGGAAGAGACATTAGAACGTCAATACTGCGGTCATCAGGGATAGTTCATACATTCATACAACATTCAAAGCAATGCGGAGAACGTTAAAGAACACTACATGTATTTATAAAGCAAGAAAGGAAAGACAATACATAATTATAGATATATCATTCCTCATCCTTAACCTATCCGAGAAAAGATCTTCAACAAAACTGCTTGGTACTTGTTTGGCACAGAAAATCAGGACTTTATTTATTTACAATATTACAGCAACTGATTTAACCTACCCATTTGGTAAGGTGTCTGCGACCAGTTTAACTTTGGCCATCTGTATGGAGCAGGGGAAAAACGAATACAATTTAAGTGTTGATGGATCATTGCAATGGATGGTGGCTGTTTAGTTCCAAGACTCAAAGACCACACTTAAATGCCTGTGAATGCATCCCTCCATCTTGGCACCAGTCTTTTCCTTTCTCACTGTTGGGGATTAAAGGTGACGTGCAGTCTGTTCACTCCAGCTCGACCTAGGCCTCATTTAATGCTACGGCGAGCAGTCCTTGTCCTCCAGTCCACCCACAGCTGGCCTATAAAAGTTGAGCTCGACCTCGGCCTCATTTAATGCTACGGCGAGCACTCCTTATCCTCCAGTCCACCCACAGCTGGCCCATGAAAGTTGAGCTCGACCTCGGCCTCATTTAATGCTACGGCGAGCACCCCTTCTCCATCAGTCTACCCACAGCTGGCCTATAAACGTTGAGCTCGACCTCGGCCTCATTTAATGCTACGGCTAGTCCCCCTTCTCCTCCAGTCCACCCACAGCTGGCCTATAAAAGTTGTCATATATGGCATGCTCCTTCCGCAAGTACACCCACAGCTGGCCTATCAACGCTGAGTTCAACCTTGGCCTTATCCAATGCTACGGAAAGCTCCGGCCCGCTTACAGTACTCCCCCCCCCACAGAAGGCCCATCATCAGGAGTCATCATCACCTGTCACTCAAGATCAAAGAGTGGCGCCAAATTCCACGTGGCGGCATGAACAACAGTGCACAAGATCGTGTTATGAACACCAAGTTAACCTTCATATAGCTCATATCCCCCCCCCAAATTTTTTTTTTTTTTTTTAAATGGCAGTGTTGGCATCAAGAATTCCAAAACTCAAGCGAGATGGTTCACAGACATCACACTTCAGAAACATTTTAATGGCAGATCTACTATCAAGTGGAAAGTTTGCGGTGACACCATGTAACACTTGACTTTCAAGAAGAAGTGTGGCTCTGAAAAGAGCCGGTAACTCAGCGTTTTGGGTAGTGTGTACTCGTGCCAAATCGTCTGGATACCGGCGCCCCTATACTGTCCAGACAATTGGGTTTGTGAAGGCAGACACCAGACGGCAGACTCAGGGCAATGATTTTATTCTGCACGAAGCTACGTGCTCGTCGTCATGCATCACAGCCGCACTTACTACGTTTGTGATGGCCACACCGGGCGCTTGCAAACCCAGCTCCTCGACGCTCGTGATGACCGTCAGAATATCGGGGTTGGACAGCGTCACCTGAGAGGGAAAATGATTATCATCAGAGTCCACGTTCGTGACCTTAGAACCTCCAGGCTCACGGCGTTGACCAGAAAAGATTTGCAGATAAAAATTGACTGAATTTGCCCAGATTGAATCATTCTAAGGATAAAGATGACTTCAAAAACTTGATTTAAAAAAAATTATTCTGGTTTTTTTTTTTAACATTCACACGACTTCTCAGAAGTTTACGGGGCCTCATTCAAAGTCCTACCCTAGTCAAATGACCGCTATTTTCACAAATTGTGTATTAATTATGTCCCAGTCGAATTTTCCTTTCCTTAGCTTATTTGAAAATATCAGCAATCTTGAACAGTTTCCAATTCTAATTATTAAAGAAGACTTTGAAGACATAGAAGACTTGATGAGGACATGAACCCAAGAGTCAAGACCCCTGGTTTTGTGTACCAGCGCTCTTACCATCTGAGCTATCCAGCCCTTTAGATGGCAGGCTTTCGAAATAGTCAACTACATGTATTCTTTGCCAGGGTAGAGGTGCCTGTCAGAAGTGATTCAACCATAGACTCCCGAACGGAATATCTCCAGGGATTACACCACCACTTACATTAAGATGCAAACAACAAATTGTTGTAGCCCTGACTACACCAGCTCAAGGATAACACAAAGTGGATACAATTTTTCAATTTAAGTCGAAGAAAGAAAGAACGAATGACTTGGAACAGTTTATCTTTACTTGTTCGACCCCAATCTGATCTGATCTGATTTTGTCTTTGTAATGGCAATTGTCAAGGCAATGATGAGTTGAGTCTCTACTCATTATACTCACCATGTAGGTGACCTGCTCCCAGGCATTGGGGATAGCCTTGGCAGTCAGGCTCATCTCTTGACCCAGATCCAGGTAGAAAACCCCATTGTGGAAGTCGGCCACAAAGCCTTGGTGCTGTTCGGATATGAAAACCAACCACTGGTTGAATGCACCAGTACACTAACTAACCAAGCAATCGAACACATTATCAGATGGCCATCCTAAACAGTTCTCATTTGGTGAAAATTGCAAGGAACATTGAGCAGGCTGGTACTGAGGTTGAGGTTGAGGTTTGAGGTTTGAGGTTGAGGTTTGAGGTTGATCGAGGTTGAGGTTTAGGATTAAAGTTGAGGTTTGAGATTTGAGGTTAAGGTTGAGGTAGAGATTGAGATTGAGATTGAGGTTCAGGTTGTGGTTGAGGTTGAGGTTGAGGTTGAGGTTGAGGTTGAGGTTGAGGTTGAGGTTGAGGTTTGAGGTTGAGGTTTGAGGTTGAGGTTGAGCTCAGCTTGAAAGCAAACAGTCACGGTCAATGCAGACCTGGCACATTGGCAGGGCCGGGAAGACCTCAGCCAGCCGTTGCTGAACGGGGAAGATCTCAGACAGCATCATCAGCCCACTGACAGCAGCAGCGGTCTGCTGCTGCTGCTGCTGATGGGAGACATTGCTGCCGTCCACACTGGCTGGGTGCAGCACCTCCACATCACCCGCCGCCGTGAAGGTCACCGCGCAGGAGTTCTCGGGGCAGGCCAGAGCAGTCTTCAATGGGAGCTGTTGATTATAACAAACCGAACGACAATCAGATCAACCAAAATCAATGATGTATAGTTACACAGACCATGACCACCACCCTGACTTGTACCTAACATGTATTAAAGCACCCTTTCGAGAAAATGCTCTCACATAACATGGGTGTTTTTCCCTTTCCTAATCGTTTATGGTACTAGTATAGTTACTGCAGAATTTGAGAGGGTGGTTGAGTGTTGTATACAGCATCTTTCAACAGCGCCCTCATGTGACAACCCTGGGTCTACACAGGTAGTCTGTCTTGCTTTACGGTTTAGTGTACAAGTGACCCATTGGTAAACTGTCATAGCGCCCTCATGTGGCATGAATGGGAGAAGCTATGTATACCAAGTACACTGGGGTGTTTCTATTGAGTGGTGGATTTAAAACAGGGATATAAGGGACAAATCTCTTCCATGACTTATGCCTGATGGTGAGAGCATGAAGGGCAACTCACCTTGACTAGCTTAGGGGGTAGGCCTTCCCTGCCAAAGTACAGGTCGTTCTCAGAGGTCAGCACAGCGAAATCTTGCTGGTCGCCTGGCAGGCACATTGGGTTTAAACGAGAGTGTTACAAACTCCTTACTGAGTGGAATGGGCAAAAACTATGCAGGGCTTCCGACATTTCGAGGTCATGGCATTACTGTCATGGCAGGAGCCAAATTCCTTCAAAGACAGAAACAATCATATTCTGCCTTTGGGAATTTAACGTCCTGCTTGGGTTTAATTTTTTGGAAAAGCTGTCATTGACAATTTTCTCTTTTAATTCATGTTTTTTTGTTTTGTTTTTTAGTTAATTGATAGGGGTTTATGCAGGAACACTGTTTATGTGCTATGACCAGTCATGATATGGATAAGTACTGTAGAAACAAATCATAATTCATAGGATCAGTTTGCCAATCCAAAATGCACTTTTCGTTTCACGTTCAGTACAGAGGAGCTGACTGCAAGTCAAAAGCAAAATTTACATCACACCACAATGTGGTTTTCAATTCTGTTTACATGGGAAAGATGTTTCATGCTCACATTCATTGATTAGTCTAGACTTTCACTTCTGAAGAGGATTTTTATCTTTTTAAGGGAATATATATATCTCTGATGATATGCTTTTAGGAAGAAGAGTATCTAATTAGGCTGTGCATCCGAATTCATTGGGCTATGGCTTAAAAGTACACACGAGTTGTATAGGGAAGTCGTCACCGAGAGGCTGCAGCCAGTTCCCATAGGGTTGCGTGTTACTCCTAGCCGGAGCCATAACTTACTGGTTATGACCTGCTTGACAAAAGCCTGGTCTGGGAGAGAGGAGGCGAGATCTGCTGACTGATAGAGCGCCTTGATAACTGCCTTGCCTGGTGGAGACAGAGGATAAAACACGGTGGAAGTCAATGAAGAATCCTTCGTTTAATTAATTTCAGTACATTTTTGGGGGTCAAACAAATGAAGCAAAAACTGACTGGGAAATTTTAAACCTTTTTGAAAGACGGCAGAGAAAACATTGACCGAGACCTCTGGTTTGGCATACCCGCAAAAACCAGAGGTCTCGGGCTCAAGTCAACTCAAAGTTTTCTTTACCATTTTCAAAAGAGTTAAGTTTTTGATCAAAAGAGTTAAGTTTTGATCAAAAGAGTTAAGTTTTTGATCAAAGAGTTAGGTTTGGGTTAAAACAGTTAAGTTTTTGATAAAAACAGTTATTTTTTTGATAAAAAGAGTTCAGTTTTTGATAAAAACAGTTCAGTTTATGATAAAAACAGTTCAGTTTTTGATAAAAACAGTTCAGTTATTGATAATAACAATTCTACTTCTTTACCGGACACAGCGCTGTAATAGACATTCTTAGAGTCCCAGATCACCAGACTACCGCGTCCATTAGTAGACTGCACAAAGGAGGTCTGGTTCCCTGACACACTGAACGGCAGTGAGGTGGGCTGATGACGGGGCGAGGTGGAAACCGCGGCTTGGAGGGGGTCATAGAGGAACTGGGCTTGGCCGGTGTCCCGCCTGAGCACCAGGAAGGCAATAGCCCACGGGGAACCAAGGACGGTACCGCCAAGGACTTCGTCCTGCCCAATTAGAAGAGAAGCAACAAAAGGGAATTTCTTTTTACACTGAAAATCTAAATCTTGAAATATGGGCGAATATATACATCTTCTTCTTTTGTAAGGAGACATTTGCTTCTATACTAAATCACAGCTGTTCACAGTGACCCACTTTCTTCATCCATCAGCTAGGACAGTTGTCCAAGGAGTGCTGTTCCATCCTGTGCTGGTTCCCTGTTGGGAACCAGCTGGTAAACACTGGTTACCAACAGGTTCCCAGCTGGTTTACACAGCTGGTTCCCAGCTGGTTCTCAGCTGGTTTACACAGCTGGTTCCCAACTGGTTCTCAGCTGGTTTACACAGCAGGTTCCCAACTGGTTCTCAGCTGCACATAGCTGGTTTACACAGCTGGTTCCCAACTGGTTCTCAACTGGTTTACATAGCTGGTTTACACAGCTGGTTCCCAACTGGTTCTCAGCTGGTTTACACAGCTGGTTCCCAACTGGTTCTCAGCTGGTTTACACAGCTGGTTTACACAGCTGGTTCCCAACTGGTTCTCAACTGCAGCTGGTTTACAGAGCTGGTTTACACAGCTGGTTCCCAACTGCTCCTCAGCTGGTTTACACAGATGGTTTACACAACTGGTTCCCAACTGGTTCACATACTGTAGCTGGTTTACACAGCTGGTTTACACAGCTGGTTTACACAGCTGGTTTACACAGCTGGTTTACACAGCTGGTTTACACAGCTGGTTTACACAGCTGGTTCCCAACTGGTTCCCAGCTGGCTCCCAGCTAGTTCCCTGCAGGTTCACAGCTGGTTCGCACATGCAGCTGGTTCTCTGCTGGGAACCAGCTGTACTGTGTTAACCAGCTGTGAACCAGTCGTGGTTCCCTGTTGTGCAATTGTTGGCCAAAGCTCACCTCGATGTCAAAGTCCAGATGAAGACGTCTGGTGTGAAACGTCCGTCCAGCATCCAGGGACAGATGGTACGTCAGAGAGCCAGCGTGGGGTGTGCCACTCTCAAACACTGCCACTGTCTCATCTTGCATCTGAAACAAAAACCAAAAACCCCAGAAAGATCCTTTAATCCTTTGTTCTCTTGTCTGTCATCCACATTCCTGATACTCTCCCCTTCCTATTTGGTTTAGTTCCTGTCATTCCCTGCCTTTGGGAAAGGTCCTGTTAATAAGATTGCAACTTCAGGCCCTCCTAATTTTTATTAAACTGCTCCTCTTGACATGAACTAAAACTCTTGATATTAAATTAACCATCTTTTAGGCTCTTACTCAAACAAAAAAATGAAAAACTCACTGGGATCTTTTCAAAAATTTGAAAAATTGGCAATTCAAGCTTTGAACCCGAGACCTCTGCATGGTTTGCATACAAGTGCTCTCACCATCTGATGAACTATCCAGCCCTTAGACTGGTGGCCTCCCTAATAAGTAGTTCAACTCATAGGCAAAGATTAGTTGACTATTTAGGGAGGCCACCATCTAAGGGCTGGATAGCTCAGATGAATGGTAAGAGCACTGGTACAGTACAGAGCCAGAGGTCTTGGGTTCACATCCTTTGTCCAGACAAAATTCTCTTTGCCATTTTTTTTTCAACTTCTTACTTTTACTCTTACAAGTGATAGGGGGAATCACAATGGGAGTAAAAACAACCTGAGGCTGATGATGAGATGCTACTCACCCGGCACCACTCAGTGTCGTTGTAGCAGCACGGGAAGGCAATGACGTTGGTGTCGGCGGTGGTCATGATGAGGTCGGGGCCTGGGATTCCCTGGGCCCTGCTGGCCAGTCCCGTCCTCAGATCGTGGACGAGGACCACCCCACCGACTGCCAGGACAAGATGGCGGCCGGCAAAGGCGGCCGACCGGAGGGACGGCTCCTCCACACCCTGCCAACAACCAAAATATGCAAGAGCTGGCCTGGATTGGTTGAACGATCCTGATGGCACTATTAACATCTAAACCGTGAAAATGGGGTGAAAATGTCATTTAGCCGTGGAAAGAAAATTCACCGTGTTTTCACCCATGCAACACAGTTAGCCAAGTCATTTTCACTGTGCTTTCACCAGTGGTCTCCAAGGCCACATTCCTTGTGGTAAATGGCTTGAAGTACATACATGTGTCTGGGAGTGACAGTTACAAGGACACCATATGTACAGTATACCTCTATGGGGGCTGGTGGTCCCTACAGGAAATTTAATTAGCCATCCCTCAAGGCAGGAGCTTGCCACCCTAGATATTCACAGTGTTTTCACGGTCTCTTTAGTGACCTGAAGATGTCCTTATCAGGTCAGAGATGTGATTATTTTCATGGTTAATTCACCGAAAAATGCACCATGAAATCACAGTGTCTTTTTAGTTTCACGGCGAAAGGACATTTTCACCCCTTTTTCACGGTTTAGATGTTCATAGTGTGATGGCTGGTGCCCCCAAAAATATGCCCACTCCGACACAGATAGTTAATACCATCTGGGATGGCCACCATCTGAAGGGTTCGATAGCTCGGATAGTAATAAAGCACTGGTGCTTTCAACTAGTGGTCTCTGGTTCAAGTACCAGCCGGCTCAAATATTCCTTGCCATTTTCACCAAATGAGAACTATTTGGGAAGGTCACCTCCTGAAGGCTTAGATAACTCGGGTGGTAGAGCACTGGTGCTTCAACCAGTGCTCCTTGCCATGATCTTCACCAAATGAGAACTATTTGGGAAAGGCCACCTCCTGAAGGTTTAGATAGCTCGGGTGGAAGAGCACTGGTGCTTCAACCAGTGCTCCTTGCCATTTTCACCAAATGAGAAGAAAAAAAGATGAGGGGAAAAGCATTGAGCCAACCTGCAGCAGGTGTGAAGGGGCGGACAGGGGTGACACAGCTGTGGCGAAGCCATCCTGCGTGAGGTAGATTCGACCTCTGAGGGGAAAGAGCAAAGAAAAAACCAAAAATACTTAGTATAACCTGATCAGACTACATTCATCTATGAAAAATTAGATGTGATGATGACCTTCAGTTCCTAGAAAGGCCTTTCTCAATTGACCATTATTTTTTTCCAAGGCCCTGTCTTAATCCTCTATCATTTCACTTTTGAGAAAGCTCCAGATAGTAAAAAAACACCAGGCCTTCTAATTGTGATTTTGTTTTCTTCTTTTTAAAAAAAAAATAAAGGATAAACTCACTGGAAATTTTGGAACAAATTGAAAAAAAAAAAAATTGTGCAAAAGTTTCCAATATTTGTTTTTCCTTTGTTTGACTTGAATTGAAAAAGCTGCATCCACTTTGTGTGATCCCCTAGCTGCTGTAGCCAGGTTTGCATGGTTGTTTGCATCTGAATGAAAGTTAATGGTTGAATTTCTTCTGACTGGTGCCCCCATCCCGGCAAAAATGGGCTGGGATAGCTCAGATGGTAAGAGTGCTGGTGCGCAAAGCCATAGGTCTTGGGTCAAGTCCCAGTCCAGTAAATTTGGGCCATTTTTCCTTTTGTAAAGATCTTTTTTTGTCTCCAACAACGACATTTACACTATGCAGCCGCTTCTATACTCTATAGTTTGAGAAGAGAAACCACGATCTGACCTGATGTACAGGAGGGTGTTCCTGTAACATCTGTGGCGCAGGAGGGTGGTCTTGTTGCTAGGCGACAGCAGCTGTTGGTTGCCGGGGGTGATGTCCGGGCTAGATGACCAGTGGTGGAAAACTGGTTGAGCAATAATGGCCCCAGCCTTAAGACTGGATATGAGATGGGCAAACAAAAAATGTTTGGTCAAGAAAGTGGATAATCATTTGGCATCCATATGGCATTGGGCAAAACATAAAAAAATATATATTAAAAAGGAAAAAAGAATTTTACAATCTTAGTCTGGTGCCTTTTCATGATGTTCATTCAAACCAACTCGATCTTTAGTTTAATTTAGGCCTTTTAATAAGTACTATTGGATGTTCTAAAACTTAAAGTTATACACTTATACTAAAATTTGTAAAACAAAAATACTGTTTTACAATCATGTACTGATGTACATGTACTACTACTTAGTAGTAGTACTACTAATAGTAATACTAGTACTAGTACTAGTAGTAGTAGATATAGTACACAAACACTCTAATTCTAAGTCTAACTTGTCTAAGACTAAGACTTAGTTAGAGTCTTATTGAGACAAAATGTGTGCCTGCAGGTGTGATTAAGAATACAGCTTTAAATACAAAGGCATTTCCGGCCAAAAAAACCCTACTTAATTCTTGAGTCGAGCCTTGAAGTTCTTCATTACTGGATAATTTCACTAAAAGACTGTTGCAGTGTTGCAATTCCTAGTTTATTTATTGTATTTGTAGTAATACTCATACTAGTCACTCATACTATCATAGTCATAGTCATAGTCATACAAATTACAATATTAATAATAAAATACTAAATAAAAATAGGCCCAGATCTTCCTCGGTGGGCCCAGATCCTCGGTTCCCTCTGATATATGATCAACTTGGATCTGGGCCTTAATTTGTTAATTAGTTTTTTATGGATCTATACATTGCACGACGAACACTACTGCTAATACTATTGACAATACTACTCACTATATAAAAGTGTACGTATACTTGTGTTAGTGCTAGTCCCCGGCTAGCTGTAACTTATACGTGTACATTACATTATATTTACTGTTTAGTACAATTTTGTCGGTGCATTTTAATCCGACTGCCACCGAATTTAGGCTAAAGGATACCCACCAAGACTCACCTGGACAGAGAAATGAATATCCAAACAATACATGTCAGCGAGGGGGGCGTGGTGGTCAACTCCATTCTCGCTTCAATCCGGTCCTTTGGACATACTTTGCCAACAAAAGTTCGCATAACTTTCACACAACTCTCAAGTGTATTTTTTTGAGCTCGCACGGATTTAATGGTAGAGCGCCCTCTAGAGTGTCTTTTAATCTAGGCGTCCACGTCACGAAATGAAGGATTAGGCTCGGGCTCAGGCTTCGGTCCTAATTATTTATCTTACTCGTTATATCACAGACATCTAAAAACAAGCGTTTTGCCCCAGTTTCTTGGTGATTATACTCTGAACCTATCAAGCCAATAATATTTGAAGGTTTAATATATTATATTAAACCTTCAAATTCGGAAACACACCACGTATACCTGGATTTTCAGCTTTTGGCAGACGGAGACGATTGAAGCTAGCCTTGCTGAGCTAACCCGAGCATAGACCATTTTTTTGAAAACGGCCATAAAGAAAAATGATACTGAACATCCACATAGTTTCCGCTCAATCCGTCGACCATGTCATGAGAAAATCCTTTGAAACGATCGAAATTAAATGCTATATATAACCCCCTTTTTCAGACAAACTAATGGCGGTATATTTAAAAGAAAAAGAAAAAAAAGGCTAATTTGTTCCAACGAATTCCGAATCAACAAATTTCATTTTTTGTCGAAAACGGCACTGAGGTTTTGGAGGGCTAAATTTTCACGGGATATGTCGAGACTGATACCATGTCATACTGTCCAAAATATAGTATATGACTGTACCTAGGCTATAATTTATAGAAAGCTAGAGCTCTGTGACAGGTACGATCCTCTGGATCAGGCAGCTTTCGTCCCGTCACACAACAAAAACAAATGAAAAACCTGGAAACCCAGGTTGCGGTTTTGACGCTGAATGTCGATGCTGCGTTGTCCCGTTCAAAGCCGTGTATTCACCTGAAAACTGCATGTAGCCATGGATGGTGGGCAGTAGACTAGGCCGCCACAAGAGTTCTTTTGACAAGCAATCTGATAGAGAATAATCATTAGAAGCCCATTCATTGGGTGGAGCTTAAACTTTTCTTTTTACGAGGGAATGGGCCCCTTCTCCGACTGGGCGATTTCATTGGCTGACCTAGCCACACGTGGTCCAATCACATCCCGTCAATACAGCACACACATCCAAGATGGCGGCCTCCATAATGGTAAGTGAGCTGCACGTACTGCACTGTACTCCGATCCGCCGCACGGTCCACAAACTCAGATTGCAGCCCCGATTACCTGCATTCCGGGGAAGTAAGACCGATCGGTGTATTCCGAGTGCACCGGTCTGAGGAATTCGAAGTGTTTACCCGAAAAAATAAATGGAAGTTGATCGAATGTAGTGTTAAGAATCGACTACGGCAGTTGACCGGTCTTGTTTTTGTTACGTGTCAATACCCTTTTCTCACTTTCTGTGTACAGTGTAACTTGTATTGAATAGACGTCTTCTCCTCATTGTTTACCTACTCCGATTTACGGATCGGGAAAACCCCAATCGTCCCTTCCCCTTCAGAAAGAAAGGTTCACAAAGGCCGTGGGAACCGAGGATCTGGGCCCTGTTTACGGGTCTAGATAAACACAAACAAACATTCAGTAATTCACATTAATTTGATGGGAAGGTGATGACTGAGTGATGGTCACAGAGGAAGGCACAGAAATTATCTGCCTTGCTCAGTCCCTGTCAATTCTGTTTGACCTCTAAAAATGGCAAAGCAGATTTGACTGGACCTGAACTAACTTGAGCCTGAGCAATCTCAGCTATCCAGCCCTCAAATTGCGGCCTTCCAAAATACTGAAATAGTTCAATATCTTTGTCAGGGTAAGAAGTGGTCAGACTGACCTATCCAGCCCTTAGACAATTAGAGGGCAGCCTTTCCAAATAGTCAGCTATCTTTGTAGGTGTGAGGGCAGTTGGCAGAAGCATTTAAGTTTTTAACCGTTAACAGCCCCATATCTCCGGGGAAAATGACCCCTGTATTTTTTTGAAAAAATATATACGGCAGTTAATGAGTAATGGTTGAATTGCTTCTGATTGGCGCCCCCACCATCTGATAAACTATCCAGCCCTTAGACTGGTAGCCTCCCTAATAAGTAGTTCAACTTATAGGCAAAGACTAGCTCACTATTTGGGAAGGCCACCATCTAAGGGCTGGATAGCTCAGATGGAAGAGCACTGGTTAATCCAGAGGTCTCGTATTTAAATCCCGGTCCAGTCAAAGTTTTCTTTGCCAATTTTTCAATTTGGTCAAACTCAAAGTCAAAGGTTCCCAGTCAGTTTTTCCTTTGCTTGTTTGACTTAAAAAAAAAAAAAAAAAATCTTGAGTAATTTTTTTTCTCCTGTGCGGACTAGATGCCCAGGATGGTGGCGTGGCTGGTGGCACTACTAGTCTCGCTTCAAGGCCTGACTCCCGCCGCGGCCATCAAGTCCAAGCCCATCAGCACGTCGCTCCAGGCCAAGTGGCCGGCCACGCCGCTGGTGCTGGAGGCCAGCGAGTTCCTGGCCGACAAAGGAGAGGGCAGCTTCTGGAGTTTTGTCGACTCGCTGGCGTCACTCCGGGCCGAAGATGTCGGAGGTAGTACAACGTCCTTCCCCCTCACCCAGAAAAAAAAAAAAAAAAAAATTAAAAACCCATGGAATTTTAATTTTTTTTGACCAGTCAGACACCAAATAACCTGCCCCCGATTTCAAGTCAGAGTCGCATCATTTTGAGTCTGAGTTCAAGTTTTGAGTCATCCATGACGAGTCCGAGTCACGAAGATTGTCCGATTGTGCCAGGTTTGACTCGCCAGTAAACATGCAGTGGGACGTCGCTAAAACAAACGCCGATAAACCGAACATTCGGCTATAACGAACATGTCCTTTGGCTCCCGATTTGTGTGTACAAATTATGCGGCCGCAACTGCTAAATAACGAACGGCCGCTATATCGAGCAATGTCCGTGGATCCCTGGATGTCCGTTTATAGCGACGTTCCACTGTATTATTTTTGATTGTTTATTTCACACGGATTGATTGCACCCCGATTGTTTAGCGAGTTTTGAAGATGTTGCCGTGTGAACTGCTAGATTTAGAGGCAGCTTTTGCACTGTTGTGGGATTGCGGCCACGAACGAGGGATAGCGCAAACGGCACGTCGTTAATTCAGAGAAAGACCGTGTGGCGGCCATGGGGTTCTCAAGACTCGCGCCTAATTTTCTTTTTAACTAGCCCACCGGGCTAGTAAATTTAGGTTTTTGCTAGCCCGCAGCAAATTTTACTGGTAGCCCTGTAAAATTAATATTGAATTTAACACAAGGTTATTAAGTCAAGCGAAACAAATTTAGTTTCTACTTTCTCATCGTCGCCCGTATGTTGTTTTTTTTTGTCGCCACACCGCTGTCTACTTTTTACTTGTCCACTTGGCTAGCAAAGTGGGTCATTTGACCAGCCCACAGCTGTTTTTACTAGACAATGACCGTCGGGCTATAGTGCTAAAGTAAAGCCCTGGTTCTGAAAAAAAGTGGCTGTGACTGTCGCCTGTTTGTTTCAGAGACGGACGAGAGCCAGTATGCCTTCGTGCAGAAGTTTGCCGGGCGTCTCCTGAGCAGCACCGAGCAGGACCTTCTCCGGCTGACCCTCTCCATCCACTCCTACTCCCCCAAGATCGAGATGTTCAACCAGGTACGACGGACGAGCCTCCCCTTTTTTCCTTCCTTCTCAATTCACTTCGCTTCAGTTCAACTTGGTTTTTTAACCGGAGAGCTCGATAAATAAACTAGAGTGCGCACTCCCCTATCAACGTTCGATACGAACGTGTGCCGACATGGACGCGCGTCCGCCATTACCAAAGAGGGCAACGTGCCCGGATGCCAGTAGCAGTCGCGCGTAATATGAATGGGGAAAGGCAGGGCAGGAACTCCGGGTTAAAAAGGGCACGGCAATTTTTGCCTTGAAATTTCGGCAAATTAAGGGCATCACGGCAATTTCTGCAATTTTTGAAGGGCATCAAGGCAATCGCAAAAAAAATCCGGGGCATCAAGGCAATTTAACTACTTTTTATTAGTACCGATGCAAACACGACGTAAGCACCTTAAACAAACTTTGAAAATAGGCGCTGAAGGCACCGAATCCTTGTTTTAGGTCTCCTACTAATATATCATCGTTTCTGTGGGACCACAATGCCTAAAAAAAATATTTTCCAACATAAAAATGACGTCTAAAATAAGTTTCAGTCAGCCACCAACACGCATTCTCACGGAACATGAACTGTACCATTCAGGTGTGGCAGGGGTGCTACTGCTATAGTAAGCGGGACGACAAAAATATCTGACAATAGATCCTCACAAAACAATCGAAATAAAAAGGATTCTAAATAGCCTACATGTTTGTAAAGATGGATTTTTAAGCAGCTAGGTCCAACCTAAACGAGCATATTATCGGAGCTTATTATTGTATAAAGTCGCACCCCTCTCATTCCTAATAGAATAGTCCATGCTGTCAACGTATCGTGGTGTGGGTTCGATGTTCCAAAACCTTCACATCAGTTCTCATCCAAAAAATTGAGAATGACTACGTTCGTAGGCCTACCTGAAAAAAGGAATACAGTTTGCGACATTTTTGTGCTGCATCGTGAGGTAGTAGCTCGTTTTGCTGTTTAGCTTTCTCCTTTCGGGGCATGGTTACGACTTTGAAAAGGCACCCGCGAACACGCAAACCTTTGACAGCTCTACGATTCTACTTTCGCACGCAACCCGACCACGTGCTGCATGCTGCGCAATCTATCTATCGTGCAACGCAAATCGCTCCCAACTACCGTTGGTACCCGTTGTTTGGTACAGCCAGCGATGTCCAAGATTCACTGGTACCCGCAGACTAAAAGTTCGTTGATATGAAACTGTCCCGATCGAACGCACTGCACATGTGTATGTACATGTACGTACATTGATCGTGTACAGTATGTGTACGTGTACATGTACATGTACACACATACACAGTCCGTACAGTTGTGCACAGAATGCGCAATGTTTAGCGGACAGTGCGCACGGTACAGTGAAGCTTCCGTGTGTGCTGCACACACACTGCACAGCAGTCGGAATATATTTCATGCGCGCTGTGCTAACGGCCGTGCGGCGGCCGGCAGTCCGATCTGCCCAACTATCCATCGGCAAAAAGGGCACGACGGCAATGTGCTAAAAGGGCACGGCAATTTGTTGCCGTGAAAATCCTCCAAATGTAAGGGCACCGCGGCAATTGGTGAGGGCACGACGGCAATTGCCGTCGTTGCCGTCGTGAATTTCCTGCCCTGGAAAGGTATAGCCGAAAGGTTGTGAATGCGGAAACTAAAATGTTATAGAAATGGTTTTTAGTAATGAAAGGAAAGGCCATCAATGCCTCAAGGGATTGGTGAATTTTAATGTCCTACTTTCTTTTGAAAAAAAATGGGATTAGTTTGCCCCATAGAGATCCATGCAGTTGCACCTCTTTGGTAATGGCGTCGCAGTCCCCTTGTCGGCACGCGTCACGCGATGAGTGCGCACTCTAGTTTATTTATAGAGCTCTATGGTTTTAACCCATCATGGGAATTTCACTGTCAGCCTTAAAAAAAAAAAAAACTGAAAACCCGTAGATATAACACCACATATGTCCGTCACGATCTTCTTTGCTGTGACCCCTGACCCCCAGATGGCCAAGGACCTGCCCCCGCCGTCCGGCTGCGACACGTTTGCGGAGGTGCACGGGAAAGTCACCTGCAGTCCAGACGAGTTGGACAAGTTGACGGCGACTGCAGCAGAAAGGTACGTACAGTGACAGCAGTCAGAAGCATCCAACAGTTGACTGCCGTCAATTCATGCACTCTGTGCCCTTTTGGTTGTAAATACTTTCGCCAGAATAAAGACCTGCAGGTTTGAAAAAAAAAAAGGAAGAAAAAGTTTGAGATTTGTTTTAAAAATCTTGAAAATCGCTGTCCTTGGTGTAAGCCCCGAAGTTCTCTAGCCAGGTTTTTTGTTGTTTGCATCTGAATGAAAGCGGGATTGATCCGTGGAGGAATATGGCCGTTGAATTGCTTCTGACTGGCGCCCCCCATCCCAGCAAAGACTAGGAAGGCCGCCATCAAAGGACTGGATAGCGACCCGTTTACCCAGGGGTCTCGGATTCAAGTCCCAGTTCAGTTAGATTTTCTTGGCCATTTGCATAGCTGCCAACTTTTCCTATTTTGGAGGAACCATTCCTCTTTTGGGGTAAAATTGTATCACTTTTTACAACAGATTCTGATTTTTGGCTTGGAAATACACAGATGTATTCCTATGTAGTTTGCTCTGTGATTCCTCTTTTATAGCAGAAGTATTCCTAATTTCCTTTAAGATAGATTGGCAGCTATGCATTTGGCCTAAAAAAACAAAAACCCAAAATATCTGGCCATCCACATCCGACTTCGCCGAAACAACATCAACCGAGACAGCGGCATTGACATCCCCGGTTTCTGGCTCCCCACCATCAGACGCCACGACCGCCGACCCACCACGGACAGGGGTCGCTAGTGAACGCCAGAATCACGCGCCAAACCGCACGATTACCACTACGACGTCCGCAAACCGGTACACAGGAACCGGCAAAGCGGACATAAACAGACGCCGCAGCGCGCATTCTTCAGTTGCCTGATGAAGGTTAGCAGTTAGCAACCGAAACGTCGCCACCAGCAACGACACATCGCGTGACTTTGATCACCCTCTCCACTTATCTACACCACCGCGATGAACAACCCCTTCATTTCTATTGAATATCTGCTTCTTTGTTGCCGGCAGGCCCAGGCCGAACGTGTTCTCCTTTGACCACCGGTACCCGGGCACGCAGAACCACTCGGTGACGGTGGTTCTCTACGGGCACATGGGGAACCTGGGATCGCGGCTGAGGGACTTCCACGGCCGTCTGAAAGGACTGGCCACCGACGGCAGTGTGGAGTACATTCTCCGGCATTTTGTGGAGGTAGGCAGGGTGGGCACCAGTGCATTATTATGGCACGGGTATGGTCTGGTCCAGTCAGTTTTTCCTTCATCACATTTCAGAGCCCATGACCGCCACATCCCCGTTTTTTTAGTCAAGCGCCAATTTCAAAACTCGCTAAACAATCGGGAATTACAAATGCCTTTGAAATAAACCAATATGAGTACACTGTTTGTTTGTACAAGCAAACTTGGAACACTCAAAATTTAGTGGGCCTGATGTTTCGACCCTAGCAGGACCTTTCTCAAAGGCAGAGTGACAAGGACAAAACAGATACATGTACACGAAGGAAGGGGGAAGAGAGTGAATTGGACACGGATGAGAAACAAAAGGACAAAGAGTAAAGCTGGTAGGGTTGAGATCAAAGGGAAGGGCAAGGAGTAGGGTAGGGATTAGTGAGAAGAGGGGGAAAGATCAAAGAGAGAAGTGTGGAAGAGTGAACACAAAAGAAGGATTATCAGAAAGATGCAAAGCTCAATCGGAGGTCTGTGTGGCTTTTGTCACGCTACATATTGTTTCGCGGTAGGCTGTAAAAGCGTCTTGGGTTTTAAGATTTGGACAATAGTGGGTCTGGCTGACATCAACTCCACCAGCACTCATTCACTGTACTAGATTAGATCTGCCTTTGAGAAAGGTCCTGCTAGGATCGAAACGTCAGGCCCACTAAATTTTAAGATTTATATTTTGGTAATTTTAGTCAATAAGCAGTTTGCAACATTTTTGTATATCACCTTAGATTAGATTAGATTAGATGAGATTTTCACGAGAATCTTTATTCATCCCCCCAAAAGGGACATTTTTAGTAGGGACTGGTGCATATCAATGCCACCGGCGCTTTCAAATTCAGAGAATTCGTTAAGATATTTTTGGTTAATCTTAAAATTTAGTGGGCCTAACGTTTCGATCCTAGTAGGACCTTTCTTAAAGGCAGAGTGTATTATTTTTAGCTTTTCCGCCGCGAAGCGGAAAAGCTATTGTTGTTCTGATGATTTTTTTTTCTTTTTCTTGGTGTCAAAAATCCCATAGACAAAGCACAGGTTTTTTTGGGACGGCACTTTTGCCATTGAACAAATTATTAACAATGAATATTAAAGAGGTCATAAACTTTAAGATTTTAACATTCAATTGAGCATATTTGGCCCACGGAGCAATTTTTTTTTCATTTTTTCGATTATATCTATCGGGGATGTAGTTTAGAAACACCATCCAGGGCCAAAACGCCATGACACAATCGTGACGTCATCAAAATGCCTGTTTTTAAAACGCATATTTGTCAAAGGTCAATCGTCTCGAAATTTTGTTGGCATTCAGCTATTGGGCTAGACATTGTAAATCCTGAGTTTGGAAGTAATTGAACATTGTTCTGAATTATTATGATTTTTTGAAAAATATAATGAAGTGCCATAGACTTTGTGCACAAAATATGCACGTGCGTGTTTGGTTAGGAATGGAGGTTACGGGTTCGAATCCCGTTGGTGTCATTTTTTTTTTCATCATTTTTTTTTTTTTTTAACAGAACCAGATGCGGAAAAGCGTCATGTTCTGTTTGCCAACAGACATAAATCTCTAGTTTGTATTATTTTTTGTTTTATTTTTCCCTTGGAGGCCATACCAGTAATTTGCCCCGTTTTTTTTTTTTTTTTTGTTCGTCCGTCTTCTCGCAGGAAAAGTCGTCGCGGCGTATCCGCCTGTCGGGGTACGGGGTGGAGCTGGCGATCAAGAGCACGGAGTACAAGGCAGTGGACGACACAGACGTCAAAGAAGGGGACCGGGCCTCTGCGGAGGAGGAAGACGACTCACCGGACGAGGTTCAAGGATTCATCTTCTCAAAACTCAGGTGAGTAGTGAGCACACGGCCCGCGAGATGCATGAATGCTTCTGATATGAGACCCGCACTGTAGAGAAGGTCTCTTAACGCCCCTACACAGCATTGGTCGAGGTCAAAGAATAGCATCTATACGTTGTCGGATCCAACATAATGCATGAAATAGCACACCTGTGAAAATTTCAGCTCAATCCGCCATGTTTCATGTAAATCTGTGAACATTTTTGTTTTTCGATCTTACCAATGTTGTGTAGGGGCTTTAAGCCATTCAAAAAACAAAATTATGCAAAATTGCCCGAAACAAGATAATTATGATCAATATTTCAAGGGAAGTTAAATCTCTTCAGCCCAAATATGTTTCAATTCCAAATCCAATTTTTTTTTTAATTGGCAAAGAAAACTGGGACTTGACCAGGACTTTGACCGGCGACCTCTGGATTAACGTACCGGCGCTCTTACCATCTCAGCTATCCAGGCCTTAGATCGTTGCCTTCCCTAATAGTCAACTACCGGTAGTCTTTGCCGGGGTGGGGGGGGGGCACCAGTCGGAAGCAGTCCAACAATTGGGATCACACCCCTGCTTTCATTCAGATGCAAACAACCAATTCTTTGGCCTTCTTTTTTCCTGGTTTTTTTCCGTTCTAGGGAGCTTCATCCGGATTTGACAGAGAGTCTGAACGATCTCCGCTCCTCTCTGCTGGAGAGCAACAGGAAGATGGTGCCCCTCAAGGCCTGGCAGCTCCAGAGTAAGTCCGTAGCCATAGCCACTGCCCCGCACCTAGCCACAACGCATGGGAGCCTATGGGAGTCCCTTGCAGCCGCTGGCCGTCTCTCGGTCGCGTATAGCGCTCACTCGCAAGTAAGACTTAAGGCTTTGCATGGTTGGTGAATCGATATTGGAAGGTTTGCGGTGACACCATGTATAAGGTCTCTTAAAGCCCCTACACAACATTGGTCGAGGTCAAAGAATAGCATCCATACGTTGTCTGATCCAACATGTGCATGAAATAGCACACCTGTTTAAATTTCAGCTCAATCCGCCAACCGAGTCCCATAAAAATCGTCATTTGTTTCGCGAAAATGCAGCATTCAACACCGTACTGTTCCAAAAAAAAAAATTACATTTCGGTGAGACATAAACTATTTCTTTTACTCATTTCTCCCAAAATACAACATTTTAGGCAGAAATATGTCAGTGAGAGGTTTCTTCTATAACCATCTTCAAATTGTATAAGTTTCATGTAAATCTGTGAATATTTCTGTTTTTCGATCTTACCAATGTTGTGTAGGGGCTTTAAAGAAGAGGTATGGTTCTGAAAAGAACCCGAGTGGTAACTCGACGTTCCGACCAGTATGCTCTGGCTTATCACTCGCAGTCGCACAATTGATTGGCCTTCAGTGATTGTCAGGAAATGACCTTTGTCGGTCACTTTACATCCCTGGGTTTGGCAACCCGATCCTATGGAGGAAGAGTTTTCCATGCTTCAGCAGGTTTTGGTGCGTATTAAAGCGGATCCATGAAATCCACCCCTGGACTTTTTTGGTGGGTTTTTCTTCTTTCCCCCTTCCTCCCGGGCGCCCGCCCGCAGCCATCGCCTTCCAAGCGGCCCAGAGAGTCCTGACCTCCCCGGCCAAGGACGCCCTGAGAGTGCTGCGCGAGATCAGCCAGAACTTCCCCCTTCTGGCTAGCTCCTTGGTCAAGACCAAGATCAAGGAGGAGCTCAAGAAGGAGATTCGGGAGAACCAGAGGGTGAGTGCAATCAGATTATTATTTTTTTTTTTTTTACAATTGTTAGACGGGGTGACCAAAGGCAAGTGTCAGAGGGCCAAAAGAGATATTTCGGCTTGGCACAGACTGTTTTCTATCAATGCCACAGTGTTGCCTGTATTTCCTGGTTTTTTTTCCCCCCTAAGTCCGAGTACTCGATGTACTCAGACCGAGATCTCAATGCCCAAGACTGAGACCGAGATCTCAATGCCCGAGATCTCAATGCCAAAGACCGAGACTGGGATCTCAATTCCCAAGACTGAGACCTAAATCTCAATGCCCGAGATATCAATGCCCAAGATCTCAATGCCCAAGACTGAGACCGAGATCTCAATGCCCAAGACCGAGACCGAGACCTCAATGGCCCAAGACCGAGACCGAGATCTCAATGCCCGAGATCTCAATGCCCGAGATCTCAATGCCCGAGATCTCAATGCCCAAGATCTCAATGCCCAAGATCTCAATGCCCAAGATCTCAATGCCCAAGACCGAGACCGAGATCTCAATGCCCAAGACTGAGACCGAGATCTCAATGCCCAAGACCGAGACCGAGATCTCAATGCCCAAGACCGAGACCGAGATCTCAATGCCCAAGACTGAGACCGAGACCTCATTGCCCAAGACCGAGACCGAGACCTCATTGCCCAAGACTGAGACCGAGATCTCATTGCCCAAGACCGAGACCGAGATCTCAATGCCCAAGACTGAGACCGAGACCTCATTGCCCAAGACTGAGACCAAGATCTCAATGCCCAAGACTGAGACCGAGACCTCATTGCCCAAGACTGAGACCGAGATCTCATTGCCCAAGACTGAGACCGAGATCTCATTGCCCAAGACCGAGACCGAGATCTCATTGCCCAAGACTGAGACCGAGATCTCATTGCCCAAGTCTGAGACCGAGATCTCAATTCCCAAGACTGAGACCGAGATCACAATGCCCAAGTCTGAGACCGAGATCTCAATGCCAAAGACCGAGACCGAGATCTCAATGCCCAAGACTGAGACCGAGATCTCAATTCCCAAGACTGAGACCAAGATCACAATGCCCAAGACTGAGACCGAGAT
Organism: Luidia sarsii; assembly: GCA_949987565.1. NCBI lineage: Eukaryota > Metazoa > Echinodermata > Asteroidea > Paxillosida > Luidiidae > Luidia > Luidia sarsii. The sequence continues at coordinate 13,090,457 of OX465116.1, forward strand.
CTCAATGCCCAAGACTGAGACCGAGATCTCAATTCCCAAGACTGAGACAAAGATCACAATGCCCAAGACTGAGACCGAGATCTCAATGCCCAAGACTGAGACCGAGATCTCAATGCCCAAGTCTGAGACCGAGATCTCAATTCCCAAGACTGAGACCGAGATCTCAATTCCCAAGTCTGAGACCGAGATCTCAATGCCCAAGACTGAGACCGAGATCTCAATGCCCAAGACTGAGACCGAGATCTCAATTCCCAAGACTGAGACCGAGATCTCAATGCCCAAGACTGAGACCGAGATCTCAATTCCCAAGACTGAGACCGAGATCTCAATGCCAAAGACCGAGACCGAGATCTCAATGCCCAAGACTGAGACCGAGATCTCAATTCCCAAGACTGAGACCAAGATCACAATGCCCAAGACTGAGACCGAGATCTCAATGCCCAAGACTGAGACCGAGATCTCAATGCCCAAGTCTGAGACCGAGATCTCAATGCCCAAGACTGAGACCGAGATCTCAATGCCAAAGACTGAGACCGAGATCTCAATGGTCAAGGGCCAAGACTGAATCTTGCGAATCGGGACATTTTGGGCATCGGCAAATGTTGGTGCTCAAAGCAGCTCTATGAAATAAGACCCTGATCAGGGTGGATCCTCTAATCTTGTCTTGTCTTGTCTTCGGCTTTCAGGTTTTCGACTCCACGTATGGCGTCGGTGCGGGAGACACTGTCTTGATGGTCAACGGTCTTCTCATCGATGCAGACGTGGCCGAACCCTACCAGTAAGTACCACTCTGGGATGGTACATATACAGTACCTCTCTTATTAGTTGGAGCACAGTATTGCAGTCTTTGCGTTTTGATTTGATTCTCTGTTCAAATGAGGGCGCTATTTAAAAATACGACCGAATCCATTCATCTGTCACATCTGGTGCAAAAAAACGTGATGTTCAGGCATGCTACTTTTCCGCGGATTTCCGCGTTTTTATTAATTCGGCCATAAAAAAAAAAATCAGAATAAATTAAAAAAATGAAAAAAATAAAATAAAAAATAAATTGCATCTGGATATTTCTTCTCCCCTAACTAATATTTAAAACACATGCTGAGATCAGGTTAAAAACTTTGATGTTTAATTTTCATTTTGTGTAAACAAATTCAATTTTCTGGGTGTATGCCTTAAAAAAGGTTAAAATCTGTCACAAGTTGTCACAAACTGCTCAGAATGCTCCACAGAGCATCTAGGATCCAACATTTTCAGGGCCCTTAAGCTGGCTCCAAACCACACGCCGTAAGGGCTTCGTGCTTCGCGCTCGCAGTTTCATTCGGACATTTCCCTCTTTTTTTTACAATTCAAGAGTTGCAGGCCTGGATGTTCTTTTGCCCTTTTCTCCTTTCTCAGATGATTGTTTGAGCTAAAAACTTCACCGTTGTTTTTTGGGTATGTTTAATGGCTTTACATACAAATTGAGGTTGTCTTTCGACCGGTTCCAATGTTGTATTGGGCCTTTAAGATTTATAGCAAGTAACCCTTTTTTTTTCGTTGGGATATCAAGGTTGTTGGAGCTCCTCCGTTCGGAGAGTCAGATTCTGGGTGGTCTTCACTCCCTTGGTGCCAGTGCAGAGGCATCCAGTCAGCTGATGAGAGTGCAGGTTGCTCCCAAGGACAATAGCTACGCCGTGGACATCAGGGATAATGGCATTGTGGTGCGTACCAATTGGGCCGGCGGCTTGCTGTATCGACGTCCAGGCAGGCAAGACTGCTGGCCTTTGGCTTTGGCTTGGGGCTTTGGCTTGGGGCTGAGGCTTTGGCTTGTGGGCTGAGGCTTTGGTTTGGGGATAGGGCTTTGACTTAGGGCTGAGGCTTTGCCTTGGGGCTGAGGCTTGGGGCTGAGGCTTGGGGCTTAGGCTTGGGGCTGAGGCTTGGGGCTGAGGCTTGGGGCTGAGGCTTGGGGCTGAAGCTTGGGGCTGAAGCTTGAGGCTGAGGCTTGGGGCTGAGGCTTGGGGCTGAAGCTTGGGGCTGAAGCTTGAGGCTGAGGCTTGGGGCTGAGGCTTTTTCTTGGGGATAGGGCTTTGGCTTGGAAATAGGGCTTCGGCTTGGGGGTAGGGCTTTGGCTAGGGGCTGAGGTTTGGGGCTTAGGCTTTGGCTTGGGCTGAGGCTTTGGCTTGGGGATGGGGCTTTGGCTTGGGGATGTGGCTTTAGCTTGGGGATAGGGCTTTGAATTGAGGATAGGGCTTTGGCTTGGGGATAGGGCTTTGGCTTGGAACTGAGGCTTTGGCTTGGGGCTGAGGCTTTGGCTTGGGGTTAAATACACAACAAAGTTATACATCCGTGCTATTTTATTTAACCCCATATTTTGTCTTGGCCATAAAAAAATCCACAGCAACCCATTGCTTATCTAATGTGAAAGAGTTGGAGGCTAGTAATTGGACAAATTTCTGTGGGTTTGTTTGCAGTACCTGAATGACATAGAGAAGGACAGTCGCTACTCCCACTGGCCGGCCAGCACGCAGGAGTTTCTGCGGCCCATGTTCCCTGGAATGCTCAGGCAGATCAGGAAGAATGTCTTCCATCTGGTAAATATCCTCAAGTTTGCTCGGTCTCATCATGGACCCGATTTCATAGAGCCGCTTAAAGGGATAGCACAACACTGGTCGAGGTCAAAGAATAGCATCCATACGTTGTCTGATCAAACATTATGCATGAAATAGCACACCTGTGAAAATTTCAGCACAATCCGCCAACCGAGTCTCGAGAAAATAGTGAACAAATTTTTTTCACGAAAATGCAGCAATCAATGAATTTTTCCGAAAATTTTTTTTTAGATCTAGGGGTGAGGCATAAATGATTTCTTTTACTCTTTTCTTCAAAAATACAGCATTTTATGCAGAAATATTTCAGTGCGAGGTTTCTACTATAACCATCTTCAAACTGTATTAGTTTCATGTAAATCTGTGAACATTTCTGTTTTTCGATCTTACCAATATTAGATGTGAGTACGTGTATGTGTGGTTCTGAAAAGAACCGGAGGAACTCGATTTTTCAAAAAGTGTACTCCGTTCGTCTTTAGGAGGCTGCTGGATTCCAACTTGGCAACGTTGTGTAGGGGCTTTAAGCAGTGAAAAAGGATAAAGAGCCTTGCCCGATAGCGGCCGCTCACTAACTTTCCTCTCTCTCTCTCTCTTGGCCCGTGCCGTCTCCAGATCTTCATGCTGGACCCGACGCAGCCGGACTCGCTGCTGCTGCTGCAGCAGGCCGAGATGTTCGTCATGAACGAGGTGCCCATCACGGTGGGGCTGGTCTTCGTCGTGGACAGCGGGGAGGGAGTGGACGGCCAGGAAGAGGCCGGCGTGGGGATGGTGCGGGCCTTCAACTTTGCCCTGACGGACGGCGGGCCCAGCCAGGGCCTCGACCTCCTCATCAAGGTATCGACATTGACCACTTCGCGCCGGGCCCATTTCCGGTGCCCGTGACCGCCATGCGGGGAATTTTTTTTTTCATCAATGCGTCACTTTTCTATCTATACGTCAATTTCAAAACCTAAAAGTTAGAGGGCCTGACGCTTCGATCCTAATAGAACCTTTCTCAAAGGCAAAGGCAAAGGTCCTGCTAGGATCGAAACGTCAGGCCCTCTAACTTTTGAGATTTTATTTCTGTCTCTGACATCTCCTTCAGCGACATTTGTGGATAGGACAATCCAAAATGTTTTTCCGTCGCTTAGCCTTAGAGAACACTCAGTTATTTCAGTATGAGGGGCTGGATCGTCCACTCTCACCACTTCACAAAAGTAGGACACCCCTGTCACCTTTCTCTTCACGCATGCAACTTTTCCGCAGATCCACTGATTTCCGCTGTTTGACGTGAAAACAAAAAAGGTCCGTGTTATAAGTTTGCGGCCGGCACGGGGCTGCCCATATCGCGGATTCCTGCACCGATTTCTGTACTTTACTAATAGCGTACGATAAGGCAGAATATAGGCTGGCTCCGTCTTTTTTGTACCCCAAAAACATTATGAAAAAAGGAGGACACGGACTCAACACCCATACACCATCCAAATCGCGTCACACTGCGCCATCTATCAACTGTATGTGTATAGTCTGGCTCCACTATTTGTTCACACATGAATGAATACGTCGGTATTAGGGTACTAAACCCTTGCAACTTGCAATAATGGACGTACACATGTACATGACATTGTATATCCATAGAGTTGTACATGTAGCTCTTCAACCGTATGCATTCACAATTGGTTGGGGGTACCCGGTACATGTAGTTTCCCCCATTTTTTTTTTTTGATTGGAGAGTTGCATGCCTGTCTCTTCCTGTGTGTGTCAGTTTCTGAGGACGGAGTTGCTCCCAAGAATCAACGAATGTTAGATAAGTCCTTTACTGACTTTCCCCCAACTTTGTATCTGCCAAGGAAGTGAGGCTAACCCCTGTTTTGGTGGGTCATTCGAGAACTTTTAAAAATAATTTGATTTTTTTTTTTTTTTCCCTCAGATTCTGAACTCTGCCGCTGACAGGGTGGTCACTCCCGAGATTGTCCTGAAGACCGTCACGAAGATGTTCCCCGGCGAGGATCTCGAAGACATCCTGGGGCCCGGCTCGGAGTATGACGACAGACGGCAGGTAAACGGCGACGACTTGAAGGGTGTTTTGCATCGGCGGAAACACGCGGAGGAGCGTTTGCGGCGACTCCTTGTGGGCCATCTCGAGTGGGTTCAGAGCCACACTCCATCTCCAACAACATTTTTCCCCCTTTAAGGCAGGCAAAGTCCTTTGGGCAGACTCGTGACTCAGACTCGGACTTGAGTCACCGTCACAAATGACTCGAATTGAATTGCGTGATTTGTTACTCAATGAAACCCCTAATTACAGTACCCCAACCGTGTCTGATTTACAAAGTGTTGGGGATGGGCCTTTAGCTGAAGGCAGCGAACTGCCATTTTTACTGAAGGGTGACTGCCATTGTCAACTAGCGGGCTCATGGATGGGTCAAGTGATTGATTCCTTTTCCGCCTCTGCAGGATGGCAGAGCCTACTTTGAGAGGGTTGGTCTCGGTCCCGCACCGCACGTCCTGCTCAACGGCGTCCCTTTCAACTCCAAACAGGTCAGTCAAACCCACTCTCTGGGAAGCGTTGGGAATTGCCATTTTGGTCATTTTGGTCATTTTGGTCATTTTGGTCATTTAGGTCATTTTGGTCATTTTGGCCATTTTGGTCATTTTGGCCATTTTGCTCATTTTGACCATTTTGCTCATTTTGGCCATTTTAGCCATTTTGGCCATTTTGCTCATTTTGCTCATTTTGCTCATTTTGGCCATTTTAGCCATTTTGGCCATTTTGCTCATTTTGCTCATTTTGCTCATTTTGGTCCTTTTGGCCATTTTGGTCATTTTGGCCATTTTGGTCATTTTGGGCCATTTTGGTTAATTTGGTCATTCGGTAATATTTGGGGTCATTTTGGTCATTTTGGGTAATTTTGATCATTTTCGTCATTTTGGTCATTTGAGTTGCTAAGCAGTTTACAACATTAGTCAAAAAGGTAGCTGAACAAATATAAACAAAATGGAAATTGATTTTAAAATCTAAGGTGATCATGTCACGCCTCTCTCCGGAATAGCCCGACATTTTGCCTAGAGATTATTATCAATGTTGAACATGATGATGGACAGATACACACTGCCCGGAAGCATTGAGTGACCGGCTCTTTTCAGAGCCACACTCCTTCTCGAAAGAGAAGAGGTACATGGTATCGCCACAAACCTTCCCCTCGGTGTTGCTCATTCTCCCGGCAGATGCAAGCCGACGAGTTTGAGGAGAGTGTGGTGACCGCAGTGCTGATGGCCACTCCAGACATCCAGAAAGCCGTCTACCGGGTGAGTCCACCAGAGCCACGGCCGCTCCGAACCAGTGTGGCAGTGAAGCCCCCCCCCCTCCTCCACAGCAACTCAGACGCAAACAATCCGATATGCCTTTGAGAAAGCTCCTGCTAGGATCAAAACCTCAGGCCCTCTAACGTTTGAGATTTTTATATATTGCAGGTCATTTTAGTCAGTCAGCAGTTTGCAACCTTTTTTTTATTTACTTCAAATCCTATCATCAAGTGTACCGGTATTTCATGCTCTCATTTGTTCTTCAACAGGTACAAAATATTTTGTGCTTTATTTTTTTACATTTTTTTGTTTTGGCTTTTTCCTTTTATTCAAAACATGTGGGTATATTATATACATATATTTCTTTTTTAATTCCTGTTTAATTCTCCATTTGAATGTTCTACATTTGTACTTGCAATCAAATGGGTGCAATTTCTTTAAGAATTTTTTTTTTCTTTTATAATTAGCGGCCTTCTCAAGAAGTCATCTATTCTTTGCTGGGGTGGGGGCGCCAGTCAGAAGCAATTCAACCATTAACTGCCGTATTTCTCCAGGGATCACACCCCCGCTTTCATTCAGATGCAAACAACCAACGGTTGTTAACCTGGCTACAGCAGCGTGGAGATCACACAAAGTGGATGCATTTTTTTTTTTTTTGGTAGAACAGCAAGCCGACTTGGAGTTGATTTTCTCTTTATTTTATCTTGCAGGGTAAAATCAATGACCGCACCAACATGGTAGACTACCTGATGGATCAGCCCAACGTCATGCCTCGGCTGAACCCGAGAATCTTATCCGACAGCTTGCAATTCCTGGATCTCACGGCACAGACCGGTAATACGATGAATCATTCTCTCTGGTTTTAATTCTGCTGCCTAATTCATGCGATGCATGAACACAGGCAAAGGAGTGGATTTCAAAAACCCATTGCATTGATGTTCCCTCATGTTTTATTCATGAATGTTTATGTTTTATTCATGATGTTTATGTTTTATTCATTTGTTTCAAGTTTGCATGGATGCTCCCTCATGTTTTATTCATGGGTGTTTATGTTTTATCATGGTTGTTTATGTTTTATTCATGGTTGTTTATGTTTTATTCATTTGTTTCAAGTTTGCATTGATGTTCCCTCATGTTTTATTCATGGATGTTTATGTTTTATTCATGGATGTTTATGTTTTATTCATTTGTTTTAAGTTTGCTTTGATGTTCCCTCATGTTTTATTCATGGATGTTTATGTTTTATTCATTTCTTTCAAGTTTGCATTGATGTTCCCTCATGTTTTATTCATGGATGTTTATGTTTTATTCATTTGTTTCAAGTTTGCATCGATGTTCCCTCATGTTTTATTCATGGTGTTTATGTTTTATTCATTCTTTTAAAGTTTGCATTTAAGTTCCATCATGTTTTATTCATGGATGTTTATGTTTTATTCATTTGTTTCAAGTTTGTTTGCATGGATGTTCCCTCATGTTTTATTCATGGGTGTTTATGTTTTATTCATTTGTTTTAAGGATAATTAGGTTTGCGGTGACACCATGTAAATTCTCTTTTGTGAGTAAGTATGGTTCTGAAAAGAAGACTGGAGACGAGCAGAGTACACTGTTCGAAACGTCGAGTTCCTCTGGTTCTTTTCAGAACCACACTTACTCACAAACGAGAATTTACACGGTGTCTCCGCAAACCTTATTGTCCTGCTATTTTCACCATGCAAACCTTCAAATCTCATTTGTTTCAAGTTTGCTTTGATGTTCCCTCATGTTTCATTAATGGATGTTTATGTTTTATTCATTTGTTTCAAGTTTGCATTGAAATTCCATCATGTATTATTTATGGGTGTTTACGTTTTATTCATTTGTTTCAAGTTTGCATTGATGTTCCCTCATGTTTTATTCATTGCTGTTTATGTTTTATTCATGGCTGTTTGTGTTTCATTCATTTGTTTCAAGTTTGCATGGATGTTCCCTCATGTTTTATTCATGGCTGTTCATGTTTTATTCATTTGTTTCAAGTTTGCATGGATGCTCCCTCATGTTTTATTCATGGATGTTTATGTTTTATTCATTTTTTTAAAGTTTGCATTGAAGTTGCATCATGTTTTATTCATGGCTGTTTATGTTTTATTCATTTGTTTCAAGTTTGCATTGAAGTTCCCTCATGTTTTATTCATGGCTGTTTATGTTTTATTCATTTTTTTTAAAGTTTGCATTGAAGTTCCATCATGTTTTATTCATGAATTTTTATGTTTTATTCATTTTTTTAAAGTTTGCATTGATGTTCCTTTATGTTTTATTCATGGACGTTTATGTTTTATTCACGTCTCTCTCGATTCATTCGTGTGCACCGCAGGGGATGTCACTGGCGTATCTGTGGCGGCTTTCAAGGGGCTGAGCTCAGACAAGAAAGCAGCAGCCATGACCAGCCTGGTGAAGTATCTCACCAAGAGAGGTAAGGACTGGACCACGTTGGGTTCTCACTGGACCCCGACCCTTCCCCCCCAAAAAAATCAGCTGTCTTTTGCATTGGGGGATGGGGCGCCAATCCGATGCAATAAGGCATTCAAACCTCTCTCCGGGGAGATTTTTCTCATCAGATTTTGAGCAAACAAACAGGGAGGAGGTATCCAAACTTAGGAGGGCCTGATGTTTCCATCCTAGGGGTACCTTCCTCAGAGGCGGAACATGTCGAGGCAGAACGTCTGCCTTTGAGAGAGTTCCTGCTCCATGGAATGGTCATTGGAGCAAATACTGCCCTCTATGTCTGAAAAAAGTTAGCACGTAATGTAGTTTTTTTCTCATGACACGGATTGACCTGAAACTCATGCAAGCTTGCGCTTTTGTATGTATACGTTGAGTTTGACAAAGTATGGAAGCGATTCTTTGACCTTCGCAAATGGTGTACACACAAGAGGCCTTGCTGATTGAAAATCGGGTTGCTAGCCCGAAGCTCCACATGGATTTGAGTGCGAAGCGCCGAATATTGGAATACAAGTCAAACGCAATGAGCGTCGAGTGGAATGCGGTTGTATGGAAGTATTGAAGCGATTCTTTGACCTTGGGATACCCTACTGTTAAGTAAAAATTAATCCCCCCTCATTTAGATCGGTTTTTCGCTTGCTCCCGCAGATGACGCTAGCCTGCGTCCGGTCAGCATGTGGGTCGTGTGTGACCTGCAGACTGCCGAGGGGAGACAGCTGCTTAGCAACGCGATCAAGCACATGGTAAGGGCGACGTGATTCGTAACGAAGCCGCGCGAATTTCGGCCGCAGCCGAACGTGGCAGAGCTAGAGAATGTCTGGCTTTCGGTCCCGGTTTGTGAACGTCCAATTGGAGGACGACCGATCGGTCATTGTTCTAGACCCTGTCTGAGATCTTGGTCGGCATTCAGCCGTTAACTTGCCGTAGATCTCCAAGGATCACGCCCCGCTCTGCTCAGATGCGCAAAACCAGAGGTCACGGGTTCATGTCCCCGATCCAGTCAAAATTTTCATTGCCCATTTTTTTTTTTTTTTTTTTTTTTTTAAGAAATATCTTTGAAAAAATTGGCAAAAAATCAGATGGAAGAGCACTGTTACGTTAATCCAGAGGTCTCCGGTTCAAGTCCCGGTCCAGTCATTTTTTTTTTTTGCCAATTTTTCAAATTGTTCCAAAGTTCCCAGTCAGTTTTTCAGTCATTTTTTTTTTTTAATGTAGATCTTTATCCATTAGGAATATGCATGGGTGCCGTGCTTAAAGGTCTCAACGTCCGTGTTGAGCACGGCCATAGCCTGTGTGGTCTAAGTGCAGTCGGTACCTCCTTCTTCCCCCCCCCCCCCCTCCTTTTTCTTTTTAGAAATCCTCCAACGCCGTCCGGATCGGGGTCATATCCAGCGCCGAGACGCTCGGGCCCGGCGATCAGTGGCTGGCCAGGGCCATCCACGCCGCCCAGCGGACGCAGACGCGCAACCACGCCAAGAACTTCATCAGCAAGCTGCTCAGGCCGGGCAACTACGACAGCGTGGAGTCCGGCGACACCAGGCTGGAGGACTACGAGGTCAACGTGAGTCGTGTGTGTCGCCGCCAGAAGGCGGCTGTCGTCGCCTACCAATCGCATCTTGTAGCTCTTACTCTGTGTGACCCTCGGTAGTCGGGAGTCGATCGATTGGGAAGGGGTCAAAGCAGATTCTCTGAAGGACTTTCATTCTGGAAGGCAGCAGGAGAAGAAAAGACAAATTTTCTGTGATGGAGGTCTTTCCCCGTCACTTGTCATAGTTTGAGTCAGATCAAGCGATTGATCAGTTGATCAATCAGTCAATCAATCAATCAATCCGATTTGATTGATTGATTGATTGACTGATTGATCACCTGATCAATCAATCAATCAACCAATCGTTTGATTAATCAGTCAATCGATCAATCAGTCGATCAATTATTCAATCCATCAATCAATCAATCATTCCATCAATCATTCCATCAATCAATCCATCACTTCAAGTGACAATGACTGTGCGGCATTTAATAATTCCAGGGCATGGACATGCAAGCGTTCAAGCAGTCATTCGAGGAGACCGATTTCCTCCAGATCCAGCGCTCATTCAGCGAGGCTGTGCTTCACTTGCGCAGCGGTCAGCGAGCGATTGTGGCCAACGGACGGGTGAGTGGTTGGTCCCGATTCCCCCCCCCTTCCCCGAAGAGTAATAACGAAACCTCCTCGTGCCATTTCCAAAAAATCACTAAACAATCGGGAACAATAGATATCAGTCTGAGTCCCCCCATAACCCCCAAAGTCCCTTTCCCCCCACCCCCCCCCCCACTGCCCCCTCCGGAGTCTTTGAAGCCCCTATGGTAGGAGGATGTCACCCTTCATTGTCAACTTTGACGTGAGCCCGTTCCTCGTGTCTGACCCGCAGGTCTTTGGCCCACTCGCCGACGACGAAGCCTTCACGGAAGACGACTTCTCCCTGGCCGAGAAACTCATCCTTCAGACGTCAGCTGCCAACGTCAAGACAAAGGTGCGACTTCCACTAGATTGTAACCTAGATTAGATAGGGTGTAAGCTAGACTAGACAAGGTGTAACCTAGATTAGATAGGGTGTAACCTAGACTAGACAAGGTGTAACCTAGATTAGATAGGGTGTAACCTAGATTAGACAAGGTGTAACCTAGATTAGATAAGGTGTAACCAAGACTAGACAAGGTGTAAACTAGATTACATGTGGTTTAACCTAGATTAGATAAGATGTAACCTAGACTAGACAAGGTGTAAACTAGATTACATCAGGTGAAACCTAGATTACTTGCGGTTTAATCAAGACTAGATGAGGTGTAACCTAGATTCCACAAGGTTTAACCTGCAATAGATTAGACAAGGTGTAACATGAGGTTTAACCTAGACTAGACTAAACAAGGTGTAACCCAGATTACATAAGGCTTAACCTAGACTAGACTAAACAAGGTGTAACCCAGATTACATAAGGCTTAACCTAGACTAGACTAAACAAGGTGTAACCCAGATTACATAAGGTTTAACCTAGACTAGATAAGGTTTAACCTAGATTACAAAAGAACGACATCATTGAAATTAATGTAAATGTAAATGTAATGTAATGTAATGTTATGTAATTGGGCTCCTACTGTGTACTCGCCCCTCTTCTGGATTTTCATGGACCTCCTCTTCCCTCCCCCCTCTCCCCTCTCCCCCCCCCTCTCCTCCCCTCTCCTCCCCTCTCCCCTCTCCCCTCTCCTCCCCCTCTCCCCTCTCCTCCCCCTCTCCCCTCTCCTCCCCCTCTCCCCTCTCCCCCCCTCTCCTCCCCTCTCCTCCCCTCTCCCCTCTCCCCTCTCCTCCCCCTCTCCCCTCTCCTCCCCTTCTCCCTTCTCCTCCCCTCTCCCTTCCCCTCCCCTCTCCTCCCTTCGCCTCCCCTCTCCTCCCTTTTCCTCCCCTCTCCTCCCCTCTCCTCCCTTCTCCTCCCCTCTCCCCTCTCCCCTCTCCTCCCCTCTCCTTCCCTCTCCTCCCCTCCCCTTTCCTCCCCCTCTCCCGTCTCCCTTCTCCTCCCCTCTCCCTTCCCCTCCCCTCTCCTACCTTCTCCTCCACTCTTCTCCCTTCTCCCCTCTCCTCCCCCTCTCCCCTCTCCTCCCCTCTCCTCCCCTTTCCTCCCCCGTCTCCCCTCTTCCAGATGGAGAAGCTGTCCTCTCACTTCCCCAGCACCGGCGACTCGCTCAGCGATCTGAGCCTGAAGGTGGACGCCCTGCTGGGCTCCAACACCAGGCAGGAGGGCCGCAAGGAGGTGCACTTCTGGAAGGACAAGCACAGGTACGAGGCAGGCTGGAGGCACTGCTCTAATTCTCAAGCATGAACATCTACTGAGAGTCTTGTATATTAGCATGATTCAAAACTGCACTGCGATGTGATGTCAATGGCTTTTGACTTATATTCCACTATTCTTTGCTTAGCATGAAACGAAAGTGAAGTTTGGGTTGGTAAGGTGATCCTGTAAATCATTTCTTTTGCCAGTTGATTCTTATTGATTTTGGACTCTCTGCAACTCCAATCATCCACCTCTTCATCTCTCCGCCTCTCTACCTCTCTACCTCTCTACCTCTCCATCCCTCCATCCCTCCATCCCTCCACCCCTTCACCCATCTAACCATCCACCCATCCACCCATCCACCCCTCCACCCTCCACCCCTCCACCCCTCTATCCCTCCACCCCTCCACCCCTTCACCCCTTCACCCATCTAACTATCCACCCATCAACCCCTCCACCCATCCACCCATCCACCCCTCCACCAAATCTCCCCTCCACCCCTTCACCCATCTAACCATCCACCCATCCACCCATCCACCCCTCCACCCATCCACCCCTCACCCATCCACCCATCCACCCCTTCACCCCTCTACCCCTCCACCCCTCTACCCATCCACCCATCCTTCCCTCTACCCATCCACCCATCCACCCATCCTCCCCTCCACCCATCCACCCATCCTCCCCTCCACCCATCCACCCTTCCACCCATCCACCCATCCTCCCATCCTTCCCTCCACCCATCCACCCTTCCACCCTTCCACCCATCCACCCCTCCCAGTGTGATAGACATTCAGCCCAAGGACCCATCGGCCCCCTGCTTTGACCTGGTGGCCGTCCTGGACCCGCTCAGCACCCAGGCCCAGAAGTGGAGCCACATCCTGGGCGTGCTGACGGAAGCCATCAACGTCCGCATCAAGGTCTTCATGAACCCACGGGACAAACTCTCCGAGATGCCGCTCAAGAGGTCAGCCAAAAAAAAAAAAGGAAAAAAAAAAAGAACAAGATCTTTGATTCTGTGTGGTCACGAGTCTCTCTTTAACTCGTAAATTCTATAAAAAAATCATAAAAAAAATCAAGGGTCTGGCTATTCTTCATCTTAGCAGGATATTTCTCAAAGACCTTTGGCTCGAGAGGTCTGAAGACGAATAAACATGTCAATGATTTTAGCCTCTCTCACTATGAAAATCTAAACCGTGGAAATTGGATGTTGCCATGAGAAACCAAGTTCATAGTGATTTCACGGACCCTTTTGAAGTGAATTCACCCTGATGATTTCACCTCATCCAACCTGTTCACCACACAACTAATCTTTTGGTCCGACCCATGTCATCCTCCAATGTTTGTCCGTTTTTTTTTCAGTTAAATTTCTCTCCCTTCAAATTTCCCCTCAGGTTTTATCGTTACGTCCTGGAACCTGAGCTGACCTTCCGAGTGGACAGCAGGTGAGTGACTTTGGTTTGGTCTTTGGTCTTATTAAAAAAAAAAAAAAAGACCATTAACTGCCGTATAAATGCTTGAACGATTACTTTTGTTCTGACTGGTGCCCCCCACCTCCACACCTCGGCAAAGACTAAAGAAGTTGATTATTTTGGTAAAAGAAGATTATTTTGGTAAAAGAAGATTATTTTGGTAAAAGAAGTTGATTATTTTGTTAGAAATTGCCCAAATTGTCAGTTTTTTCCCTTTATTTGTGTGATCAAAGCAAAAACAAAAATCATAGGAAAGGAACACTAAAGCCCAATCCAATCAAATTTTCTTGGCCATTTAATTTTTTATTTTTATTTTCTAAAGTGAATATCATAAAAGTTTTCAAAAAGATACAGAACTTCTTCCGGCCCACCAATGTGTCTTTGTTTTTTTTTTAGTTTTTATTTCAACCCCACCCCCTCAGAGACTTGTTGACTATTAGGGAAGGCCGCTATGTATGGGATGGATAGCTCAGATGGACAGAGCACTGGTACGTTAATCCAGCAGTCTCAGGTTCAAGTCCCGGTCTAGTCAAAGTTCTCTTTGCCATTTTTTCATTCTTTATGTTTTTTTTATTGCTTTTTCCCTCGTTTCACAGTTTGACTGCAGGGCCCTACGCCAAGTTCAGCGACATGCCACCGGATACCTTACTGACCCTGAACATACGCACCCCAGACAGCTGGCTGGTGGAGCCGGTGCGGACAGCCCATGATCTGGACAACATCAAACTGAGCGAGGTCAGTGCACAGCTGTCCATTCTTTTACCGTCATAGTTATGAAAATCTCACGAAGGTACGAACTTCCCTTCAAATTGTACGAATAAAAAAAATTAAAAAAAGACTTGAAGGTTTGCATGGTGGAAGTACTAAGTGGAAGGTTTGCGGTGACGACATGTAACACTTCTCTTTCGAGAAGGAGCGTGGCTCTGAAAAGAGCCTGTAGCATTCCGGTCGTGTGTACTCCAACTATCATCGGTGTTTATATTTTATTCGCAATATTTTTTCAGCATTTTCACCAAAAATGTCATGCTTTCTCTCATAGATAAAATATCGTGCCAAGCACTGAGCAGTCAGTACTTGGAGTAGGGAAAATCCTCATTGAATAACATGCTATATCTGTTCAAGCTTCTTCTGAAGTTGTTGCTATAAAAGCTGATGCACTCATTACCTCGCTGTTTAGGTTAACTTGCATAGTCATTGGGTTTCACTTTGGTCATTCTTGAACAGTCTCGAGACCTTCATCCAGAGTGCAAACCTTCTGGTCTTATCTACATGTACATGTAACATGGGTGTCTTTAAATCGATGAGGGTTCGCCCTGCTCGACGTAATAAGCCCTGAGTGCTCAGTGGCCACTGTAAAAAGGAACAAAAAATTGACTGGGAATTCTTAAGTTAGGAAAATGGCAAAGAAAACTAAGGCCGTTTTCAAAATGGAGGCTTAGGCTCGGGCTCAGGCTTCGTCTCCGTCTGACAAAACCTGAAAATCCAGGTTGTGGTTTCCGAATTTGAAGTTTGTTGGCTTGATAGGTACAGGGTATTCACCAAGAAACTGGGGCCAAACGCTTGTTTTTACATGCCTGTGATATTATAACGAGTAAGATAAATATGACCGAAGCCTAAGCCTGAGCCTCAGCCTTCATTTTGAAAACGCCCTGAGAAGACAAGAATAAGTGGGGTTTTTTTGACAAATTTCCCAGTCAGTTTGTCCTTGATTCCTTCTACCCTCATTAATTGACTCTCCTCGACCCAAACATCGATTTTTGTATCTATGTCGGCTGTCTCTGAGCGTCACAAATAACGTTTTCCCGCCGATCTCTCTCTCTCTCTCTCTCTCTCGGACTTCAGTCGGAGTCTGGCATCCATGGGGAGTACGAGCTGGAGTACCTGCTGGTGGAGGGCCACTGCTTCGACCAGATGAGCGGCCAGCCGCCCCGGGGACTGCAGTTCACCCTGGGCAACAAGCAGGACCCCGTCACCCAGGACACCATCGTCATGGCAAACCTGGTGAGGGCCGCCGACGCGGGGCGAGGAGGAGGAGAAGGAGTAGGCCGTCGGCGTGGCAACCCCCGGCGAGATGCCAATCCTAGGGGTTGTCATTTTTTATAATATTACTTGTTGTTACGGGACAGAGAGACCCGATGGGTCTCAACCAGCCCAAACAGCAAAATTACGGGAAAAGGACTAGAACTGGTCTAGAAAAAGGTGCCAATTTGAGGCCAAGGATATGAAATAATAACATTTAATCAATACGCTAATTACTGGGAACATTGTATTTCAGAAAAGCGAGATCATATAGTTCGTAAGAAGTACTGATGACCATCCGGGTTTGTAACTTTAATGATGCCTGATTTAGAAGTCAGAGGTAGTCTCGACTTCAGTTCCTGAGTCCCTCCCTATCTCCTTCTCTCTTTAGCCCTTGACCCTGAGTGGCTTGATAGCCTTGTTTTTGACGATTTTACATCGATACAAAAATAATATGAATAAAGGACATCGTCATGACAATCCGGTGACCGGAGATGCTGATGCAGGATGCTGTCGTCGTAGCAACAGAGAGTAGCAGAGTTCTAATGCGGCGAGGACTGCTTTTGGTTTTGGTTTCCAGGGCTATTTCCAGCTGAAGGCAAACCCGGGGGCGTGGCTGCTGAGGCTGAGACACGGCCGGTCAGCAGACATCTACCAGGTGACTGGGTAAGTCGTGTCCATCAACCTTTTCGCGAATCCCCGCTGTGGTGATCGCGCTCTCTCTTCCGGTGCACCTACGTGTACGGTACATAACGGAACAGTCCTACAACACACATCTGCTGAAGTGTCCTATGTTGATTAATTCAAAGTAAAACATATTCTCATCCTCATCTTTGTCCTTTCCACTTTTTAACCCGTTGAAAACCCCTTATTAAGTGCCTTTGAGAGAGGTCGTGCTATGATCAATATGTTAGGCCCTCTAAAATTGTATGATTTCAATCCTAGCAGGACTTTTCCCAAAAGCATTTTCTTTGGGAAAGGACCTGCTAGGATTGAAACATCAGGCCTTCTAATTTTTTTCATTATTTTCATTTTTTTATGAAATGGTAGAGAGACTTAACGTTTCGATCTGAGGAGGACCTTTCGAAGGTCCTGCTAGGATTGAAAGCTCAGATTCCTCGACATTTGTTTTAGATTTGTGTCATTTAATTCATTAAGCAGTTTGCCATTTGTGTGTATAATCATTGTTGTTTTGAATCACTTCTGACTACCACTCCATTCATGCCCGGAACCACTGTCTGTAACTAGGGGCCACCATTGACAGACGTTGTGTCTCACAGATGAACTTCATAAAACTAATGGTGTTTGATGGTGTCTTTGTATTCAGCCACGAAGGAACGGACTCGTTGCCCGGCATCAACGACACGATCATAACCGTGGACAGTTTCAAGAGCAAAATCATCAAGTTAAAGGTACGTGATATTATAACCAGTGAGATAGATACGACCGAAGCCTATAAGCCCGAGCCTAAGCCATTTCATAAGTCAACCTCTCGACGGCCATTCTTGTCTTACCTCCTGCGTACAGGTGAGCAAGAGGCAGG
Source organism: Luidia sarsii (assembly GCA_949987565.1). Lineage (NCBI taxonomy): Eukaryota > Metazoa > Echinodermata > Asteroidea > Paxillosida > Luidiidae > Luidia > Luidia sarsii. The sequence goes on from OX465116.1 coordinate 13,107,642, forward strand.
GAATGGAGGACCAGACACTGCTGTCCGACTCCAAGCCAGACAAGAAGGTGGCCGGCGGGATATGGGACTCCTTGTCTAGGTGAGTTGAATGGAGAAGTAGGGCACCAGTGATAAAACCAAAGGGCACCAGTGATAAAACCAAAAGGTGACAGTGAAAAAACCAAAGGGTACCAATGATAATACCAAAGGGCACCAGTGATAAAACCGAAGGGCACCAGTGAAAAAAAAAATGGTACCAGTGATAAAACCAAAGGGCACCAGTGAAAAAAACAAATGGTACCAATGATAAAAACAAATGGTACCAGTAATAAAACCAAAGGGCACCAGTGAAAAAACCAAAGGGCACCAGTGAAAAAAACAAAGGGCACCGGTGATAAAACCGAAGGGCACCAGTGAAAAAAACAAATGGTACCAGTGATAAAACCAAAGGGCACCAGTGAAAAAAACAAAGGGCACTGGTGATAAAACCGAAGGGCACCAGTGAAAAAACCAAAGGGTACCAGTGATAAAACCAAAGGGTACTAGTGATAAAACCAAAGGGCACCAGTGATAAAACCAAAGGGCACCGGTGATAAAAAAACCCAAAGTTAACCATAGATCCCTGGCTTTAGAGCGGCCTATTCGTTTGACCTCCAACTAATCATTGAACAGTTTCTTCTCCAGCCTGACGGGGTCTGGAGGGACAGAGGCCGACCCAGACCAGGAGAAGACGGTCAACATCTTCTCCATCGCGTCCGGTCACCTCTACGAGCGCTTCCTCAGGTAAGAGAGTCTGGTCCCTCAACGGTTGATGCCTCTATGTGTGTGTGTGTGTGTATGGGTGTGGCATGTCTTCAGGGAGCCAGACCAAGATGGCTTCTGGAGAGATGAACTCAACAGCCACTATAAACCTTTGTTGTCTGTTTGCAAACCTTGACCTCCATTTTGTACGGACGACCGCCAGCTTCCATGAAATCACAGCTGACAACAGCGTTTGCCTAAGAATACCTTTTAGACCGACAAATTAAAGCCAGGTATGTCTATTTTAACAAATCTTAAAATTTAGTGGGCATGACGTTTCGATCCTAGCAGGACCTTTCTAAAAGGCACATTTTGATTAATGTTAGAGTTGTTTGTATATATGTATATTTTTTACTCTTGAATTTTTTTTTTATCTGATTCGTTTTATGTTGTCGCCTTTTTATCGTCATGTTGTTGTGGCAGCCATTCAGCTCCTGGCTGCAAGTGCCCATTTTTTATGTGAAATAAATAAATAAACCAATAATAATAATAATAGTGATTTTGTGCTGCTCATTCCAGATTTGCATTCATCAATGAAAGTGCTTTTTTTTTTAATGGTGACTTCATCAAGTTTACATTTTTTTTTTTTTTTTTTTTTTAGAATCATGATGCTCAGCGTGTTGAAGCACACCAAGTCGCCGGTCAAGTTCTGGTTCCTGAAGAACTATCTGTCACCGACCTTCAAGGTAAAACCTCTCGGTGAAAGTGATCTCACACGAAAGAAGAAGAAGAAGTGATTGTGATTTGTGCATCGTCCAGATCTCACCGATGCAGTTTGAATACATCCGATCATCCACTGAAACCTTCCCACAATAAGACATAGCTGCCAACCATTCCTATTTTGGAGGAATCACTCCTCTTTTTGGTAAAGATTTATCACTTTTTAACAACCTCTTGACAACAGATTCCCGAATTTTGGCTTGGAAATAACAAATGCATTCCTAATGTAGTTTGCTCTGTGATTCCTCTTTACCAGCAGAAGTATTGCTAATTTCCTTTAGGATAGGTTGGCAACTACTGTACAGTATGCGATGGCACCTACTGTTGGACCAATAGTGGTGCCCGGATTCGGAGGGGGGGCCCGGTGCTTAGCAACACCACCGGCGCTCCGAAACACCGGTCCCCCTGTGGCAGTTTCCGTGTAAAGTTGCCCGGCCCCCTGTAGGATTACCCAGAGTGCCAACCAAATCGCAATCGAGCGGCTCTCGTCTAGGCTCCGATCTCTCAGTCACACCGTCGCTTCTTGCCCTTTTGATTTCTTGCCGCAGGAGTTCATCCCGCACATGGCGGCTGAGTACGGCTTTGAGTACGAGCTGGTCCAGTACAAGTGGCCCCGCTGGCTGCACCAACAGACTGAGAAGCAGAGGCTCATCTGGGGGTGAGACGGACTCCAAAATGCCTGCTATAACTATTGGACTTAAATTGAAGCAAAAAAAGTGGCATTCACTCCCTGTGATTCCCGAGCTGTTGTAGCCAGGCTCAGAACAATCGGTTGATTGAATGGCTGTGATCCCTGGAGATGTACGGCAGTTAATGGTTGAATTGCTTCTGACTGGCATCCCCACACCCCGGCAAAGACTTGTCAACTATTAGGGAAGGCCGCCATGTAAGGGCTAGATAGCTCAGATGGTAAGAGCGCTGGTACGCAAATCCAGAGGTCTCGTTTTCAAGTCCATCCCTATTGGTTGGTGGACTGCCAGCCAAGGCTGACAAATAGAATTAGGAAGGGGTTGACTAGTCTGAAGCAAGGTATAAGCCTCCATCCCTATTGGTTGGTGGACTGCCAGCCAAGGCTGACAAATAGAACTGGGAGGGGGCGACTAGTCTGAAGCAAGGCATAAGCCTCCATCCCTATTGGTGGTAGACTGCCAGCCAAGGCTGACAAATAGAACTGGGAGGGGGCGACTAGTCTGAAGCAAGGCATAAGCCTCCATCCCTATTGGTGGTAGACTGCCAGCCAAGGCTGACAAACAGAACTGGGAGGGGGTGACTAATCTGAAGCAAGGCATGAGCCTCCATCCCTATTGGCGGTAGACTGCCAGCCAAGGCTGACAAAAATAGAATTTGGAGGGGGCGACTAGTCTGAAGCAAGGCATAAGCCTCCATCCCTATTGGCGGTAGACTGCCAGCCAAGGCTGACAAATAGAACTGGGAGGGGGCGACTAGTCTGAAGCAAGGCATAAGCCTCCATCCCTATTGGCGGTAGACTGCCAGCCAAGGCTGACAAATAGAACTGGGAGGGGGCGACTAATCTGAAGCAAGGCATGAGCCTCCATCCCTATTGGCGGTAGACTGCCAGCCAAGGCTGACAAAAATAGAATTTGGAGGGGGCGACTAGTCTGAAGCAAGGCATAAGCCTCCATCCCTATTGGCGGTAGACTGCCAGCCAAGGCTGACAAATAGAACTGGGAGGGGGCGACTAGTCTGAAGCAAGGCATAAGCCTCCATCCCTATTGGCGGTAGACTGCCAGCCAAGGCTGACAAATAGAACTGGGAGGGGGCGACTAGTCTGAAGCAAGGCATAAGCCTCCATCCCTATTGGCGGTAGACTGCCAGCCAAGGCTGACAAATAGAACTGGGAGGGGGTGACTAGTCTGAAGCAAGGCATGAGCCTCCATCCCTATTGGTGGTAGACTGCCAGTCAAGGCTGACAAATTGAACTGGGAGGGGGTGACTAGTCTGAAGCAAGGCATGAGCCTCCATCCCTATTGGTGGTAGACTGACAGCCAAGGCTGACAAAAATAGAATTTGGAGGGGGCGACTAGTCTGAAGCAAGGCATAAGCCTCCATCCCTATTGGCGGTAGACTGCCAGCCAAGGCTGACAAATAGAACTGGGAGGAGGTGACTAGTCTGAAGCAAGGCATAAGCCTCCATCCCTATTGGTGGTAGACTGCCAGCCATAAATGGCTGCCACAAACCTATACCGTCCGTCAGCACTAACCCTGACCCCTCACTCTCTCTCTCTTCTCCGTCAGCTACAAGATCCTGTTCCTGGACGTCCTCTTTCCGCTGGACGTCAAGAAGATCATCTTCGTGGACGCCGACCAGATCGTACGGGCCGACCTGAAGGAGCTGGTCGATCTGGACCTCCAGGGGGCGCCCTACGGCTACACCCCCTTCTGTTCCAGCCGCAAGGAGATGGACGGCTTCCGGTTCTGGAAGTCCGGCTACTGGAACAGCCACTTGGCCGGTCGCAAATACCACATCAGGTGAAGATTGTCTTAAAAAAAACTCAGTCAAGGGTTACATTGTCTTTATCTCCTGAAGAGCTGCGAAGCAGTGCGTACCTATGTAATATGATTACATTTCCGTCCGTCTGTCTGTCTGTCTGTCTGTCCGTCTGTCTGTCTGTCTGTCTGTGTCTGTATCTGTCTGTCTGTCTGTCTCTCTGTCTCTGTCTGTCTGTCCATCATAATAATTTTTATAATTAAACTTTTTTCTGTGCTTCTTAGTGTTTTGGGGAACATCATGAGATTAATTTCAGTTGCAACCTCAAATAAGAGTTTATACTCCTAAAATTGATATATTTATTTTAGTTTCTCCTGACGATGGGTACACACTACCAAAAATGTTGAGTTAGTTCAGGGGTTTTTTTTTTCAGAGCCATTCTCCTTCACTTGAGAGATGATACACACGGCGTCACCGCAAACCTCTTAAATGATTTGAATATGTATAACGTCGGTCGATCTTTTGCGCACTCTTTTTTGTCTGTCCACCCACTCCCAGTGCCTTGTACGTGGTCGACCTGGTGAAGTTCCGTAAGATTGCCGCCGGGGACCGACTGCGAGGGCAGTACCAGGCGCTCAGTCAGGACCCCAACAGTCTGGCCAACCTGGACCAGGTGGGTACTGCGCACGCGTGGAGTCCGGGTGCCAGAGCCAGGTGCCAGAGACCTCTGGACTGTGACTGCTCGCACTCTGCTTGTATTCCTTTTTTTTTTTTTTTTTTCAAACAAACAAAGGAGAAACTGAACAAATTGAAAAATTGGCAAAGAAAACTTTGACCGTACCTGGAATTATGGATCTGGATTAATGTACCAGTGCTCTTCCATCTGAGCTATCCAGCCCTTAGATGGTGTCCTTCCCAAATAGTTAACTAGTCTTTGCCTGGGTGGGGGCGCCAGTCAGAAGCAATTCAACCATTGAGCTATCCAGCCCTTAGATGGTGGCCTTCCCAAATAGTTAACTAGTCTTTGCCTGGGTGGGGGCGCCAGTCAGAAGCATTCAACCATTGAGCTACAACTAGTCTTTGCCGGGGTGGGGGCGCCAGTGAGAAGCATTCAACCATTGAGCTATCCAGCCCTTAGATGGTGGCCTTCCCAAATAGTTAACTAGTCTTTGCTTGGGTGGGGGCACCAGTCAGAAGCATTCAACCATTGAGCTATCCAGCCCTTAGATGGTGTCCTTCCCAAATAGTTAACTAGTCTTTGCCGGGGTAGGGGCGCCATCCAGAAGCATTCAAAAAGTGGCATGGAAGACTTTGACTGGACCGTGACTGTCACCTGAGAACCTCCCGATGAGCTCCGTCTTTGTCTGCTTCTTCCCCCAGGACCTGCCCAACAACATGATCCACCAGGTGGCCATCCACTCCCTGCCCCAGGAGTGGCTCTGGTGCGAGACCTGGTGCAGCGACGGCCAGAAGTCGGCAGCCAAGACCATAGACCTGGTAAAGAGAACAAAAGCAGCAGCCCACAAAAACCCCACCCCACTCGCCCCATCCTCTTCCCTCTCGTCCTCGTCGATCTCTCTGTCCGTCTGGCTTCCGATCTTGGGAGGCCAAAAAACCCCTGAATCAGTTTGGAAGATGAGGCTCCGTTTTGAAATTCCACCGTTTCGCAATCCAGGCTTCATAATTATGTTTGCAATCCCAATGCTGTGTAAAATAAATCTAAAAATTTAGTGGGCCTGCCTTTGAGAAAGGTCCTGCTAGGATGGAAACGTCAGGCCCACTAAATTTGTGAGATTTGCATTTTTGGTAATTTTAGTCAGTAAGCAGTTTGCAACATTTTTGTATATCACTCTAAAATAAATCTAAGATGAAGTCTGTTTCCAAGACCATGCACCCACGTTTTGAGTCCCTACTTCGAGACTAATCTGTTCGTATTTCAAAGTCCTTGAAACTATTTGAAACAAAATGGCCCGTACATAGTCAGCGATTACTCCTTTCTGGACATTGCCATCCATATGGACCCAAAGAGTAAAGACAATTGACTAGAAATTTGAATTTTCCTACGCGTTCCTTCCTTACGTGTAGCCAGCGAGATATCCGTGTTGTCCACTCATTTAGCGGATAGTAAATAGCGTATGACGTTATAACTGATGACGTGTCTGTTGCACTAACGTATCCGTTCGTTTGCGAAACCTCTCTTAATATCCGCCACCTCCTCATTCCTCTCCCCTCCCTTCGTCTCCCTCGGCAGTGCAACAACCCACTCACCAAGGAGCCCAAGCTAGAGAGTGCAGTGCGCATCGTCCCCGAGTGGACGGGCTACGACAACGAGATCAAGACGCTCCAGGAGCGGGCAGCGCGGGGCCTGGACGACGACAGCTCCCCGGAGAAAGCCGGCCAGACGACCGCAGAATCCAGCACAGGTCAATAGATGGGGGCGAGAGCTGGGGTTGGGGCACGCCGGACTCAACCGATAACAGCTGTGGCTTCGTGCTTCGGTTGAAGAAGTGGCTTCCTTAGGCACTGAAGTAGAATGCTTTAGAATGTCCAGGGACACAGCCATAGTCACAGCTGTAACTTTCTATTTTTTAATTCTGCCTTTGACGGCCGCAGAAACCAGTACAGGCGGATAGGAGACCCGGGATTCCAACCTACCATAACGGCTGTGGCTTTCTCCAACATGTTAAAGAAGTGGCATCCGTCTACGCTGAAGTAGAATGCTTTGGAATGTCCAGGGGTACAGCCATCGATTCCAAGCATGCCTTAGTATCAATGTATGTAGGTCATGGTGCATGGGTTCTGCAGTCCTGTGCCCTTCCAAAGTCAGCAATACTAGGGGGCTGATGAGATGGGAGGATTTTTTTTGGGGGGGGTGGTTAGGGACATCAAACCACATTTTTAGGAATGGCACCCGGGCCCCGTAGTCTTGTGTCCACCCGAATCCCTGTAGTACTAGGGGATCGATTTTGGGGGCTGTTGGGATGGTTAGGGACCTCTAGCCCCCTAGCCTGCTAGGATGGAAACGTCAGGTCCTCCACATTATTGTTACCTGTCTCAAAATAACTGATTTTTTCCTTTTCTCTGTTTCTCTTCTCCCAACAGACGATCACTCAGAGTTATGATGAAGGGCTTGCTACTACAACTCCATCATTGTTATTTGTGTAAATGCATCAACAAAATAAATGTTCAGGGGAATCTGTGTTTTTGTCAACCTCTGCACGTCAGTGTCTTCATTTCTGCCATATTGTTTTTGGCGGTGTTTAACTCTTCTTCTTTTTTTTTAAACGTATTTTTTATTTTTGTTTTACTTATTTATGTATTTTGTCAGTCGGGGGTCGTAAGGGGTTGAGAATTGGCGCATTTTGTGATTGTTGGAAAGTTTTTGTGATTTTCTGAACAGAACCCGAGTGATAACTCGGGTTCTTTTCAGAACCATACCTCTTCCGGATGAAGAGAACTGATACATGGTGTCACCGCAAACCCTCCTAAATCCGTTTTAGTTTCCATACATAATTACATTCTACTCACTTTTTTTTATTGTATTAGTACACTCATACCTTCTTCCTCTCACAATGTGTGTCTCTTACCCACAAATTAAGCCACCATTCGGAATTCAAAGTACACAAATCAAAACGCACATTGATTATTAAGCAGTTTCACCTTAGGGATTAGTATAAATGTATCATTTTTTTATATCTTGGAGGAAGGAAGGATAATTCATTAGAGCACGAATGAAGCATTATGGGTAACTGTTTATTTAATTAAAGAGGGCGTATAGAGGTCACATGAGAAGCTAATGGTCACGTGATCGTCCAAGCTTCCACGTTGCTAAGTAACATGAAATATTTATTCCCCCCACATTTGTTCATGGCCGAATGAATGAAGGCTTAGGCTCAGACTTGGGCTTTGTCTCTGGTCTGACAAAACCGGAAAATCCGGTGTCATGCCAAATAGTGTCCCCTGCCAAATAGTGTCCACTCATTAGCATACTGATCGCTGATTGGTCCAATACGTATGACATTCAACCACCGTGGTTGGGGTATCGTTGCGCACTACACACGCATTGTGTATGGTTGCTGGCCTAACACACGCAACGTTGGGCACTTTGGTACCGTTGGACCCTAACTGTAACCGTAACGCTAACCCTAACCCAAACTACCCTAATCCTAACCCTAATCCTAATCCAAATCCTAATTCTAATCCAAACCCTAACGCTAACGACCCTAATCCTAGTCCTAACGCTATCCAATCAGCGATCAGTATGCTAATGAGCGGACAGTATTTGGCAGGGACACTTTTTGGCAGGACACCGGGTCGTGGTTTTGTCAACGAAGTTGAAGGTTTATTGGCTTGGTAGTTAGAGAGTAATTCCCCAAGAAACTGGGGCCAAACGCTTGTTTTTAGATGCCTGTGATACTATAACGAGTAAGATAGATATGACCTAAGCTCGAGCCTAAGCCTTCATTTCGTGAACGGCCTATGAGTCCCTCTTGTCAAGGAAATCATGAATATTCATCGACTTGATTGTGCGTCCTTATTGAGCATGGGCAGTACGTCCGTGTGCAGCGCATGCGTATCATCATTTGTTTTCGATGCGCGTTGTAGCTGTATCACAACCACGGGACGAAGCTCATCGTGTTTATTTCACAGTGTTGTTTTTTCCCCTTACGAATGTACTCATAGTTTTTTTTTCCGGATATCGATCAAGTTTCTAAAAGTAAATTGGAATGTTGTAGTAAACTATCGGGGAAATAAAAGTGGATCGACAACGATCCTGTGCTCTACGGGAAAACAAAAATAATAGTCGTGTGCGTTCATTTGTAATTCCTCATCATAAATAAGACTTAAGGCTTTGCATGGTGGGTGAATCAATTTCTTTCCCGTCTTCCCGCCTCAGCGACCACCGGTACATAAGGAGTTCCAACACCGAGCCCAAGACATTCTCCTGATGACGGCCAGAGCATACTGGTCGAAACGTCGAGTTACCACTCGGGTTCTTTTCAGAACCGAACCTCTTCCTTCAAGAGACCTGATACATGGTGTCACCGCAAACCTTCCTATATTAATTCCTCATCGTTTGTATCTCTCAGAATTTGTGTTTCCGTGTATATCTTTAGATTGAACCACGGAGGAATAAGGAGAGATCGAACAGATCTGAATAGGCCTATATGTACTAATAGTGAAGAGGAGATAATAGTCATAATCAGAAGGGGCACGCAGTTGACCCGGAGTAGTATATAAAGAGCAAATGGATACCGTGTTGAGGTGGCATTGAGGTGGAGGTGGAGGTGGGAGGTGGAGGTGGAGGTGGGAGGTGGAGGTGGAGGTGGGAGGCGGAGGTGGGATTGAGGTGGGAGGTGGAGGTGGGAGGTGGAGTTGGGGGCGGAGTCGTTAGGTAAAGGAGGAAGGGGAGGTGGAGGTGGAGTTGGGGGCGGAGTCGTTAGGTGAAGGAGGAAGGGGAGGTGGAGGTGGAAGTGGGTATTACGAATGGCAACGAGGCAGGCGGTGGTAAATAAAGGTCGAAACGGGTGCCTAAAACCAACCGGAACTCACCAGAACATTCCTTAAGTGGTCAACGGGCGATTTAGAGTTTGAAGTATTTTATTTAAGTCTTCTATTTTTATACAATTATCATAAAACCAATATAAATTTAACACCCTGATATAAATTCCAATTCCATTAAAAATATAAGTGTAAGTACTGTATTCTAAGTGATTTCTGATTACCAAAAGCCTAAAGCAACTACTCTTAATTTCAACAACTTACCCAAACGTGATCAAACAATTCGATAATTGTATTTAATTTCTTTAAATTTGACAAAAAGTTCCAAGTCAGTTATTCCTTAATTTGCTTGACTTAAAAATAACTACTGTTAATTTCTAATGATTACTCTTCTCTATAAAACCATGATAAAAACAAGTCGATATCTTTTACTACAAGATGATTCTTTCTGCATCAAGTAGAAAATGTACAGAGTCTCCTCAATGGAATACAGAAAACGTCTTTAATTCCTCCCCTGGGGCGCTTCGTACAGATTAATATACTTCATTTGCATGAGTTTTCTGATCACACGGTCAGAGAATGGAGGCTGACACAAATATTGGATTTGAGACTAATACCAAAGTATAAACCCCTTGGATGATAAACACGTTATAAGGCCAGATAAAAATGCTATTAAAACAAAATAATAATGATGTCCTGTGTTGGTTATGTGCCAGTAGACAACAAAGTTGTCTCACCTTTCTGTGCTCATTATTTTTATTTAAATCTTTTGGGTTGAAGTCCCGGTCTACTCAATTTTGTTATTGCCATTTTTTTCCAACATTATTCAAAAGTTTCCAGCTTTTATAAAAACTACGTCAATATTTTACGTACGTAGCGGAAGTAAAAAAATGGAGTTTAAAATACTTGCACCGAGCCGTATCTAGGCAGAGGTTTGAGTTTGTGAGATATCAGGGTTTGATTGACTTCGTCAATGTTTTGGTCTACTAACTTTCGGAGTTGAGCGGAATACGGGTCTTCGTTCAGGTACACGCGTCGCTCTCTATTTGAAGCCCCCAATGAAATCTTAGTCAACTTTGAGGACGGGCACTCTTGAATGGCGCATAACAAGCGTTGGGGCTGCACTGTGACGTTCAGGAACCGCACAATTTGGGCCAATTCATCGTAAGTATTCTCTTATGATTTTATTGAACTCTTTCATACTTCACAAATCTTTACAAATCAAGGTAGGTGGTTGTTCTGCCGTCATAAGCAACTCTTTCATACTTCACAAATCTTTACAAATCAAGGTAGATGGTTGTTCTGCCGTCATAAGCCACTTTCTTTCTTTCTTTCTTTTTGGATATAAGTATGAAAATGCAGTTTTCAACATTACGTTACATACGTTTGTATGGTTCAGTTTAACTAATAAACAAACAAAAAAGCTACCAGTGGTAGTATCTATCTAATGGTAGTCGTTATCAAATGTACATTTAAGTTTGACTACTAAGTAAAAAACAAAAACAAAACAACAAATCAATGTGTATTGATACTAACTTGATGACAAAGCAAAAAGTGAAGCCGGTGCAGTTGTGTTCAGTCCGAAGATGGAACGCGTAATGATCGTCTGCGAGGGTGACAGGGCACGTTGAATCGGTGCTAGGTGAGTTGTTACTACAAGTTCGAGTCAAGGGGACATTAGTCTCGATCGAACAAAACAAAGAGGGCTTAATCAGGGACCTGCACGTCTCTATTGGAAAGAACGATGAGGGGGTAATGAGCGACCTGCACGTTTCTATCGGACCAAACAAAGAGGGGGATAATCAGGGACCTACACGCCTCTATTGGACAGAACGACGAGGGGTAATGCGGGGCCCGCAAATCTCTCTCGGGCAGGACAAAGAGGGATCTGTGAGTGTCTATCGGACAGAACAAAGAGGGAATCTAGAAGGCTGAATGTTATTGATGTCGGTTCAATGCCGGCCACGAACAGTGTCAGTAATTCTAATGAAGGTATATTGTCCGATTGACGTATTTGAGCGCGGTCGTGGAAGTCTTCAAGAGACTTGACTGCTTGCAGTCGGCAACGTACTCATCGTCATCTGTGCATCCATCTAAAAACATCAAACAGGAATCGGGACCTGCTCATTGTACTCATCCACCTGCTCATGTTGCTCATCGACCTGCTCATTGTACTCGTCCACCTGCTCATTTTGCTCATTCACTTGCTCATTTTGCTCATTCACGTACTCATTTTACTCATTTCCTGCTCATTTCCTGCTCATGTTACTCATTTCCTGCTCATTTTGCTCATCGACCTGCTCATTTTGCTCTCATAAAGAAATAGGATTCTCTAATCCTTACCATCTCTAACTTTTTCTTCCGCTTTCATCATGTTGGAACAAGCCGAGAAATTCGGCATGGTGTTTAACCATTACCCTGTCCAGGACCTTGTCAACTTCCATGCCTTTATCTAGTTTTTCTTTGAGATCTGCGAGAATAACTTGGTGGGTTTCATTTTCTTCAAGATGCAAGTAACTTGACAGGAAATCCTTGTAGTTGTCAAAGAAGATTCTCTTGACTGCCCAGCGGGTTTTCCTATTGGCTTTGTCTTCGGCTTCATCTTCGTCCATACCATTGTCGATGTACTTCTCGTGTTTCTCATTCCACATATCTTTGGTTGCCTCTTTGGCCTCTTTCAACCAGTCTTGGTAAGCGATATTATCTTCCAATTCAGAGCTGGACCCATCTTCTTCCGACAAGTCATCGTCAGTTTCTTCCTCTGATTCGTCATCACTCTCCTCCAAATCGTCACCATCATCCTTAGATTCAGTCCCGTCACCATCAATTGTAGATTCAGTTCCGCTGCTGTCTGTTTCCGAATCCTGACATCTACGCCTTTTAAATCCCGGTTCATAATCTTCTACGTTAGAATTGGCTGATCGAAATGTTCTTATGTTACGATCATCGTCAATGTCGTCCATTTTCGATTCACCCGCAACGTGTGCATTTTCTTCATGTCTTCGAAGGTTATATCGCCGACTATAGCTTTTGCTGCAGCGATGACAAGCATAGCGTTTTAGCCCATAAACAGTATTCATGATGTTTACTCGTGGAGTGTCGATCTCCAAATGGGAAGACATGTTTAAAATTGGGCAATATATAAATGTCCTGTTTTCTGTCCTCATTCGGGTGAAATGAGCAGAAATGAGCAGAAATGAGCACATACATGAGTAGAAATGAGCAGAAATGAGTAGAAATGAGCAGACATGAGTAAAAATGAGCAAAAAATGAGTAAAAATGAGCAAAAAATGAGCAAACATGAGCAGAAATGAGCAGACATGAGTAAAAATAAGCAAAAAATGAGCAAACATGAGCAAAAATGAGCAAAAATGAGCAGACATGAGCACAGACATGAGCAGACATGAGTAAAATGGGGGAATGCCCGGGGAAAAGAGAAATTCTCGCTCCCCATTATTTTATGAGTTTTTTCCCCGAGCATTCCCCCATTTTACTGATTTCTACTCATGTCTACTCATGTCCGCTCATGTCTGTGCTCATGTCTGTGCTCATGTCTGCTCATTTTTGCTCATTTTTGCTCATGTTTGCTCATTTCTATTCATGTCTGCTCATTTCTGCTCATGTTTGCTCATTTTTTGCTCATTTTTACTCATGTCTGCTTATTTCTACTCATTTCTGTGCTCATTTCTGCTAATTTCTGCTCATTTCTGCTCATTTCACCCGAATGAGGACAGAAAATAGGACATTTATATATTGCCCAATTTTAAACATGTCTTCCCATTTGGAGATCGACACTCCACGAGTAAACATCATGAATACTATTTCTGGGCTAAAACGCTATGCTTGTCATCGCTGCAGCAAAAGCTATAGTCGGCGATATAACCTTCGAAGACATGAAGAAAATGCACACGTTGCGGGTGAATCGAAAATGGACGACATTGACGATGATCGTAACATAAAAACATTTCGATCAGCCAATTCTAACGTAGAAGATTATGAACCGGGATTTAAAAGGCGTAGATGTCAGGATTCGGAAACAGACAGCAGCGGAACTGAATCTACAATTGATGGTGACGGGACTGAATCTAAGGATGATGGTGACGATTTGGAGGAGAGTGATGACGAATCAGAGGAAGAAACTGACGATGACTTGTCGGAAGAAGATGGGTCCAGCTCTGAATTGGAAGATAATATCGCTTACCAAGACTGGTTGAAAGAGGCCAAAGAGGCAACCAAAGATATGTGGAATGAGAAACACGAGAAGTACATCGACAATGGTATGGACGAAGATGAAGCCGAAGACAAAGCCAATAGGAAAACCCGCTGGGCAGTCAAGAGAATCTTCTTTGACAACTACAAGAATTTCCTGTCAAGTTACTTGCATCTTGAAGAAAATGAAACCCACCAAGTTATTCTCGCAGATCTCAAAGTAAAACTAAATAAAGGCATGGAAGTTGACAAGGCCCTGGACAGGGTAATGGTTAAACACCATGCCGAATTTCTCGGCTTGTTCCAACATGATGAAAGCGGAAGAAAAAGTTAGAGATGGTAAGGATTAGAGAATCCTATTTCTTTATGAGAGCAAAATGAGCAGGTCGATGAGCAAAATGAGCAGGAAATGAGTAACATGAGCAGGAAATGAGCAGGAAATGAGCAAAATGAGTACGTGAATGAGCAAAATGAGCAAGTGAATGAGCAAAATGAGCAGGTGGACGAGAACAATGAGCAGGTCGATGAGCAACATGAGCAGGTGGATGAGTACAATGAGCAGGTCCCGATTCCTGTTTGATGTTTTTAGATGGATGCACAGATGACGATGAGTACGTTGCCGACTGCAAGCAGTCAAGTCTCTTGAAGACTTCCACGACCGCGCTCAAATACGTCAATCGGACAATATACCTTCATTAGAATTACTGACACTGTTCGTGGCCGGCATTGAACCGACATCAATAACATTCAGCCTTCTAGATTCCCTCTTTGTTCTGTCCGATAGACACTCACAGATCCCTCTTTGTCCTGCCCGAGAGAGATTTGCGGGCCCCGCATTACCCCTCGTCGTTCTGTCCAATAGAGGCGTGTAGGTCCCTGATTATCCCCCTCTTTGTTTGGTTCGATAGAGACGTGCAGGTCGCTCATTACCCCCTCATCGTTCTTTCCAATAGAGACGTGCAGGTCCCTGATTAAGCCCTCTTTGTTTTGTTCGATCGAGACTAATGTCCCCTTGACTCGGACTTGTAGTAACAACTCACCTAGCACCGATTCAACGTGCCCTGTCACCCTCGCAGACGATCATTACGCGTTCCATCTTCGGACTGAACACAACTGCACCGGCTTCACTTTTTGCTTTGTCATCAAGTTAGTATCAATACACATTGATTTGTTGTTTTGTTTTTGTTTTTTACTTAGTAATCAAACTTAAATGTACATTTGATAACGACTACCATTAGATAGATACTACCACTGGTAGCTTTTTTGTTTGTTTATTAGTTAAACTGAACCATACAAACGTATGTAACGTAATGTTGAAAACTGCATTTTCATACTTATATCCAAAAAGAAAGAAAGAAAGAAAGTGGCTTATGACGGCAGAACAACCATCTACCTTGATTTGTAAAGATTTGTGAAGTATGAAAGAGTTGCTTATGACGGCAGAACAACCACCTACCTTGATTTGTAAAGATTTGTGAAGTATGAAAGAGTTCAATAAAATCATAAGAGAATACTTACGATGAATTGGCCCAAATTGTGCGGTTCCTGAACGTCACAGTGCAGCCCCAACGCTTGTTATGCGCCATTCAAGAGTGCCCGTCCTCAAAGTTGACTA
Organism: Luidia sarsii; assembly: GCA_949987565.1. Taxonomy (NCBI): domain Eukaryota; kingdom Metazoa; phylum Echinodermata; class Asteroidea; order Paxillosida; family Luidiidae; genus Luidia; species Luidia sarsii. Next base: position 13,122,917 of record OX465116.1, read on the forward strand.
AGATTTCATTGGGGGCTTCAAATAGAGAGCGACGCGTGTACCTGAACGAAGACCCGTATTCCGCTCAACTCCGAAAGTTAGTAGACCAAAACATTGACGAAGTCAATCAAACCCTGATATCTCACAAACTCAAACCTCTGCCTAGATACGGCTCGGTGCAAGTATTTTAAACTCCATTTTTTTTACTTCCGCTACGTACGTAAAATATTGACGTAGTTTTTATAAAAGCTGGAAACTTTTGAATAATGTTGGAAAAAATGGCAATAACAAAATTGAGTAGACCGGGACTTCAACCCAAAAGATTTAAATAAAAATAATGAGCACAGAAAGGTGAGACAACTTTGTTGTCTACTGGCACATAACCAACACAGGACATCATTATTATTTTGTTTTAATAGCATTTTTATCTGGCCTTATAACGTGTTTATCATCCAAGGGGTTTATACTTTGGTATTAGTCTCAAATCCAATATTTGTGTCAGCCTCCATTCTCTGACCGTGTGATCAGAAAACTCATGCAAATGAAGTATATTAATCTGTACGAAGCGCCCCAGGGGAGGAATTAAAGACGTTTTCTGTATTCCATTGAGGAGACTCTGTACATTTTCTACTTGATGCAGAAAGAATCATCTTGTAGTAAAAGATATCGACTTGTTTTTATCATGGTTTTATAGAGAAGAGTAATCATTAGAAATTAACAGTAGTTATTTTTAAGTCAAGCAAATTAAGGAATAACTGACTTGGAACTTTTTGTCAAATTTAAAGAAATTAAATACAATTATCGAATTGTTTGATCACGTTTGGGTAAGTTGTTGAAATTAAGAGTAGTTGCTTTAGGCTTTTGGTAATCAGAAATCACTTAGAATACAGTACTTACACTTATATTTTTAATGGAATTGGAATTTATATCAGGGTGTTAAATTTATATTGGTTTTATGATAATTGTATAAAAATAGAAGACTTAAATAAAATACTTCAAACTCTAAATCGCCCGTTGACCACTTAAGGAATGTTCTGGTGAGTTCCGGTTGGTTTTAGGCACCCGTTTCGACCTTTATTTACCACCGCCTGCCTCGTTGCCATTCGTAATACCCACTTCCACCTCCACCTCCCCTTCCTCCTTCACCTAACGACTCCGCCCCCAACTCCACCTCCACCTCCCCTTCCTCCTTTACCTAACGACTCCGCCCCCAACTCCACCTCCCACCTCCACCTCCCACCTCAATCCCACCTCCACCTCCCACCTCCACCTCCACCTCCCACCTCCACCTCCACCTCCCACCTCCACCTCCACCTCAAGGCCACCTCAATGCCACCTCAACACGGTATCCATTTGCTCTTTATATACTACTACCCGGTGTCCCGATCCCAAGTGGGTGGCCGTGCTAAAATGGGTGGATGACGTCACCACCCATCTGAGCACGTAGCGACAACCTGCTAAAATAGGCGAAATAGGCGGCGTGCTAAGATGGGTGGGTGAACTGAGCGCGTGCGGGCGCCCTTTACGCTAACCCGATTGCCCATATATGGCAGCCCACCCATTTGATCATGCCACCCATTTTAGACTCACACCTGACGCTGAATTTGGAATTAAATATTTACAATGAAAAAGGACACGCATGGGTGCGCTAGTCTTGGTTTAACTCGTACTTGTCTGGCAGACCACAGCGTGCTTTTCTGTTAACGGTAAGCAAGCAGCTCTCTCAGCGATTCGATCTCGATTACGGCGTTCCAGGGGGCTCCTGTCTTGTGTCTTCGTTGTTTATTTTGTACACTAGCCCATTGTTTGACATTGTTAAAACCCACCTCCCGCAGGTCCATTGTTATGCTGATGATAGCTTTACATCTCTTTTAATCCCAAATTTAGTGGGCCTGACGTTTCGATCCTAGCAGGACCTTTCTCAAAGGCAGAGCTGCCTACTCTGCCTTTGAGAAAGGTCCTGCTAGGATCGAAACGTCAGGCCCACTAAATTTTAGATTTACTTTTTGGTAATTTTAGTCAGTAAGCAGTTTGCAACATTTTTGTATATCACCTCTTTAAATCCCGACAATTTCGAAGATCACAGGTCGTCCTTATTAGCGCTGGAGCGTTGCATGATTTGCGTGGCTGGATGCTAGCAAAAATGGTTTGAAGCTAAATGACAGTCAAACAGAGGTCGTGGTAATTGGCACCCGCCAACAGCTGTCTCAAGTTAACCATGATGGCATTCACGTCGATGATTCTATTCTAACACGGATCTATTGTACGGATCGGCGTGCAGTGACGTCGATCTCGGCAGAGAGTTGCTCCAACGTTACCGTAGGAAGACCGTGCCTTGACGGCGGCATAGAGCTCCATGCATAATTATAGAGCTCTATGGATGACGGTAATTACTTGACACCTTTCCAGTAATATCCACCGCTTAGTTGATTGTGGCGCGGATGAAAACAAAAGGAAATCGCATGGAGTCGGAAACAAACACGGATTGTAATCGTTATTCCTATGTGGTATTGCAGTGACATGACTCCGGGGTGGGCGTAGCCTTGTCCTAGGCGGTCTCTCCGGTACTGGTCCGGGCTGAGATACAGGTCAGACGCACGCAGACCACGACAGTCCGACACTACCACGCCGGTGTCATGCCAAATAGTGTCCCCTGCCAAATAGTGTCCACTCATTAGCATACTGATCGCTGATTGGTCCAATACGTATGACATTCAACCACCGTGGTTGGGGTATGGTTGCGCACTACACACGCATTGTGTATGGTTGCTAGCCTAACACACGCAACGTTGGGCGCTTTGGTACCGTTGGACCCTAACTGTAACCGTAACGCTAACCCTAACCCAAACAACCCTAATCCTAACCCTAATCCTAATCCCAATCCTAATTCTAATCCAAACCCTAACCCTAACGACCCTAATCCTAGTCCTAACGCTAACCAATCAGCGATCAGTATGCTAATGAGCGGACAGTATTTGGCAGGGACACTTTTTGGCAGGACACCGGATCCAAGTTGTACACGGCACGCAGTGTGTGTGCGTTTGTGTGTACGAAAGTGTACGCAGTCGTCCTGGCTGCCCCTCGAATAGCATGGAAAATCCTGCACTCAACATGTACGCATACAATTGCTGTGGATGGGGAATGGCGTGCGCAAGATGAACGCCTGCCCGCCCGCCCGCCCGTCTGGCTGTCTGCATGATTGCTCGCTTGCTCGCTTGCTTGCTTGCTTGCTTGCTTGCTTGCTTGCTTGCTTGCTTGCTTGCTTGCTTGCTTGCTTAATTGCTTGCTCGCTTGCTTGCTCGCTCGCTCGCTTGATTGCCTGCTTGCTCGCTCGCTTGCTTGCTTGCTTGCTAGCTTGATTGCTTGCTCGCTTGCTCGCTTGCTAGCTTGCTTGCTTGCTTGCTCGCTCGCTCGCTCGTTTGCTTGCTTGCTGGCAATTGTTTGCTCGCTTGCTTGCTTGCTCGCTCGCTCGCCCCTTGCTTGCTTGCTTGCTTGCTCGCTCGCTCGCTCGTTTGCTTGCTTGCTGGCAATTGTTCGCTTGCTTGCTTGCTTGCTTGCTCGCTCGCTCCTTGCTTGCTTGCTTGCTCGCTCTCTTGCATGGTTTTCATTTTCCTTGGGTCAAGAATCAAACCACGAATGTCAGCGGGTAGAATGGCGTCCCAGTAGTTCAAACAGCTGCATTGTTTCCAGAAGGATATCCGGGGATGGTCTGACCTGTGTTTTGTTTTGGGGCAGTGTCCAGTGTGCTATATATATAGGGCACCGCACTGCGGTCACCAGTGAGCCATGCAGTGATAACAGTCAATGTTGTTAGCAGGCAACCGCTTAGTCATCGGTCATACAGGAAACTGCGGAAGGACGCTTGTCTCCCAATGGCGAGTTGAAAATAATTATTCTAGTAAGATTGGATATACCATTGATTTAACGCGATTGTGTGTATAGGCAAGTACTGTTCATTCGTCACCAAAAGTCCACCGAAGCACTATTGGTGGTCGATGGCCAATTATTTGGTTCACTCGAGTTTAAAGCAAGGAAACAATACACAATTTAGATAAAGAAGGTAGGCCATTAGTGAAATATTCATTCTTAATGCCAAGCGAAGAGGTATTGATGTTTTATCCCTTGTAATAGTCAAGGCTAGATATCGATGCTTGCCCAATAGTGTGATGCATCGTACGTCGTCATGCTACAGGATCAGACTTCACCTGAGAGATATGAGACCATCTGACCAACAACTCCCCACTGATCACCAAAGTCAAGGCAAGCCAACTCAAATTTTGAGGGCAATTGTACTCCGTGTCGAAGATGACGAGGTTATGAAAGAATTTGCTCTTTAATATTCCACCGCATGGGAAGAGCTAACCGGGATGGCCTCGCACGTTGTACTTGCAGTATGTCCAGCACCTCTTGGGAGATACTGAAGGGAAGCTGCTACCAGACTAAAATTGCTTCTCTGGCCCAAGACCGTAGTAGTTGGAGAAAGTTTGCAGTCGCCTGCTCCACAGCCGAATGATGATGATTATGATGCATAGTTCAATCGTGTTGAGAGCGGGTCTTTTCCTGGTCCGCAGGTATACGACTGCGTATACATGCTCGTACATCAAGTACGCACACAGACCTGTCGTGTGCGCTATGGTAGCGGCGCTGTCTGCGCGCCGTGTGTGTACAGCTCGGATCCGGCGTGGTAGTGCCGTGGTTTGCGTGCGTATGGACCCGGATCTCCGCCCGGAGCCGTACCGGAGAGACCGCCTTTGCTAGAGTCTAGAGGGCGCGATATCTGATCACCTGAGACATTGATGATAATTATCAGCATCGCCGGTGCACCACTAGTGCTGCAAGGTGATTTGTGGCGGTGCACACGCGCGAGTGTGCTCGGTGTAGCGTTGTCGAGGGATGGGGCCTACTTTGCGAGCTGGCTGGGTGGCGTATCGATCCGCTCGACGAAAATGGAAGCGGCGGATAGAATTGCCATAAGTAGCCATGACGCATCGCAGCCATGGTCGTGTATATCAAACTGCATTATCATCAGGAGCATTTCTTGTTCTTTATATTATACACAAAGCCCCAATTTCACCAAACCACGGTCAAACTCGACAAACGGCGCCGTTGGGAGTTCGAATTATCTCATGAGCGCATATTACATAAAAAACACACTTAATAGGGATATGGGAACACGCGCAGCAACATTAGAGGACTTGAAGAAAAAAAGGCCTAGAAAATGTGCTTTGGCTTGCAGAAAACTGAGCTGCAAAACAGGAAGCCGCGGACTAAGACTGGCCTGTCCCCCCCAAAAAGGCTGTCCGATAAGGTCTCTTGGTAAAAAAGATCATCGGTTGAGTGCCGGTTGAATTCATCCGACTGAGAAATCCCCCCCCCCTGTAGAAAGCTGGGTTCTGTACTGGATTCTGGGGTGAAACATTCACGATGGCTATCCGGTGGAAACGTCATCGGACGGGTCAGATCATCTGATACCCAACCGATGATCATTTTGACAAGAGGCCTAAGACTGGCCTATCAAAAACCCCAAAACTGCCTCCTTGAATGGCTGAGCCCCCGTCTCTGACGGCTGTCCGATAACGTCGGCGGAGTAACAGCTACCGGAAGCTCCTGTCGTAGTCCAACAAGGTCTCCTCTCTTCTGATGCCAGTGGGAGGGGGGATGCTGTAGGCAGTGGCGACGCATAGCTACGGAGGAACGAAGTATAATACTTGGCGGTGGTTGTGTTTGATGGGGGGGGGGGTGGGGGACCGGGAGAAGATGGCGGCCGCATCGATCTGATCTTCGCCAGAGCCAAGACCGGACCGTTGTAACATGGCCGCCCGACACACGCTGTGAGAAACGCCACTCCGAACTCCGCAAACAATCGGCGGTGCTCGTTGTTTTTTTTGCGCGCCATAATTTCTACGTCCTTGTGCAGTCCTTGAGGTTTTTTCCACTCTTCCTCGTGTATTTGCTATCTTTCGCTCTCCACGCTGCAGTTTGGGTGAAGAGGCGGGTTGACAATCTATTGTTGGCGCCAAGGAACTTGGGTCGTCACTGCAACCCCTGTATAGCCCATCCTATAGGACGGTGGCCACCCATGAGTCTGCTCTACCTATCATTGAAGGTGTTCATATGGTCTTGCCGACTTGGTTCTCCCGGTCAGGACATTTCAGTGAGCAACCAGGCTGTTTGCCTCCTCTCACCCGTACACTCTATCTACCCCAAGGTGTAGAACAAAGAGGTATCGGAACAGCTTCTTCCCTCGTTCAGCCTCTCTCTGGAATTCCTACCCTCGGTCGGGGCTCGTTTTGCAGATCTGAATTTGCGCAGCCTCTGGTGTCACGATCAATCGCAGGTTTACGAAATGAAGGCTTAGGCTCGGGCTTAGGCTTGGGTCGTATTCCTGTTACCCGTTATAATATCACAAGCATCTACAAACAAGCGGTTGGCCCCAGTTTGTTGGTGAATACTCTGTACCTGTCAAGCCGAGAAACTTTAAAATTCGGGAACAAACCACCACCTGGATTTTCAGGTTTGGTCAGACGGAGACGAAGCCTGAGCCCGAGCCTGACCCAATGGATTCGTAAAGGTCTCTAGTCAAAAAAGATCATCGGTTGAGTGCCGGTTGAATTCATCCGACCGATGAAATTTCCCCTGGTAGAAAGCCGATTGTACAGCTGGACTCTGGGGTGAAAAAAAATATACGATGGCTATCCGGTGGAAACGACATCGGACGGGTCAAATCATCTGATACCCAACCGATGATCTTTTTGACAAGAGGCCAAAGGGCCTGAGTACCGCGTTGGTATTATAAGGTGACTCACGTGCTGGGTGTACACCGTGATGAGTTTGCTCTCCGCAGCAGCGCTGGGTATACGACCACGGTACTATAGGCGTGATTCCATCACGTCATTTAGGGACGCGCGTGCACCGCGTGCGAATTGAGTCACTGAGCGGTATGCCGAAGTCCCTGCTACAGTATATAACGGGCTACACACAAAAAATATGGGCGACATTAATCCGCCTAAAAAGGCTCGCGTGCAAAACGATCGGTCGTCCTTACGTGGCATCGATGAGTTTTTTTCCTCTCCAAACCAATTACTGTAATTGGATAGCGACGCAAACATCTTCCTCCAGCACTGTGTGTAATGAGTTCAGTAGGCCCCCTTTTCCTTCCTCTCAGACGCCGGTCTCATGAATAAATATTAGATATCACCCGGAAAGGGCCCTCGAATAATCAGTACTGTATTCTATTAGATTGGTTTTCTAGCACTAGGCTATAGTATGTAGGATGTATGCAAGAGTCCGACCGTGTATGAGATGGAGGTTTTTTTATAACAGAAAATCCCAGAAAGGCCCAAATCATGCAAGTCAAGGTGATGGCAAAAAAAAGAGGGAAAGGCGGAAAAAGGAGGAATTTATAGAGAGTAAAGACATCTGTTAATGTCACCTCTGAAAAGGAACAGATGTTTGCTATAATTTTATGCTGTATGCATATATTTTTTTTAAGGGATTCCGATTTTAAAAGAGTATTCTTGTTAAACAAGGAAACTGACGCTGATCTGAACTTCTGATTTTTAATAATAGTACCCGCCCGAAATGGCTCAAACCGTTTGGGTCAGCACTTTTGTTTCTTTTGGCCCAATGATTTTTTGGTGGATTTTTTTAAACAGCGTGGAATACCGTATGCCGCTTCGCCTGAAATTCAAAGCGGCACGGATCGGCACTGGTACGCGGTATCAATGGAAACCAAAATGAGGCATTATGTATGTATGCCCGGCGTTAAAATACAAAAAAAAAAAAAAAAACCTCGCGCGACCCCACGAAATTCGATTTGCATTGATCGAAGTGTACATGACAATCCCAGGCGCTGGTGTGACAACGGGCGAGCGTGCGGTGGCCGTCCGCGCACGGACCTATACATTTAGGTCTCTTGTCAAAAAGATCATCGGTTGAGTGCCGGTTGAATTCATCCGACCGATAAAATTTCCCCCGGTAGAAAGACGATTGTACTGGACTCTGGGGTGAAAAATACACGATGGCTGTCCGGTGGAAACGACATCGGACGGGTCAAATCATCTGATACCCAACCGATGATCTTTTTGACAAGAGCCCTTACCTCCTGGAAGTACGCGACGCAGCTGTGCATTCCTGCGCGTCTCGCATTCCTGGCCTGCCCCGTGCGAACGAGCGCGTCCACGGTCGACAAATATAGACGATTCACGGTGCTAAACCGAACTATTCCCGGGCACGGGGTCGATCGTCATATTAATGTATTCCTCCTGTAGATACCCTAGTTTACCGATCAGAAGTATTTATATATTTGTTTGCGGGCGTTATAAGCTATAGCGCATAGACCAGTGAATTGTCTAAAAAAATTGTGAAATATTTTGATGAAAATTCATTATAAATTTTCATTTATCAAACATTAATTGAGTTCGCAGTTTTGAACCAGGCTGGGATTTTGCTTATCAAATCAGACCTTTTTGATTCATATAATTATTCTAGCGGTCGTCATAATGTATTCCTCCCGTATCCTGGTTTAGCGATCAGCGGTGTTAGTTTTTTTTGCGGGCAATAAGCTATGACGCATGGACCAGTGATAATACACAAATGGTGTGTTATGTTGATGAAAGTTATGTTGATGAAGTGTGTTATAAAATGCTTGGTATTTAGGCCTATCATATCAAACATTACTTGAGTTCGCAGTTTTTAACCAGGCTGTGCTTTTGCTTATAAAATCAGACCCATTTGTCGCAGTTTGACGCAAAATAATTATGAAAAATGTCACTACGAATGTTTAGAAAGATCAATCTGGTACAAATGATGTACTTTTATTTCGAATGAGTTATGAATTTTTCGGTTCTGGGGAAAACGGTTAGCATTTCGGAAAACTTGTCTTTTTCAATTTTGGAATTTGGAAAGATAATTTTGTATGACATTTCGTATAAGTAACTCAAGCGGCATATCATTATCAACATTTTGAGAATTTTTGCAAGATGGAATATGAAAACTTGTGGCTTTCTTGTTAGTTAGGTCTACAGATGCAAGAGATAGAATTGCCAAAGTTCGCTTAAAGCCGTGCCAAATTGTAATGTAAAAACCAGTCGGACGCGCAGTGAGGCACAAGTTTGATTCGTGTTTGTTTTCTTGAAGAGTTGCCCTCGTTTGTTGACAGGCGGAGGGATCATAATATTTATAGTCGGAATACCAGACCGCAAATTCCGAGGGGGAAGGATGGAGGGAGATAGAGAGAGTGGTGGAGAGAGACAGATAGAGGTATAGATAGAGATGGAGAGAGCGATGGGAGAGAGAGAGAGAGAGAGAGAGAGAGAGAGAGAGAGAGAGACAGACAGAGAGAGAGACAGACAGACAGACAGACACAGAGAGAGAGAGAGAGAGGGTGGAGGGAGAGAGAGATGGAGAGAGAGAGAGGGGAGGGAGAGAGAGTGGGGGTGGGGAGAGAGAGAGGGGGAGATGTAGAGAGAGAGGGGGAGAGGGAGAGGGAGAGGGGGAGGGATCCAGAGGGAGAGGGAGAGGGAGAGGGAGAGGGAGAGGGAGAGGGAGAGGGAGAGGGAGAGGGAGAGGGAGAGGGAGAGGGAGAGGGAGAGGGAGAGGGAGAGGGAGAGGGAGAGGGAGAGGGAAAGGGAGAGGAAGAGGAAGAGAGAGATAGATAGAGAGAGAGGGGGAGAGAGGGAGAGAGAGAGGGAGAGGGAGAGGGAGAGGGAGAGGGAGAGGGAGAGGGAGAGGGAGAGGGAGAGGGAGAGGGAGAGGGAAAGGGAGAGGAAGATGAAGAGAGAGATAGATAGAGAGAGGGGGAGAGAGGGAGAGAGAGGAAGAGAGAGATTGAGATCGGGGAGCAGCGGGGAGTGGGAGAGAGAGGAAAGAAATGGAGAGACAGAGGTAGAGAGAGGTTGAGAGAGTGACCGAGAGGGATAAATAAATCGATAGGGTGTTGGCGAGAGAGAAGGAGGGGAGAAGGTAGAGAGGGGTGATGGAGAGAGCGACAGAGAGGGAGAGAAAGATGAAGTTGGTGTGGGAGAGAGAGAGGGAGGGAGAGAGTAGTGGGAGTGGGAGAGAGAGAGGAGGAGAGAGGGATAGAGAGGGAGAGAGATGGAGAGACAGAGACAGAGAGAGATGGAGATATCGGTAAAGAGGGAGAGAGAGATGGAGTTGGAAAGAGTGGGGTTGAGATAGCGGAGAAAGGGAGAGATGGAGAAGAGAGAGGTGGAGAGGGAGGATTGGAGAATGAGTGCGAGAGAGAGGGAAGGAGCAAGATAAGGGAGAGAGATCAAAGAGAGAGAGAGAGAGAGAGGGGGGGAGATGAGAGAGAATGGGAGAGAGACGTGGAGAGAATGTCAGGCGGGTAGATCGAGACGGGCGGAGGGTTCGTACGAGCGAGTAATCGGGTCATGCTACAGAGAGGACGCGAGCGGTCACCGCCACGAATTCGTTTGACAGACAGACTCGTGGGTGATGTCCCGGCACAGTCATCAGTCACTGACAGCTAGTCTAATGGGTCATGACACATTCCTGCGTCGGCCCTAAGTGCCCCCCCCAAAAAAAAAAAAAAAAAAAAAATTATGAATCTCTTCTTGCACCGCACTAAACATCAATGATGTCTGCAACGTACTGATGGTGTGCTATGTACGGTACATTATCTGCATGTGAAATTCATTGGAGTGCAGTTATACTGAGGGACTGAAGGGTCAGCTTAAAATAACTCCTTAACTAGAAAGAAGAAAAACCAGGAGATAAGGCAGCAAATCTGTGCCACATCGCCCGCCAAAGTTGAGCACACGCTGGGTTGAAGCTGTGGATTGTTTTAGTGGATTTGGGGCGAAATCTTGATCAAAAAGTAACTTTTCCGAATTGTCACCTGGGGCTGGATTTCGCAGAGCCTTAGGTCTCTTGTCAAAAAAGATCATCGGTTGAGTACCGGTTAAATTCATCCGACCGATAAAATTTCCCCCGGTAGAAAGCCGTTTGTACTGGACTCTGGGGTGAAAATTTCACGATGGCTATCCGGTGGAAACGACATCGGACGGGTCAAATCATCCGATACCCAACCGATGATCCTTTTGACAAGAGGCCTTACGATGCGTAGTAACTCAACTTACGATCAATAACCCATCGTTTAAGTTGCCATAGGTCGTATGGTTTCTGCGCATCTCCCATTGTCTTATCGACCATTGTCTATCGACAGCCGCGAGGAGATTGCTGAAATGGGCTGGCAAGCACTGGCAAATGGTCGGGCAAACATTCATTAAGGGTCAAATCATTTCCCACATTACATGGTGCGATTCCAGCAAGAAAGTTTGTGATCAATAATTATTTTGCCCCACACGGTCCAATAATTTGAGCTTTTAAAACTGCCCAATAATTGTGTGGCCACAATGTATGTGGCAGTTTGTCAAACATTTTTGTTTATGTTTGTTTCTGGGACATTCTCGTTGTCTTTTCATTGAAGGCGAAAACACACAGATGAATCCATCGAAAGAGGAATTATAGCGATTTAATTAAGCCATTGTGTGCACAGCTGTTGAGGAACCGCGCGCATGATCAATTCTGCCAATGCCGCACTCGCTACTATTATCTGCAGTTTAGTATAGAGGGAGGGGTGGAGGGAGGGGGGAGGGAGGGGAAGGGAGAGAGAGGAAGGGAGAGAGAGGGGGAGAGAGAGAAGGGGAGGGAGAGAGAGAGGGGGAGAGAGAGGGAGAGAGAGGGAGAGAGAGAGGGAGAGAGAGAGAGGGAGAGAGGGAGAGAGAGAGGGGTAGATAAAGATAGAGAGAAGGAGAAAGAGAGAGAAAGAGACTGAGAGAGAGGGAGAGAGAGGGGGAGAGAGAGGGAGAGGGGTAGAGATAGAGAGGGAGAGAGAGAAAGGGAGAGATAGAGAGAGAGGGGAGAGAGAGATAGAGAGAGAGGGAGCTCGAGAGAGAGAGGGTGAGATAGAGAGAGAGAAAGGGAGAAAGAGAGGGAGGGAGAGATAGCGAGAGAGAGAAAGGGAGAGAAAGAGAGTGAGGGAGAGGGGGAGAGAAAGAGGGGGAGAGAGAGAGAGGGGGGAGGGAGAGAGAGAAAGGGAGAGAGAAAGGGAGAGAGAAAGTGAGAGAGAAAGGGAGAGAGAAAGGGAGAGAGAAAGGGAGAGAAAGGGAGAGAGGGGGAGAGAGAGGGGGGTAGAGAGAGAGGGAGAGAGAGAAACAGAGAGAGATAGACAGAGGGGGAGAGAGAGATAGAGAGAGAGGGAGGGAGAGAGAGATGGGGAGAGTGAGAGGGAGAGAGAGGGAGAAAAAGAGAGAAAGGGAGAGAGAGGGGAGAGAGAAAGAGAGAGAGATAGAGAGAGAGGGAGCTCGAGAGAGAGAGGGTGAGGGAGAGATAGAGAGAGAGAAAGGGAGAGAGAGAGGGAGGGAGAGAGAGATGGGGAGAGTGTGAGGGAGAGAGAGGGAGAAAAAGAGAGAAAGGGAGAGAGAGGGGAGAGAGAAAGAGAGAGATAGGGAGGAAGAGAGAGGAGGAGGGAGAGAGAGGGAGAGAGAGAGGGAGAGAGAGATAGAGAGAGAGAGGGTGGAGATAGAGGAGTAGAGGGAGAGGGAGAGAGAGGGAGAGAGTGGGAAGAGAGAGAGTGGTGGGGGTATGGAGAGAGTGACGCTTACAGAAATAACTCAAGTGTGTATTATTTTACGTGGCTCGAGAGAGGGAGATAGAGAGAGATAGATAGAGAGAGAGAGAGAGAGGAGGGAGAGAGAGAGAGAGAGGAGGGAGAGAGAGAAATGGAAGATAGAGATAGAGGTGGATTGGTAGAGAGAGAGAGGGGGATAGATAGAAAGAGAGAGGGAGAAAGGGAGGGAGAGAGTGAGGAGAAGAGAGAGGGGTGGAGGGAGATAGAGAGATGAAAAGAGAAAGAGAGAGAGGGCGGGAGAGAGAAGATAGAGAGAGAGAGGAGAGAGACCTACAATTCTCATCACGTAACTCGCAATAAAGTATTGCCACGCAAGCACACATCAACCGATGCTGGGCTTTTCGGCTGCTGGCCTACTCAGAATGTTATAGCTTACAAGCGGATGCTTCCCTGAGAATGCTTGATGTAATCCACAGCTGGTGCCGCAGCTCGACAGAGAGAAAGAAAAACAAGGTGGGAAAAATGGAGAAAATGCTACACCCCATTAAGAAGGACAGCGATGCATGCCCTGATGAAGACTTCACCTCGCCTTGTAGCGGTGACACACGGAGGCTTGATCGACCGGCCACGGGTCATTAGTTTGATGAGCCCAGCATATCCAACTTGTGCCGTTGGTTGTTTTTTGGGTTTTTTTTTTTCTCTATACCTGACTGTGGCCATCGAACCGTCAACCAAAAATGGTGCAGCTTCACATAATGACCGTGTGCAGGTATTGATTACTGTATACGATTGATGAACACCGTCTAGCTTGCGATGGCCCACAGTGGTGTGACTAATGTATGCGTGGGCAAGGATGTAGTGCATTCTGGAGACCTAGGACAATATGATGAATAGGTCTCCACAGGGGAAAATCTTAAGGCGCATAGCTAGGTCTCCACAAGGATTTCACGAAACTGGCATTTTGGAAATCACTCAGAAAGGGGACATTTTTGATGGGTATAAGAATCCGTCACAAATTGAAGCGTTTTATATAATTGCGACCCGGCACAACGACATGAGGAATATCCCACCTAAACACTTTTTGAGTAAACAACGCCTGAAGTTAAAGTATCTTAACAATTCGATTACAAATCAATTTCTTTTGGGGGGATTTTCGGAAATTTTAAGTATTAGAGGATATTATATTTTGATATCATTTAAAAGCTAATGGTATAAGCTTTCACATCATTAGTAAATCTCAAAATCTCAAAAGTGGGGTTATTCCTCATTATGCTGTGCCGGGTCACAATTATAAGGGACATGCGGTACAAATTTCTACCCAGGAAAGTGAGTCTGGTTGAAATGGGAGCATTTTTTAAACGCAGTGTCTGTTGTTACGGCAGTCGTCCGTGTGGTTCCCTGACTTGGTGTATTTCGTCAGCATTGCAGTCTATTACCTGATAGTCTGGTTCCAAGAGCTAAACATCCGGACAAATACTGTGAAGTCACGGAACCACACGGACGACTGCCGTAACAACAGCCATTACGTTTTTTAAAACATCGTTTCTCACTCGGTTGTGTTAGTGCACGAGAACAAAGCAATGTCTCCACAAGGATAAAGATTCGGGTATGTGTGCACTGAATTTCACTTTGAGAACGATGCCCATGTACAATGGGATGGCTCGGAGATGAGTAAAACCATTCCTTTCTGAGTCCCAGCCTTTTCAGAGCCACACTCCGTCTAAAAAGAGATGTTACATGGTGTTACCGCAAAAACTTCCATCATGAAAACTCTCGAATCTTATCCTGTCTGAGTGTATCCAGCTGTGACAAATATTGCCCATAACATATATGACCCGGCACAGCATAATGAGGAATAACCCCCACTTTTGAGATTTTGAGATTTTGTAATGATGTGAAAGAGTATACCATTAGCTTTCAAATGATATCAGAATTATTTCCGTGTGAACTTTGTTGTAAATAGTACTAGGCGACTTCGCTCGCTCATTTGGTACCAAACACAATATAGCAGCACCATTCTAACTCCTCGAAAGCGGCCATTCGAAAAGGCAGGAACTTTACATTTTCATGAAAACAGTACACAAACACTCCCCCGAAATCCTCGTTTTTTCAACATTTAGAGACGGATATCGGAAAAATCCTTTGAACATAAGATCCTCCAATACATTAACTTCCCGAAAATAAAAAAAAATAAAAAAATTGGTGGGATATTCCTCATGTCGCTGTACCGGGTCACATATGTCTCAAAGTAAAAAAAAAAAGGTATAAATAATACCTAAAACTTTGCATGGTGGGTGAAACAATGTAGAAGGGTTTGCGGTAACATCATGTATAAGGTCTCTTAAAGAAGAGGTATTGTTCTGAGTTATTACTCAGGTTCTTTTTCAGAACCATACCTCATTTTTAGGAGACCCTATACATGGTGTCACCGAAAACCCTCCTATATAGAGTTATCGCTCCGGTTCTTTTCAGAACCTTACCTCTTCTTAAAGCTACCTTATACATGGTGTCACCGAAAACCCTCCTATAGAGTTATCATTCAGGTTCTTTTCAGAACCATACCTCTTCTTAAAGAGACCTAATACATGGTGTAACCGCAAACCCTCCTATAGAGTTATCACTCAGGTTCTTTTCAGAACCATACCTCTTCTTAAAGAGACCTTATACATGGTGTCACCGCAAACCCTCCTGTAGAGTTATCATTCAGGTTCTTTTCAGAACCATACCTCTTCTTTAAGTGACCTTATACATGGTGTCACCGCAAACTCTCCTATAGAGTTATCACTCAGGTTCTTTTCAGAACCATACCTCTTCTTAAAGAGACCTTATACATGGTGTCACCGCAAACCCTCCTATAGAGTTATCACTCAGGTTCTTTTCAGAACCATACCTCTTCTTTAAGAGACCTTATACATGGTGTCAACGCAAACCCTCCTATATTAAACAAAGGTATTACTGTAAGTACTTTGGGCATGCAGCATCGATGCAATTCAACTTGGCCATTTGCTTGGGAATTTCATCTGATGGAAATTAGTCACGTCATTGTCGGCTAATGGTGCCCGTGTCAGCCACCAATTAAGACAATAGACAGACTTTATAGCGCGTGCAAGAGAGATTGAGAGATCAATGTCAGTCTGCCAGACAGAGAGTGGTACCGTCAACGTGCTAATGCACGCGCAGAGTGCCTGGGTGCCAGACCGGCCGTGCGGGGGGCCATTGCAAGCCGAGACCGCACGGCCGTTGCTAGGCTACCGTCACGTCATTATGCATCCGCCTTCCAGACCCCCCCAAAAAGAGAACAACCATTAAATTTACATAGTCCAACGAGGAAATAAAGAATCACACAGGAGAACAAGTATTTGACATTTGGCAGCTGTTGAGCTCCGTATTTTTTTTTCTAAAGAAAATAGTTCCTCTTATTTACATTCTTGTATTGAGAAATAAGTCATGCCTATGGTGGCGAGCGTCTGGTACTTAAATTTTTTTTTGGCAAAGGAGCGTGTGAAGAGTTTATCTTCAGAGTGATCCAGTTTCAACCGAAGTGATATACATGTAGGTTTACCTCTTCCAACCGAAGCATAATCTCAAAATTTAGCATGGCCTGGTGCTTCGGGACCTCCTGAAACATCATGCCCACCTAACGTTTGATATTTGCATCTTGGTCATTTTAGTAGTCAGTTAGCAGTTTGCATTTTTTTTTTTTACATATTACAGAGGTATAAGGTCTCTTCTCAAAAAGATCATCGGTTGAGTGCCGGTTGAATTCATCCGACCGATAAAATTTCCCCCGATAGAAAGCCGATTGTACTGGACTCTGGAATGAAAAATACACGATGGCTATCCGGTGGGAACGACATCGGACGGGTCAAATCATCTGATACCCAACCGATGGTCTTTTTGACAAGAGTCCTAATCTGACCGGATGTATAGCAATTGTACCAAGACTGTTTCTCTTCCCCAAGCATATAATTCGGTAGGTTGAGCCTGAGAGCTTTGCAATCCTCTGAATTTGGAGGCTACCACTTTCGACTAAATAGAGAAAATGTCGTTAGACTCCTTTGAAAATTAACAACCCATATGCCTCAATGCCTTTCCTATAAGGGAAATGATTTTGTTTTTGTCTTGGTCAGAATACAGACGATTTCCCTTCCCCAAACATATAATTCGGTAGGTTTAGCCTGAGAGCATTGCAATCCTCTGTAGTGATTTTGGAGGCTACCATTTTCGACAAACTATAGAAAATGTTGCTAGACTCCTATGGAAATTAACAACCCATGTGCCTCAATGCCTTTCCTATAAGGGAAATGATTTTGTTTTTGTCTTGGTCAGAATACAGACGATTTCCCTTCCCCAAACATATAATTCGGTAGGTTTAGCCTGAGAGCATTGCAATCCTCTGTAGTGATTTTGGAGGCTACCATTTTCGACAAACTATAGAAAATGTCGCTAGACTCCTATGGAAATTAACAACCCATGTGCCTCAATGCCTTTCCTATAAGGGAAATGATTTTGTTTTTGTCTTGGTCAGAATACAGACGATTTCCCTTCCCCAAACATATAATTCGGTAGGTTAAGCCTGAGAGCATTGCAATCCTCTGTAGTGATTTTGGAGGCTACCATTTTCGACAAACTATAGAAAATGTCGCTAGACTCCTTTGGAAATTAACAACCCATATGCCTCAATGCCTTTCCTATAAGAGAAATGATTTTGTTTTTGTCTTGGTCAGAATACAGACGATTTCCCTTCCCCAAACATATAATTCGGTAGGTTAAGCTTGAGAGCATTGCAATTCTCTGAAGTGATTCGGGACGAGAGCACTTTCGACAAAATATAGAAAATGGCGTTAGACTCCTCTGGAAATTAACAACCCATATGCCTCAATGCCTTTACTAGGAGTGAAATAGGTGGATTTTTTTCTTGGTCAGAATGCTCTTTTTTCCCCCTGGCTTTCTCTTACGGCACATGCTTCTCATTCATATTGCACACGAGCACTCTTCCTTGCCATCACTGCAACTGTATGGAAAGCATCTTGGTGCGTTATTCTTGGAATGTGGATCTCTTTTGGCGAATGTGCACCGTTTGGTATTGGTGTGCATTGAGACGACGTCGTGGGCGGGTTGTCGAGCAGACTTAATTCACGGGCTGAACGGGCATTTCCCCAAAGAGTCATTCTTCCGAAGAACCCCCTCATGCCCCGTCCATATACATAGACACATCACGGGGAATAAGACCAGCATATTTACAGTCATCAACAGATTTGCGGGGCCTTCGCCGCCTTGATTTTGTGTCTGAATTAGGAGCAGTGCCCGACTGTGTTTTTTTTTAGCGGGCTTTTTTTTTTTTAGAGCGTGCACTAATTACCATACAATTTTAGTTATTACAATATTAAAATGCTCAAGTGAGGGAAATAGCATACATGTGGGTAATACCCAATATGTTTCGTGCACCAGATTAAACAAACACAACGCAGATATAGGTTATGGGATTTTTCCCCAAGCATTAATCCTGTCTTTTAGAGTGCATGCTATTATTGCACCCGCTCCACTTCACTTTCCATAGACACCGGAGTTGGGGGAATTGGTAGTCTGTCTTCCATTGGTTTCCAAAAAACTGGTATAGTTTATACACGGCCGAGTTACCGCTCCCCTTCCTCGGCAAGGATAATATACATGCATGTCCATTGCTCAGAGCTGCCTCGACGGCCGTCGAGGGAGACGACAGAAGCACAGTCAAACCTAACCGTTCAAAATCGCCGCATCGGATAGAATGCAACACGAGGCGCCAGCTCGCCGTTGTCTGTTTCCTCCGACGTGAAATGGCCGGCGGTTGCTCGGGCGCGATGTCCTACGGGCGTCGCGCGCCGCTGGCCCGGCCCGAGTCCCTCGCAGAATCACGCTCCACTCCGAATCAGTGGTCCGGTTTTCCTGGTCAAAGACAAGAGGCCACACACCGGCAAATGTTACATTCTGGAAGTGGGGCGTAGCAGATTAGAGACGGCGCTATTCGAACTGCAGTGTCCCGGCAGTTTCCGTGAAATTTCAGAGGGTCTGGCGTTTCAATCATTGCAGGACTTTTCTCCAAAAAGGTCCCTCGTCCAAAAGTGCCCCTTGGAAAATTATCCGTGTTTTAATGTTCACCTGGGCAGACCGAGTTAGGCCATAAAGTTGAAGTGAGCTCAGTTGGTTTTTTTTATATCGCAAAGTACCGTGTTGTCCTCGTTTGTTTACTATGAGCATCCGAACAGTCGGTCTTAATTTATAAATGAGTGAATGAGCTTCGAGATGACAGTGACGAGGCAAAGTTGGGAAACACAAAAGCCACTCACCTTTACTTCGATCTTTGCTTCGCCGGGGCTCGTTCCTGTCCACCATCGTGAAGTACGTCGTTTTTTTGTCCAGCGCCTCCACGGTCCTGGCCGACGGGCCGGGAGCCTCGCTCTTGCCCTCCGCCGGCGGAGCCGGGGCAGCAGGCTTGCCCTTGGCCGGTGGAGCCGGGTCCTCGGACTTCAACATGGCTGGCGTTTCCCGGCGTTCCTCTGTGACGAGAGCGTGGGGAAGGGAGGGAGGGGAGACGAGGCGGTCAGTGTAGCTTTTCCCCCCGCACACTGGTGGGGCTTGCGAGCGGCGGTCGGCCTGGGGTTTTCCGTTACCACGGCCGGCGCGCCGCGGGGCAATATTGCGCTGTGCGTGGATTGGCAGACGTGTACCGGTACGTTGTCTCTGACGGATGTCGTATTGCGCGCGCTGTTTCTCATATAATAACTTCCTCGTGACCGCTGTTAGTGCCATTTTAGGGCGTGGGGGGAAAACAACCCTTGCAGACCTTTTTTCAGCTATACCGTAACAGAGTTTCGACAACATTTCAACCGAAATGTTTGTTGTTTGACCTATTTGGATAAATGAATTTGGTTTTATTTTTTCTTTTGGGCGTCGAGGAGAATTTGTCTTATTCAGTGAGGGCTTGATTTGATACTGTACGCTCAGTGTTTTGCCCGATCCCCTGCTGGGAAAAAAAAGACACACAGGGAGCCCTGGCGACATTTTCGACGAACCTCGGTGTGTCTGTCGACCGGTAGCTGGATCGGTCAGTAAAAGCCTGGATTGGCTCGACTGAACTATTTCGTCAACTGCCAACCGTTGCCGAGAAAACTACACAGAGAATGCTCTAAGGTGATCCGGTGAACTTGGCACTGGGCGGTGGCTCTGAAATCTCTCCGGCACTGTCCCGCCTTGCCCGGGTAACCCGATGACCCGCTGTTTCAGCCGAATACAGTGACAGTATACAGTATTTTCCCGTGAGGGCAATGATACCGTGCACACCCGCACACTGCAGCCTACTCGAAATGCCATACGTCCCGTCCAGAACGGTGGTACCGCCTTCACGAGACACCACAACGACACCACAGTGCTATAACATTCTACGAGATTGAATTCAATTCATCGCACACTCTAGAAGTATCGCGTCGTTTGCATTGTACAGAAAATGATCAACCGTAAAAAAGGGACAAAACTAACAACTATCCGAAGGTCGACCGTTTTTGGTTTTTTTTTTTTTTTTTTTTACTAACCACTGCGACCCTCCCACGGGTACGGTCTCGTTATTTTAGATAACAATTGCATCAGTGAAAGTGTAAGGCGTCTACTCACCTTTTTTTTAAAAATTTCCTCGGGATGGCACCGGGCTCTTGACGCTACGAGCAGGGCAGATGAACCTGGTCGGGGTGAGGGAACGGGCAGGTCGGGTCCGGGCGGGCGACGTGCGTCGAGTACCGGCCAGGCTGCCAGCTACGTTCAGCCTCCACCGAATCGGTCCGAGCGGGATTTTCCCAGCCAGTCCCTGAATGTGCAATAATGATAATATGTTTACCCGGAATTATAATAAAAACTTTAGCTTGAGCGGGCACCGGCGTCGGCCGTTCCCCTTCTCGGGCGCTCCTCCCTCCGGTTGCCACGTATAGTAAGTAGGCCGGGAGTCCGGAGGGTGGAGCGGCAGTGGCAAGAAGGAGGAAGTATCGCCGAGCCGAGCCGTGCCTGGCACCGCTACCCTTGGCCTCACATGAGCAATGTCGTCATGTAAACGACCCGCACTCGATAATTATTGAACTTCGCCTTTTGTGTTCTTAATCATAACACACACGTTGTCGTACAGGGAGTTTTTTTTTTTCTCCACAAAAGAGAATTGCAGTGTACTGTCTGTGAAAAAAAGGCGCGTAAAGCACGGGGGTTGTATTTGTATATGGGAGGACAAAAAAAAAAAACAGGCGAGTGCTTCGTCGTGAGCAGAAACCATTCAGGAAATGAGATGCGGCCTTCAATTCGGTCTGCTTTAACTCGGGATCTGTTCAGTTTGCAGCTAAAACGACAGGATGTTTTTTTTATCATCTTGTCGTAAGCGATTATTGAAGGAAACAAACCGAGCTGCATCAGGGAGTGAGAATGACCTGCATAATCTTTTGTACCAGACTCTCTGGACAAACAACAAGGAAGCAGCCGAGGAACACACTCACAAATGCTTGCAAAACGCTCACTTGCTCCAATGACAATACTGTAAGGGCTCCATAGTTTAATAGAGGCCCAGACGTTTCGATCCAAAAACCTGCGACATTCCCCCCCCCCACGAAGGTCCTGCTGGGATCCAAACGTCGGCCCTGTATTTTGGAAGGGTTGTAATTACACAAAGTTGCCCTGTTACTGCGCAGGACCTATCTTTTGTGCACTATTTTTGTTCCACTATTAATTTCCATTATTCATTTCCACTATTTAATTTCTACAGTGCCAGAAATGTCCATTCAAATAACCGTATTCCCTCTAACTTTACATGTTCAAAATAAACAATACGTAAGTCGTTTTAAAAGATTCAATACGTAAATATGTTTTTTTATTACCAGAGTGTTGTTTACGTTCAGTTAGAAATCTTTGCCATTTTTGAACAGGTTTTTTTTCAGACTTCCTATATGTGGTTGCCTGTATTGTTAAGGAAATGGATTTGTTTTTGGAAGGGGTAGGGGTAGTTGGCTATTTCTGTTCTTCTGACTCATCAGTGCGCGCTCGACAGCCGATTTGGCACAATTTGATTGGACCGCCCAGGGCGGCCTCTGATTGGCCGGAGACGGCATGAGCCGGCCGCGTGCCACTTCCCGACCGTCCAATCAGCGTTCGCCCAGGTCTCAGGGTTGCCGGCTTAGATTGAGACCACTTCAACGCACACAATGTTTTGGGGTTGTTGTTTTTTCGATGACATTCTCGAAAGACCAACCTGACCTGTGACGTCGAAGGGGAATTTTTTTCAGAGATGAGAAATCGCCTTGGGTTGGAGGGGGATATACAGCGACCAGTTACCTGCTATTTCGCAAGAGCCTTCTCGCCCTTTGTTGTTGAAACGACAACTTGCAAAGAACTCGTTGGAGTCGTGCCAACAACACATTTAGTGCTGTTTGATGACATTCTCGAAAGACCAACCTGACCTGTGACGTCGAAGGGGAATTTTTTCAGAGATGAGAAATCGCCTTGGGTTGGAGGGGGATATACAGCGACCAGATCCCTGCTATTTCGCAAGAGCCTTCTCGCCCTTTGTTGTTGAAACGACAACTTGCAAAGAACTCGTTGGAGTCGTGCCAACAACACATTTAGTGTTGTTTGTTTTCTATTGCACAATGTATTTTCAACGACTTTAAATCGGGGCTGTTTAGGTTACCTCTTTTTTTTCAACAATACTTTCCTTTCTGTGTGCTTGTCTTATTATTAATTCAAAAGTAATGACTCAAATATCGGTCTCCGATAGCGTGAAACTCATCCATTCAGAGATAAAATGAGATAATTATCCTGTCAGTTTCATAATTTTAGAGGGCTTGACCTGTTCGATCTCAGCATAACCACTCTCAAAGGTCTTAAAGGTTTTTCAGTCACTCTAAATGTATGATATTTGCATGTTGTCCTATTAATCGTTAAGCAGTTTGCAGCATTTGAGTGCATTATTCCTGTCAACTAAAGTTTAGGCATTTTTCTACTGTAAAAAAGCAGTATTTGGTATTTTTGGTATTTTTGTCATAGATCTTTGGGGTCCTGTCGTGCTCATCATCACCTGAATCTGTTACAGCAGAGGTATCGATAGCCTTCTTGATCGTTTTGTCGTTGTCTTTTCCCATCTGTACTTCAGTGCACCCAGCATGGGTTCCTGTTATCAATGTCTATTCATGTACAACAGTGGAACCTACGAAATGGCAAAAAAACAAACATCTGCTACCGGCCTCGGGTACATGAATGCGTCGCATTTGTAACGAACCTAAGTTCTGCCTCTGTGGGTTTTGGACTGATTCGCTTCCCGAACTACCCCGTGGGGATCCACGCATGCCTGTACGCGCGTGTTCTGTGCGTGGGCAATGTATTGTAACAATCTACCTTGGAATGCCGAAAAATGACGCGACGCGTCTTAAATTCGGCAGCGCACCTAAAATCGCCACATATAACCCTTTTCTTCAATTAACCAACTTTCATAACCCCGAAGTTAAGTCTCTCTGTTACATATTACACGTTAGGTTGAATTTGCTGATTAAAAGAGAAAGTCCCAAGCCCACGTTTATCGTTGGAATAACTGCGTACCAAGTCTGTACGTCCGTCTATGGACTCACAACGCGTCCAATCGAAAGAATAACTTTGCAAAACAAAATTTAAAATCTGGCGTGGAATACTAGCGATGGATATGTAGATGTAATAGGATGTCCCAGACTTACTGGTTATCATACAGATGAACAAGACTGGGTGGGGGCGTCTGCGCGTCATATGACGTAGCGGGGACCGGGGACTTCCCCGGGAGCCGTTGTGCAACCCGTCGTTTGTCGACGTGGTCCGCCGCCATTGGCGGGAATTGAGTCGAGCAAAATTCAGCGAAAACCTTTAAATTCCAAATGGGCAGGCAGCCGCGGTCAGACGGGAGCGACGCGATCGACTCGGAGATTTGTCTTGAGAAGTTCTCTTGAGAAGCTCAGATTTTGTACTGTCGAAACCCGAAGACTTCAAAATGGGCTACAATGACAAGACATGTGGCGGTACTTGCTCTGTGAGCGGGTTTCCGAAAGGCTGCAGAAACGATACACGACGATGGAAGGTAATTTGCACTCCAATCATTCTTAAAAAGTGTTTTGTAAATTCTTGTTCCAATGGCATTAGCTCCGACACACAGTTTTCACAGCCAGGCTCTGGTCCTTGTTTGGGGGATGGAGTGTAACGACTGACCCGTCCAAAGCGTTTCACGGACTGTCACCTTTTGATATGTAAACCAAAAGAGAGCAATCTTCTCCTTCCCTTCGAAATACCGTTGGTGGGACGTTTAGCGGTCACTTTCAAAGGAAACTGGTTGTAACTTTTCTCCATCTTGGTTTTTTTATTCCAATAGGACGACGATGACTGCTGCGGATGCTCGCGTTGTTGCTGCCTAACAGTCGTTGGAGTTACCACCGTGATAATAGTGGGAGCGATAGTAGGCTTATTATATCTGATCGGCGTGTTTCAACTCTAAAATACGCCGATGCGCTTAGACGGCACGCACTGGCCGTGCCGCGGTTGGCCACGCTGCGGAAACCGGGTCTCCTCTACGCACCGACAACTTTCGCCAGCTTTTCGTCAGTCCTCTCACGCGACAGTCTCCTAGGTCTCTGGGACCCGGCCTGGACATTCCTATAGCATTATGTCGCCTCTACGCCAAAGCCAACAGCCATGCGGACACGACGCTCCAAGCTGGTGGGCCCAGTGGACCCCCACTACAACCCACGCAGCCTGGACTCGGAGAAGGGAACAACTACACGGCGGACAATATAACTGTATGTGTTGCGTGTATTTCGCAAATATGACAGAGCAAGCGTGGGCTGTCCAACCTATATGAACGTTGAAAGTACTTCATCAGGAAAACCAAACATAATACATCTAAATGTAATTTAATTTACTTGAAAATTGGCACCTTGAATGGGTATAACCAACCCATACCTGTCATTTTAGTTCCGTGTGTCTCTGGTGGCTTTACTAAAGGATAAGTATTTTCTACTTAAGATTTCTTACCATCTAAATATAAATCACGGTAGTTCATAGCATATTGCTTTTCATGTGATAGGCTGTTATTGTCATGGCGTACAAATAAGTACTGTAGAGAACATGACGTGCCATATCCTCTTCATAACTATTGAGGCACTACGCACAGTTCTTTTGCACTGTACATCAACCAGTACTTGACGAGGGGTCCAGTACTTTTCTTAAAGGTATTATTGATAATATGTATACACGTCACAGCTGACATAATATTATTTAGATGTGAACATGTTTAGTCGTCGGCGAGCAAAGCAATGAGTGTCCCTATTGTACTGTTCCCTATAGTAGTGGTATTTCGTGAAATCTGCTTGTAAAATGCCAGCTGAAGTGTGTGGTGTACTTGAAAGAGTGAAGAGTTAATTTTTACTTCCATTGATATTTTGGTAGGTTTTGGCATTGTTTTGCTTCAAGGAGATCAACATTCAAAGACAAATTTGTTGGAATACAAACGCACTTCACAATAAAAGAATGAGAGAATGGCCATCACCCTATTCTGATTTTTATTTTTATTGAAAACTGTTAACGTTATCAATATGTGTATACAATGATTGAGTTCATGAGTATTGAACAAGGTTGCAGTTGTCCGTGGACTTATGGCTTGCATGCATTAATGAATTTCAAAACAGATATTCGATCAAAGGGGAAGTGTAGCTGTAGATTTCAATCGACTGATACTAGTGTGTCATTTAATGTGCATCAGGAATAAGGATGGTGTTAGAATAATTAAAAGAAAAGAAAAATGAAAAGGTTTTTCCAATTGTTGTTTATCTTGTGTTGAAGTTGTGTTGATAAGGAAACAGTAAGACAGATCAGAGACAAACAAAATAGATATTGTGGCCGTCATGATAACTGAAAGGTGACGATTTTCCCAGATGTTAATGACGACATTGCGCGAGGCGCAACTGCTTAGAATCGCACCGGGAAAGGAGGGAGCATTGGTGGGGGCTGACGACGCGCTGGCCCCGCTACGCCGACTACGAATGAGCCGCTGACGACCCGACGCACCGTACACCAAAAAAATAAGTATCGCGCTTGATATTCCCTTTTCCCTAATATATCTAAATTCTCCCTACTTATGTTATTGACTCTCATAGATTTTCCAGATATGAATTTGTCAAATGCGTAGATGTTTATAATATAATATAACACGTATAATATAATATAACACGTATATTATACAACACGTCAATCCCCACTCCCCTAAGGAAACTAAGGAAACTAAGATAACTAAGGTAACCAAGGTAAGTCTCATACTCGGAATTAGACAATTCATAAATGTTTCTGAGATTTGGGAAATGCGATATTTGTTCATGTTCCACTCTACCCAGATATCAGAATTAGGGGCTTTTGTTCGTACACGTGAAAGTCTCGTATGCTTTTAACCCCATGTGTTTTAGACAAATATCGTTTGAATAAAACAAAGGGCGTTGCCGCCCCCCCCCAAAAAAAAGCAATGAAGGCTAATACGGGAGACCTACGTGAGCTGTGATGTCGACGGGGATTGACCAGGTGAGAAATCGCCTGTGTATATTATTCGCAATAAAGGGGGATGTACCGCGACCAGATCCAAGCTATTTCGCAAGAGCCTCCTCGCTCCATGTCGACGAAGCGGCAACTTGCACAGGAAGTCATTGGATTCGTGGCAACAACACATTTTAGTGGGGTTTTATTTCTATTGCATTTTCAACTACCGTATTAAAATTAAGATTGCTTTTATAACTTGTACACGTTTCCTTCCTTCCGTGTTTTTTGCGAATTTTGGAAAGATTATTCAGGGTACTTGATTTTAAAAACAATTCTCATCTTTCCTTGAGGGAACCTCGATATTGTAACAAAATTCGATCGAATTCCGAAAAATGACGCGCCGCGTCTTGAAATTCGGTGCTCGCCTCAATTCGACACATCTAACCCTTTTCCACAATTTCATAAGACCATAATGTGACCCGGCATATCATAATGAGGAATAACCCCCACTTTTTTGATTTTAAGATTTTCTAATAATGTGACAAAGTATACCATTAGCTTTCAAATTATATCAAAATTTCCTCCAATTCAGTAACTTTCCGAAAATACAAAAAGAAAAGAAAATGGATTTTTCATCGAATAGAGAAAATACTTTGACTTTAGGCGTTGTTTACTCAAAAAGTGTTTAGGTGGGATATTCCTCATGTCGCTGTGCCGGGTCACATATGCAAAAGATACATCTCACATAACATCTCAAATCTGTTCATCCGTCTAAAGACTCATAACGCGTTCAAGTGAACGAACTTTTTGCAAAACAAAATTTAAAATCTGGCCTGGAATTCTGCAGGTTCGATGGTCTACTCCTAATGGATATATTAGGATTACAAAACTTACTGGTCATTATACAAATAACCAATACTTGGTGGGGCCCCCAATGAGAGTCTACAGGTATGTGGGGACTTTCCGACGAGCCGTTGTGCAACCCGTCGTGTCTCGACGTGGTCCACCGCTATTAGCGGGAATTGAGTCGACCAAAATTCGCCGAAAACCTTTAAATTCGAAATGGGCGGGCAGTCGCGATCAGTTGCGACGATCACCTCAGTGGTTTGCATTGAGAAGTCCTCTTGAGGAGCTAAGAATTATTTTGTACTCGCGAAAACCCGAGAGTAAAAAACGTCAATATGAGCTGCAACGACAAGACATGCGTTATTCCGTACGTATGGGACGGATGTTCGTTGGTCTGCAAAAACGACCCATGTCAATGCAAGGTAAGTTATAATTCATTATTTTTTGTGTTTTGTAAATTCCGGTCTTGTTTGTATTAGCACAGACACAGTTGTCAAAGCCAGGCTTTCGTCCCATTTTTTGGGATGGAGTGTAAAGACTGACCTGTCCCAAGCGCTTCAGGGACACTCGCCTTTCGATATGTAAAAGAATATTCTCCTTCCCTGCAAAATGCCATTGGTAGGACGTTTAGCGGTCACTTGTCAAAGAATTCCGATTGTGAGATTTCTTCCTCTTGTTTTTTTTTCTCCAATAGTACGACGATGACTGCTGCGGATGCTCGCGTTGTTGCTGCCTAACAGCCGTTGGAGTTACCACCACCGTGATAATAGTGGGAGTGATAGGCCTAGTAGGCTTCTTATATCTGTTCGGCGTGTTTCCACTCTAAAATACGCCGATGCGCTTAGACGGCACGCACTGGCCGTGCCGCGGTTGGCCACGCTGCGGAAACCAGGTCTCCTCTACGCACCGACAGGCTTTGCCAGCTTTTCGTCAGTCCTCTCACGCGACAGTCTCCTAGGTCTCTGGGACCCGGCCTGGACATTCCTATAGCATTATGTCGCCTCTACGCCAAAGCCAACAGCCATGCGGACACGACGCTCCAAGTTGGTGGGCCCAGTGGACCCCCACTACAACCTACGCAGCCTGGACTCGGAGAAGGGAACAACTACACGGCGGACAATCTAACTGTATGTGTTTCGCAAATATGACGGAGCAAACGTAGTCTGTTCAACCTATATGAATATTGAAAGTACTTTATTCAGAACGCCAAATAGAAAATATATAAAATGTAATTCAATTTACTTGAAAATCGGGACATTGAATGGGTATAACTAACCCATACCTTAATTTGAATGTCATTTTCGTTCTCTAAGTTCAAACTGATGGCTTTACTAAAGGGTAATTATTTTCTAGTTAGGATTTCTTACCATCTTGATATAAATCACAGTAGTTCGTACCATATTGCCTTTGGTGTGATAAGCTTTTATTTATATTATTCCGTGCAAAATCCCAAGTACTGCACAGAATATGACCTGTCATAACTATGACGTAATAGGCACATCTACGCACAATTCTATTGCACTGTACATGAACCAGTACCTGGCGAGGGGTCCAGTACTTTCCTAAAAGTAATCTTGATATTATTATGAAGTTTAGTGCCAGCACGAGTACAATATCTCTAACTTAATTTATTTACATGTGAAAATGTCGAATAATCCCCAAGCAAAGAAAGCAGTTTTAGTACTTTATTGAAAAGTGTGTGGTGTACTTGAAAGAGTGAAGAGTTCATTTAATGTCATTGGTATTTTAGTAGATTTTATTTGTTTTTTGCTCAAGGAGATCAACAGTCGAATTCCTTTTTTGTAATACAAAATGGGACTTAACTATGAAAAGATGAGAACAGGTCCATGTCCCTATATTGAAAAAAAACATCTTTGATTAAAAACTGTTACCGTTGTCAATATTTGCATACAATGATTGAGTTCATGAGTATTGAACAAGGTTGCAGTTGGCTCTTGAATTATGTCCATTTTCACCAGAGTATGTTGCATGCATTCATGAATTTAAAAACAGACATTCAAAGGCTTATTAAGGATATGTAGCTGTAGATTTCAATCGACCGGACTGGTACTAGTCTGTCATTTAGTGCGCAGCAGGAATGGAGTGGTGTTGGCATAAATTTTAAAAAAATGACATGCTACTGTAGATGTTTTCTTTCAATTGTTGTTCATGTTGTGTTGAAGTTGTTTGGATACGGAAACGGTTGGACTGATCAGAGGCAAACAAAATAAATATCGTGGCCGTTACTTTAACTAAAAGGTGACGTTTTTCTCAGATGTAAATGACGACATTGCGCGAGGCGCAACTGCTTAGAATCGGAGCAGGATAGGAGGGAGCATTGGTGGGGCCTGACGACGCGCTGGCCCCGCTACGCCGACTACCGGTTAGCCTCACGTGTCGATCAAAACAGGATTTCTCTCAAAGGAATTAAGCCTGTTTAGGGTCGGCTTAGGCCCTCTAAACGCATGAAATTTGAAAAGTTGTCTCATTAATCAGTAAGCAGTTTGGAACATTTGTTTACAGTACTCGAACACAGTTTGACGCATGTTTATTTAAACATTTTTTTCTCATAAATTTATGGGGCCTGTTTTTGCCCTCTCTCACCCCAATTTGTTGCAGCAGCTTTACCGATAGCCCTCTTATTCTCTTTGTGTTTGTATTTTCCATCTGTACTTTACTACACCCGGAACGAGTTCATGTTATCAATGTCCATTCCTGTACAACAGTCGAAACTATGAAGGAGCAAATACTATTGTCGGGTATATAAATGGGTTACAGTTAGAACGACATTATGGTGTGCTTCTGGGATGTCTGGCATTAATTTGCTTCCCGTACTACATTAGAAGGGTCTGTGCATGCCTCTACGCGTGTGTTTTGTGCGCGGGCAAGGAATTGTAACAAACTCCGATTGAATGCCGAAAAATGGCTCGCCGCGTCTTGAATTCGGCGGCGCGCCTCAACTCGCCACCAAAACCTATCTTCTCAACTGACCAGCATTTACAACCCCGAGGTTAGGTCTCTCTGTTACATAATTATTACACTATACACCGACTTTCCTAGTAACACAAGCAAACCCAACCCCCTTATTTCGTTACAAAGAACTGCGTTACAAATTTGTACATCCGTATAAAATAGACTCATCTCAACTGACCAGCATTTACAACCCCGAGGTTAGGTCTCTCTGTTACATACTACACTATAAACTTAATTTCCTAATTACACATGAAAACCAAACCCCACTTTTTTTTCGTAAAAAAGGACTGCGTTACAAATCTGTACGTCCCTATAATAGACTCATAACTCGTCCTAGTGCAAGAACAACTTCGCAAGACAAAATTGGAAATATGCAGTGGAATATGGCATATTCGATGGTCTACTCGATTGATATATATATGATGGATATATATGATGGATATATATATATATATGATGGATATAGTTGTATGTTCGAAAAATTCTGGTTATCATACAAATATACAAGACTGGGTGGGGGGCTTCCAGTGAAAGTTGACGCGTCTGTGCGTCCTATTAGTGGGGACTGGGGACTTCACCGGGAGCCGTTGTGCAATCCGTCGTTACTGCACGTGGTCCGCCGCCATTGGCTGAAAAAAAGTCGAGCTGGATTCGGTGAAAACCTTTAAAATCAAAATGGGCCGGTAGCCGCGGTCAGACGGGGGCGACGATTAGCTCGGAGAAGCCCATTTTTAGAACCTGCGACTTTTTGATTGCCGAAACCCGAAAACAAAGACAGTAGAACGTCAGTATGGTTTTCAATGACACGAGATCTGGCGGCCATGGCCAGGAGAGCGGCTGGTCCAATGTATCCAGAAACGATCCACGACGATCACAGGTAATTCATATTTCCATAATTTTTTTTAGCTTTAAGGTTTTAAAGCCGTGCTCCGATCATATTTTGGGGATAAAGTGTAAAGGTGCTTCAGGCACTCTCGCCTTTCGATAATCAAAACAAAAAACTCTTCCCCTTCTCAACACGATATAATGGGAAGAACGTTTTGTGGTCCCCTGAAATAAGATAAAATAGACTGTGACTTTCATTCATCGTGCTTTTTATCATAGAAAATCGATGGCTTGCGTTTCTGCTGCCTCGCAGGCGCTGCGATTGTCTTCGTGGTCCTGGTAGTGATGGCAGTTGTCTTTGCTGCGACTAGCTAAAGATACGTCAATGCCGGCAGACGTCACGCACTGGTCGCGCCACGGTTGGCTACGATGCGGGAACTGCGACCCCTCTACCCATCGACAACTTTTGCCAGTCTTTCGTCGGTCCTCTCACGCGACAGTCCCCTAGGTCTTGGAACCCGGCCCAAACACAACTACAACATTTTGTCACCTCTACGCCTCTATGCGGACACGGTGCTCCAAGGTGGTGGATCCCGAGGTACACTTGTCAGAAATAAGATGCAGGGACAAACCATTTCTTGCACAGATTCCCATAGCAAAGTTTCGTAGTTTCCCTGGTGTATTGCCGCGTTTCCCGGGCCTCGCACGGCAGGGACGCTGCGGAGCGTGACACGCTCGGGGGAATGCGCCGTGCTTTGGGCATTTCTGACGGTATGGCCAGGCTGCAACTACCCGCTAAAACCCACAGCATGTCCGCGAAGAAAGGAAATCTGCACGACAGGCAATTTCATTTATGTCACAAATCTGACGTAGTAATCGACGGCTGTCCAACCTATATGAATACTGAAAGTTCTTCATCCAGAAAACCAAATAGAAAATACCAAAATCTAATCCCAGTTACTTGAATTGAAAATTGACACCTTGAATGGATTTAACTAATTCGCTAGTACCTTAATTTGATTGTCATTTTTAGTTCCGTGTGTGTCTCCCTCAGTACAAACTGATTGCTTAATTAAAGTATAACTCATTTCTACTTAAAATGTCTTATCATCTCAATAGAAAGCACGATGGTTGTTAGCGTATTGCTTTTTCATGTAAGTAATGGTGTGTATTTTTGGGGCGTACAATTATAGGAAGTTACATAAAGAATATGTCCTGTCTTACACTCTTCATAACTGTTGACGCTGAGTACTTTGTACTTTACATCAACCAGTACTTGCCGATGCATTCCAGTACTTTCCAAATTATATTCTTGATTTCTATGTATAAACGTCACAGCAGACTACTTTTAGTGCCAGCACTTGTACGAGTACAATACGTCTGACAATATTATTTAGATGTGAAAATGTTTAGTCATCGTCAAGCAAAGCAAGCGGTACAAGTCTTTTTTTTAATGAGGGTCCCCATCACACTGGTCCCTATATCAATAGCATTTCGTGGAATCCGTTTGTAAAATGCAAGCTGAATTGGGTGGTGTGCTTGAAAGAGTGAAAAAATTCATTTAATTTCATTGATATTTTGGTGATATACAAAAATGTTGCAAACTGCTTACTGACTAAAATTACCAAAAAGTAAATCTAAAATTTAGAGGGCCTGACGTTTCGATCCTAGCAGGACCTGCCTTTGAGAAAGGTCCTGCTAGGATCGAAACGTCAGGCCCACTAAATTTTAGATCATTGATATTTTGGTCGATTTTGTTTTGTTTTGCTTCAAGGAGCTCAAAAGTCAAATTCAAAATTGTTGGAATAAAAAAAGATGAAAAAATGGCCATGACCATATTTTGAAGAAAAAAAATTATACAACGGCTGAGTTCATGGGTATTGAAGAAGATTGATATTTTCTTAGGATTTCTTTCCATTTTCACCAGAGTGTCTTTTATGCCTTCATGAATTTCAAATCAGACATTTACAGACTTTTCGAGGATCTGTAGCTTAATTGTCAATAACTCGGCAGGAAGGTGTCGTGATTGTGTGCGCAGCAGGAATGGAGTTGTATTAGATTAAATAAACGAAAAGCAACATGGTATGCTAGATTCTGTTTACTTGTTATTCACGTTGTGTTGAAGTGGATTTGGTGAGAAAACAGTTAAACTGATCAGAGACAGAAGCGACCCTTCTTTCTTAAACCAAATCGCCATCACCGAGCAAAGCAAGCACTACTAATGAAATATTTGGGGGTGTATTTCCTGAAAATTATTATATTATCAACCCATACGTCTCTTGGTTACAGATTAAGAAATGAGTGTTCCCTTCACACTGTTCCCTACAGTAATAGTATTTCAGATACGGATTGAAGATCTATATGGTGGAAATACTAAGTGGAAGGTTTGCGGTGACACCATGTAGCACTTCTCTTTCGAGAAGGAGTGTGGCTCTGAAAAGAGCCGGTAACTCAACGTTGCAAGTAGTGTGTATTCTGCCCGTCGAAAGAAGACAGCAGAGTCCGTTTAAAATTACTTCGTTGAAACTGTTCGTAAAATATGTTGGGTAGATTTTGTCATTGTATTGTCTAATTTTGATACAAATTTGAAGGTGATATACAAAAATGATGCAAATTTGTTGAAATGCATAAAAAGAGATGAGAACATTCCCATGACCCGATTTTAAAAGAAAAGGTATCGGTATCAATATTTTTATATAATTGTTGAGATTTTAAAAAGCTGCTCTTGTATGTGGGTCATTTTCACCAGAGGATTTCTTTGACTAATTCATGAATATCGAATCAGACATTCAATGATTTCTTGAGGAGGTGTAGCTATATTATTATTTTAATCATCCGGTTCTAATTTGTCGTTTAGTACGCAGCAGGAATAGATTGACGTTGGATTAGATAGAAGAAATGCAAAATGCATTTTGCGAGATTCTTTTGAATTGTCGTTCACGTTGGGCTAATGTTACCTTGGCCGTCATGTTAAGTAAAATGTGACGATTTTCCCTCGATATAACTGACGAGATTGCGCGAGGCGCCACTGCCTAGAATCGCAGCGGGATTGGAGGGAGCATTGGTGGGGGCTGACGACGCGCTGGCCCCGCTACGCCGACTACGAACCGACGCTGCCGACCCGACGCGCCGTACTCAGCGTCGTAGAATTAGTCAATCTCAATCCGAGGTAAAGCATAGGTACAGCATAGAATATGCGCTTAGTCTCTATCCCTGTATGCTTTTAAATTCTCCCTACTTATTTCGTTGACACTCAAGAGATATTGCAGATGAGAATTTCGCGCATTTCCACTTGAAGAATAGTATGAGGATTTGAAAGCTGAATTTTCACACTTTTTGATAACGTGTCTCCCGCATTGTGTAAGGGCCTGGAAAAATGTGATTTTTTTATAGTTTTTGTTGTACACGGAAAGGCATCGTTGGCTTTCTTGTACGTTTTTTTAAGCACATGATTATACTGAGATGAAATGAAGGGCGTTTCCGTCCGAAAAAAAAAAACAATGACGTACTTACCTCGCTTTTTTAGGGATTTACCCACTGCGATGTCGCAATACCAACCCCGAGCTGACCTCTCCGTCGACGAGAAAGACAAAAAAACACACACCAGCGTCCACAAAAAGTATAATATCCACGGACAAGGGCAGATCCGAGTTGCTAGAAGCGCATCATTCCAAAAGCCTCAGCAACCACACATTGGTGCTCCTCCCCGCCTAGCACGACTGTGCAATACACACTGCCACGTATACGTGCGTTCACAGCGGCCAACCCTATGGTTTCGAGAGCGGCCGCCCAGCGAATTCAAAGTCTAATTTCCGGTGCGCAGCCTAGCCAGGGATAGAGAAAAATCCTCACCAGTCTTACAGCATACCCCCAGCGCGTGCGTCTCGTGCAAGCGGTGCTCTCCAAACCGGGCTAAACGCTCTGACAGACCGACCTCTCCAGGGAAAAATAGAAATCCTGCCCTTTCACGTCCAACAGCGAGCCGGAGAGGCGAAGGAACGACTGATTTCCGACAAGGAAAAACAACTGGAAACCCGCCCTGTTTTTCCTGAATACCACAAACGGCGCATTAGAAACGAGTGGCCGTTCCATGAAAGGAAATAGCGCCGTGGTAAATTTGCCGCCATATTTCAGGGATCGTCTTCGCGTACAAAATCTCCACTTCTAATTGAAAATTCCCCCCTTTTTTACTATTTTTCCGATGTTTTAAGCGGTCCAACCAGAGCAGTTTGTGCTCGATAATTGTTTTCATGAAACGATTTTGACGATATCACCATATTTTTGTCTTTTGGGGTCATTTTTTTTCCTATTATATTTGTGATAGATTTGGCTTGCGCTTTAGGTCCACAAACGCAAGAGGGCGCTGTTCATGTTTTAGTGTCGATTTGTTGTTTCACATCGAGTGGGCCTACTGGAAACAGAACATATAAAACAAATATATAATTTCGTCTTATAAGCGAATGTAGACAATCGGATACCAAGAGGGAAGGGCTCGCTGCTACATATTTTGTTAAATTTATGTTTTTTCACGAATTGATTTCAACATAGATTTCTACGTAATCATTAAGTATTGCATCTTTATGATTCAATACTTTACCCTACACTGGTTTTGTGCGCACGAAGAGGCCGCATTGGCTCATCGAAATGAACTTTTGAAGAAGGAAACAAGACGAACGTGAAATCCATCACTGCCCAGCTTGGCCGCCGTATCTACCAGTGGTCGCAGGGTAGTGCGCCCTCTAGCGACGGGTTAAGGGGAGAAGACCTTCGCCGGAACCCGTCGGCCCCTCTACGAAGGATTGCATCAGGCTCGGGCTTCGTTCCCGTCACACGAATCCTAGAGATACAGGCTGTGGTTTATCACTGTGTTGAAGGTTTCCCGTTTCACAGGGGGGAAGGGGGGTCCTTCAAGAAACTGCAGTCAACAAGTTTGTTCTTCGATACCTGTGGCAGTACTATTGGCTAACCACATCAAATACTCACAAAAGAGAGAATAGTACACGGTGTCACCGCAAACCTATTACTCCTGCTGTTCTCACCCTGAAAAACCTTCAAATCTCATTCAACTCCGTCGTCTTTGCAAAAGTTACACTTTCTGCCACCCGCCGTACTTCACGCGGCGCCCTCGGTACATCGTCAGTCTCCGAGTCCACGCTCAGGGTGCTCAACTTGGCCACGGGTACAGACAGCTCCGCCGGTGACTGGCCGAGATCTTCGGCCGGGGACTGGCCGGGATCTTCGGCCGGGGACTGGCCGGGATCTTCGGCTGGGGACTGGACGGGATCTTCGGCCGGAGAATGGCCGGGGTCTTCGGCCGGGGACTGGCCGGGGTCTTCGGCCGGGAACTGGCCGGGATCTTCGGCCGGAGAATGGCCGGGATCTTCGGCCGGGGACTGGCCGGGATCTTCGGCCGGGGACTGGCCGGGATCTTCGGCCGGTGACTGGACGGGATCTTCGGCCGGGGACTGGCCGGGATCTTCGGTCGGGGACTGGCCGGGATCTTCGGCCGGTGACTGGACGGGATCTTCGGCCGGTGACTGGACGGGATCTTCGGCCGGGGACTGGCCGGGATCTTCGGCC
This sequence comes from Luidia sarsii, assembly GCA_949987565.1. Taxonomy (NCBI): domain Eukaryota; kingdom Metazoa; phylum Echinodermata; class Asteroidea; order Paxillosida; family Luidiidae; genus Luidia; species Luidia sarsii. The sequence continues at coordinate 13,159,257 of OX465116.1, forward strand.
GGGGAATGGCCGGGATCTTCGGCCGGGAACTTGCCGGGATATTCGGCCGGGGACTGGCCGGGATCTTCGGCCGGGGACTGGCCGGGATCTTCGGCCGGGGACTGGCCGGGATCTTCGGCCGGGGAATGGCCGGGATCTTCGGCCGCTCCGCACGAACAACCCACAGCGCGGTGTCCTACATTATAATTTGTAAGCGCCAATGCCAGCTCCTACTCCAACCCTTTTCAAGGAATTAGGTCGCCTCTCGGGACTTCAACTGTAAACATTCTCTTTGACGCCAAAGAATATTGCTATAGAAACTTCCAAATGTATATTTTATTTGATTATTCGATATGACAATTCGATATGACAGAATATTCTTATCTAGCATTAGTCACCCTCAAACCACCTTGACTACGTACAAATGTTAGCGTTTGCACTTCAACCATAAGATAATTTCAAAACCACTGTGCAATTACAGACTGTACCAACTAATACACTTCATTGTATAATTATATTATATTTTATAATTATTGAACCCATTCGACAATGACCACTTTCTAAGTAACCTTTAGCCCAGACTTTCTAATTAGAGGTCAATTCTCCTTGATCCTTACACCAAATCCTAATTTTAAGTCCCTTGTGTTATGATAGGGCGCTATAAGTATGGACACCAATTCTGCTTCAATGAGGCTTGAATTTCTTTCTAAATCTAAATCAGAGTTATACTTATTCTATAAAGTCTTAAAAGTTAGTGGGCCTGACGTTTCGATCCTAGCAGGACCTTTCTCAAAGGCAGAGTGACAAGGACGAAACCGATAAAAAAAAACAATCATATAAACATCATAAAATAATGGCCGTGTCGAATTGTTTTTTAGAGACAATTGCGACAGAAGAAATTACATCACTCTCATTTATGATAATTGGCCCTAATCCTCCTACGAAAAACAAAATTAAGCCCCCGGTCAGCCCCAGGTCAGCCCCAGGTCAGCCCCAGGTCAGCCCCAGGTCAGCCCAAGGTCGATTCTGAGACAACCCGGGTCTACCAGGGGAAAGGTTTCCGAGCGCAGCTACTGAAAGATCAGGGCCAGAAGGGTCACGACGTTGCAGATGAGCAGCATGCCGTAGGTGAGCACGCCTCCTTGGCGGGTACCAGCGACATTCTTAGGCGCGTCCTTGGTGGGCGCGTCCTTCCCGCCGTCGTCCTTCGGGTACCAGTCGCCGCCGCAGCGCGGTAGATCCTTGGGTATGGGAGGCAGGTCGTCATCGGTTCCCACGTGGATCACCATGGCCATGCCCGCCTGCGGTACGAAAACATCAACAGAATCGTGACTTTGTTTTGCTTGAGACAGTCTCAAATAGGATTAATAGGATGTTGGTCTCCTTGACGTGTAACGCTGCGTGCTCGGTGCTTTGCCCGATTGCCTGCTGAAAACAAAACCCAGGCGGCTCGGGCGGGATTCGAACCCGCGACTCCTGATTTATAGTGGAGACGTCTTCACCACTTGACCGCCGAGGTGGACGATGGTTTCTGTGGTCGTGCACCCGCTGCTCGCACAACTTCACTGGCTTGTCGTTCGGCAAAAAGATTGACTCTAAAATTGTTTTCTTCATCTTCAAATGTCTCCACCACACATCACTTCAGTACCTTGAGAACCTCATTCAGCTCAACGTATCTGGTCTACCCGGCCTACGTTCCTGTTATTTTTATAATTAGTGTTCTTTTTAATTGTTTTATTAAGACAATGTGTTTGCTTAAAGGCCAAATACAACATTTGGAAGATTGGAAACATCAGATGTCCACAGATGTCCACAGATGTCCTTCTAATTTGCACATTTTGAAGATGTTCATGATAGAATCCTCATGTTGAACTCTTACAGTCTGGATGCTGTTCTTCTCGAGAAATCTTCCCTCAAACATCGACAAATAGTATTTTTACTCGCGAGAAAAATCAACAAACAATTTTTTTACACTACAGGCTGGTGCCGAAAACCATGACGGTTTTTTGCCTTTTTCTACTTTCTCAGATGACCATTTGAGTTAAAACCTTCGCATGACTTCCTTTTTGGAATGTTATAACACTATGAACATCTAAACGGTGAAAATGGGGTGAAAATGTCATTTAGCCGTGAAAAGAAAATTCTCCGTGTTTTCACCCCTATTTCATGGCACAGAGTTAGCCAAGTCATTTTCATGGTGTTTTCACAAGTGGTCTCCAAGGCCACATTCCTGGTGGTAAATGGATGGCTAGAGGAAATTTAGATGTATCTGGGCGTGACAGGTACAAGGACACAATGAGGCTGGTGGTCCCTACTGGTAATTGAATTAGCCATCCCCCAAGGCTGGAGCTTGCCATCCTAGATATTCACGGTCTCTTTGAGTTACCTGAAGATGTCCTTATCAGGTCAGAGAAGCGATTATTTTCACGGTGAATTCACTGTAAAATACACCGTGCCGTTTCACGGCAAAATGACATTTTCACCCCTTTTTCACGGTTTAGATGTTCAAAGTGTAAATAGTTTAACACACAAACTGTGGCAATCCTTTACCAATGTTGTATAGGGCCTTCAAGCAGCTCTATAAAGAAAAAAATGCCGCCTGGTCTTGTCAAGCTTCGTGTCTCAATTTCTTGGCCACGGCTTGCCGGGGGGGGTCGAGAGGGTTTCGTACCAGCAGATGGAGTTCCACGTGGCAGTGGAAGAGCCACCAGCCAGGGTTGTCGGCGACGAAGCGGACCACCAGGTAGCCTCCGTCCGGTGTGACCACCGTGTCCTTGGTCGGGGCGTTCACCGTGCGTCTGGTAATGCCCCCTGATGGAATAATCATACAGGGAAATAACGAGCAAATCCCCCCCCCCCCATCAGAGTTGTGTCCGGTACAGAGGCCAATATGTGACCCGGCACAGCGACATGAGGAATATCCCACCAAAACACTTTTCGAGTAAACAACGCCTGAAGTCAAAGTATCTTCTCAATTCGATACAATTTTTGTATTTTCGGAAAGTTAATGTATTGAAGGATATTATGTCCAAAGGAATTTTCCGAAATCCGTCTCTTAATGTTGAAAAAACGAGGATTTCGGGGGAATGTTTGTGTACTGTTTTCATGGTGCTGCTATATTGTGTCCGGTACCAAAAGAACGAGCGAACTCAGCGAAGTCCCCCTGTACTATTTACAACAAAGTTCATACGGAAATAGTTTTGATATTATATGAAAGCTAATGGTATACTCTTTCACATCATTAGAAAATCTTAAAATCTCAAAAGTGGGGGTTATTCTTCCCTATGCTGTGTCGGGTCACATATAGTTCCGTCGGCCACTATAGTCCCCACTAAGCTCAGTCAAAAGCCGACATCCCGTTTTACTTACCGACATCCCGTGTCACAGTGATTCCATTGAACCCTGATTTTGGTCGGTGCTTAGGCAAATTTTGGCGCTGAAAAGCAGCTCTATGAAAGTGGTCGCTGGCTGATTTTCAATTCAATTCTATTCAATTCAATTCTATTCAATTCAATTCAATTCAATTTATTTTCCACTTATTCATAATTCCAATAAAGGATACAGTACACAAGGATGTGGATTAATTTTCGTTTATTTTCGAGACAGCCAGGAGCGAATTTCATAGCTCTGCTTTAGCACAAAAAGTAATGATATCATATCAAGATCACCTTGCCGAACCCGAACTAGTGCTGCGTGCTGACTACAGGGGTAGGGTTCTCATAGCCGAGAACGTAATTCGATGAGGGTTTGCCCTGCTCGACGTGATAAGCACCGAGTGTTCATCAGTGCTTTGCCAGATTGCCCGGTGAAAAGTAATACCTTGCCGAACCCGAACTAGTGTTGCGTGCTAACTACAGGGGTAGGGTTCTCATAGCCGAGAACGTGATTCAATGAGGGTTTGCCCTGCTCGACGTGATAAGCACCAAGTGTTCATCAGTGCTTTGCCAGATTGCCCGGTGAAAAGTAATACCTTGCCGAACCCGAACTAGTGTTGCGTGCTGACTACAGGGGTAGGGTTCTCATAGCCGAGAACGTGATTCAATGAGGGTTTGCCCTGCTCGACGTGATAAGCACCAAGTGTTCATCAGTGCTTTGCCAGATTGCCCGGTGAAAAGTAATACCTTGCCGAACCCGAACTAGTGTTGCGTGCTAACTACAGGGGTAGGGTTCTCATAGCCGAGAACGTGATTCAATGAGGGTTTGCCCTGCTCGACGTGATAAGCACCGAGTGTTCATCAGTGCTTTGCCAGATTGCCCGGTGAAAGACAAAGCCAGGCAGCCCAGGCGAGATTTGAACCTTCAACTCCGTCTTTCTGGTGCGGTCACGCTTCAAGCGACTCGTACGAGCCGTACATACCTTCTCGGTCCAGACGCATGACCTCCTCTAGGGTGGTGGAGTGGCCCAGCTTGCCGCTGGCCACGATCTGGAAGGCGTAGCCGTGCACGTGCATGGGGTGGGAGCCGTCCACCAAGGCGCCCTCATCGACCAGGACCAGCTCCACTACCTGCAAAGGGAAAGCAGCCATGGGGAAGGGCGGCGGGTATCAACTCTTAACACTTTGCACCGTCCACACAGAACAAGTACTGAAGGCTATACACCACAATTTACCAAAGAGCTCTCGGGGGTGCCGACTCACATACACCATTACTATCACTGGAATGCGATACATTTAAAGACGTCTGGTTCTCCGCGGTTTCTGTGGTATTATGTGGTATGTGAGTCTGCACCGTCCACACAGAACAAGTACTGAATGCTATATACCACAATTTACCACAGAGCTCTCGGAGGTGCAGACTCACATACCACAGAATACCACAGAAACCGCGGAGAACCAGGAGTCTTTAAATGTATCGCATTCCAGTGATAGTAATGGTGTCAATGAAGCGAAATAATCTAGTCATTCAGCCATATTACCACTCCCTAAATACGGAGTAGCAAGATGGCGAGAGGATGCAACAGGCCTTGTAAACAAAATTTACACCGCAGCCACGGGTTTTTCGCTTTAACATGGTAAATTCGGCACCACGATTTGAGGTATGAAATACAGGACACTTCCTCTGTAGCGCTTTAGAAGCACTAGAGACCGCTCGAAATAAGAGGGTTTTTTTGTGAAACACAATTTAGAAGAAATCTCTCATTTTGTGGCAAACTATCTCCCTTATCAACAACAATAAAACACATTCTGCCCCTCCACAAGGAGTCCCAACCGGCCGATAACGTAACACACGATTCATGGAGTCTCTTTTCAAGGCCGAATTTACCATGTTATAGCGAAAAAACCTGTGGCTGCGGTGTAAAAAAAAAATACGCCACCAGACCATGGATATCGCATTCCTCCTAGGCTCCTTTTCAACTTTCGATCCCCCGTTCAAACCACCAGGATCCTCCTCGCCCTGTTTGACAACATTGACAACATGGGAGTGCATCGCTGCCCCTGTGTTACAACTCCTAATGCATGATTGTGAATGCGATGTGGAGTGGTAAGATGGCCGCCCGTTCCACCCTACCTGGCCGAGCGTCACCTCCAGGACCTGGGTGCACTCGCAGAACTCCGCCCTGCAGTGGTCCCGCATGTTGTGGCATATAGGCCGCTACGCACTGTCTGTACAGCGCGGTGCGTGGTAGGATAAGGCCCATATACTACAATCTACCAGTGTGTGGTTTTGTGGTAATGTGTGGTATATGAGCCTGCACCCCTGAGAGCACTGTGGTAAATTGTGGTATACAGTACGTGTCCTGCCTGGAAGCAAGGTCACCCGAGGGTAACCCAGGTATACCCAGGGGCCGGGATCATTCGAATGGAGGTGGTGGTGTAAATATATTGTGGAGTGGTAAGATGGCCGCCCTTTCCGCCCTACCTGGCCGAGCTTCACCTCCAGGACCTGGGTGCACTCGCAGAACTCCGCCCTGCAGTGGTCCCGCATGGCCTCGGCCTGCCGGAAGGTGCAGGTCTCGTACTCGGAGTTCTCGCGGGACTGCGTCAGAAGCGGCCTGGTGGGCGGCCTGTGGGTGACGTAGTTGATCTGGGGCGAGGGCACTCCTCCCACGAAGCGGGTGGCGTTGCCGTCCCCTTCGAAGGCCGGGTTGTGGACCGGGTGGTAAATGTTGTCGTTGCCGACCAGGGCGAGGGTCAGGCTGATGTAGTGCACCACGTCGGCCGGGCCTATCTCCGCTTGGTTGCCTGAGAAGGGAAAATTGATTTTATTTTTTTGTGTACGGTTGAACGGGACAGTGGTTTTTCTTTTCCATGCAACAAGGCTAAAAAGCCACTCAAGATTAAGGGCTAAGGGAAACAAGGAGATAGAAAGGGACTCAGGAAGGCTAGAGATAGGAATTGGCATTCCTCTTAAAGGTATCCAGAATTCGAGATTAACTTGGGGTTAAATAAATAGGTATTGTTCTCAAACCCAAAGTGTCTATCATTTTTGAGACCAAAAATGACTAATTATTTAGCAAAAAAACACGCTATATTTTGTTCCGACAATTTTGCCCCCCACTTTGGAGACGAACGTACTAGTCACATACAGAATGTGTGGTCAGCCTTGAGGTCGTGCGCTTTGCACTGGCCCTGCATTGTCTCTATTGTCTATCAGCCGTAAATACCGCACTGTCACATGCGCAGTAGCGCACTTTATCATCTCAGCATTTCGATCGCCTCGCTCGGCTGCTTTTGGTCTGTATGTGACGTCACGTGCTCACAGGGGGAATTTTGGGACCGGGGCGAACATGGACTTTTTTCAATGCTTTGGGCCGAAATTAGGTGCTAACAAAACTGTTTTAAATCAATCTTGTATTGATATACAAAAATGTTGTAAACTTCTTACTGACTAAAATTACTAAAATGAAAAATCTTAACATTTAGTGGGCCTGACGTTTCGATCCTAGCAGGACCTTTCTCAAAGGCAGAGTGAATACAATCTTGTATTGATTATATTGTTAACGTTACCTAAGGAGAGTTTTTAGCTCAAATCCTATTTCTAGTACAGTATACATGTATTGTGTATGTACATTGAAAACTGAGCTTTGATAAACAAGGGTCCGATACCTGTGCAAGTCTTGTTATAGTTACTCGGGTCGGAGTCTTGCAAATATAGGCCGTGTCCGAAACGGGCGTCTAGAGCTAGGTCTAGGTCTTCCCCCTATTGGAAATACACGGAGATGCGAAGCCAATAGCCCCGTAGCCGTAGCTCTGGAAAGCCGTTTCGGACACGGCCTAAGACTCGAGCCAGACTCGAGTCCCAGTCACAAGTACACTATGTGTTCCCTTGATCTAGCCCTAGTGGATCTCAGCCCATTCTGATGTCTTTACCCCTTATCAACTGGAAGCACTGGATACTGCAGCAATGTATCACTTCTGGTATTCGTGGTTCTGTCTGGGGAATCGCCAGTGAGTGCTTACCGGCTGCGACCATGTCCTTGGCGTTGAGGACCGTGGCGGACGTCTCCATGTTGAGCGGGTTGAGGTGAATTCCGTCGGCCTGCGACTCCTCCTCCTCCTCCTCCTCCTGCAGAGGGTCTGGCTGCTCCTCGGCACCCTCGTAGACCACGAGCGCCATCTCCGACATGCCCTCGCACCAGCGGAGCCCCGCGAGGCGCAGCCAGTACTTGCCCGCTGCCGCCCCGGTCTCCAGCACCACGTCGTACCGCTCGCCGCTCTCGATGCCCAGTTTCCGGACCGGCAGGGCCTGCACGGGGAAGCCGTCGCTGGCGATCACGGTCAGGCCGTGGCCGTCGACGGAGACGGTGAAGGGGCACTCCATGAGGCTGTTGCTGATGAGACGGAGCCGGTACCGTTTTCCCCGCTGCACGTGTATGGTGTGCCTCGGCGTGTGCACGGTCTGGTTGGTGTTCGGATCGACGAAATCCCTGTAGCGCCCTCTGCCGTTGATTAGAATGGAGTCCGACTCTGGAGCCAAGTCGTAGAACACAATCACATTGTACCTGTCCATGAAGAGCCTGTGAAGCCAGTCCTGCACCATGATGGTGTGCTGGGGCAGGTCACAGTCGTACAGGCCGCTGTGCACGTCGTCAGGAGGCGGTTGCCGGATGACGAGGGGTCCAGCAGCGCCCTCTACCCGCGGGATTCCGTGGGCGTGCCAGAAGAACGTCCCGGCCATGTCGGCTTGAAACCTGTAGGTGAAGCTTGACCGGTAAGGGATCGGACACTGAGTGACCAGAGGCACTCCGTCCATGTGGGGCGTGCCGCGCTGGTGCACGCCGTGCCAGTGGATCGCTATGCCTTCACCGTCCAGCAAGTTGTTGCGGACTTTCACCTCGATGGTGTCGAACTGACAAACCTGCAAAGATGAGACGGCGGTTGAGCGTTAAAGCAGCATGGCGCCATCACCCGAACAATTATTAACCAATAATGACTACAAAATTGTAAATAGTTGTACCAGAGTCAGTATATCGAAAACGTCCCATTGACAGGTCAAACTTGGACTGAGAAAGATCCAAGTAGAAAGGTCCAATTCAGTCATGAACCGGTTATGACTTGGCCTTGAGTTTCATATTTATTTATGCATCGTAAGTGGGCATTGTTGTACCAGAGACAGTCTATTGAGACAAGCTGGTTGACAGATGAAACTCGGACTGAGAGAGAGAGAACAAGATAGTATAATTATACAGGTCTGTCATGAATCGGTTATGTCCTGGCCAGATAATGCTAAAATCAGTCAGTGTGTACTTGATTCGCCACAGCGACCTCCAATGATAGTTATACACGTTGGGTGTTTAGTGACCCACTAAATCCTAAAGCAGGAGTCCTTGGCAGTCATTTATGATAAGCCGAAGCAAAAGTATTCTTGGAAGTTGTTTTTTTTTGTTAGCATAAAACCATAGAATTACTGGCCTTTTGAACGATTCACTAAGCTACAACCCGATTTATGAAAATGCCCAACTTGAAATGCAATGTATCCTCAAGTCTTCTTCTCGATCCATCTTTTTTTTTGGTGCTTTCCGCACAATCGCTTGTTTCAAGGGCTCTTTTCTTTGC